>VDFB02102705.1:0-384355 GCA_007258455.2 Sequoia sempervirens | reverse complement strand
GAATGACAATCCACAAATGAGGGTGAAATGAAGCAACAAGAGTTTTTTTCCAATAATTCCAACACAAGGATAAAATTTCCCTCAAATATGAGATTAACTCAGAAAATCCATAAAAAAGGAAGATTCATCAAGACCCATCCACAAAGCAACAATGGTGTGTCACCTCAAATAGGAAAGCATAAAATAAAATCAACCTTGAACAGCGAATCACTTAATAAAACAAGAAGCCACCAACTAGGTATTCCACGGGAGACCTCAATTTTCTCCTCACAAGAGCCCCTTACAGTTGGTAAACAAATGACCTTTGACAAAATCAACAAACATGACAACAAGATTTCCCTCGCCTCTAGAAACCCAAAAACAAATCAAATACTCAAGGACTCATCAACGAGGGTAAAACAAAACAGTAAGAGTTTCCAATCAACTAACAACACAAATTTAAGAAATAGAAATCCTCTCAAAACCCGGGAGTAGCTCAAGAGAAATTCACACCGAGACAACACCATCGAAATTATCCTACACTCACTAACACTTCCAAGGCACCAAATTAAAGAACACCTTAAATACTCAACCACTCACAACTCCACAAAACACTCGCATAATAAACAACAACCAAAAATTCGAATGAGAACAATATTTATTAACCAAATCAATTAACGACTAGAACTAAATAACTTTACAACTTACCCATCTAAATTACACAATTAACTAAAACAATTCATGATAACCATCACAAGTATTCTAAAAGACTTATCCATAAAGAGAACTTACAAATCAACCATTAAATGAATATAAAGGAAGTCAATTTTCAAAAGATTAAAATCCCATTTCACCAATAAACTATCCAATTCAAGAATACCCTAATCAATCTCTAACCATGCCCATACATTTAAATTTCTCCTTTCTTCTATCAACATAATTGAAAACTACTTAATAGTTGGGTAGTTAACTCATTACCATTTCATAACTACTTATGTTCAAAACATTATTTCCACTTTCCTTTCATCATACTAACTTAACACTCACTTTCAATATTTAAATTAATTGTGAAAACCACTTAAGACCAATTGTTTATACTTTAAAATGATAATAATAGCAATACTTTAAATACTTAAACTACATATTAAAACTTACCACCTTAAAATCTTAAATCTATCTAAATAAATTTACACACATAAATACATTTTAAAACCACTACATATTTATATATTTTAATTCTTTTTGAGGAGGGAATGTAAAAAGAGAATAGATCTTTTCTAAGAATCCCTAATAGTACAATATCTATACCCTAATCTTTCTTATAGGAATATATTCCCCTCTCTTAATCATAAGGAGTATGTTAATTAAAAGGTCTTTTTTAAGTATTAGAGTGCCTTTTCATGGGGAATATACGTGGCCCCTAAAAGAAAGCTCTTATTATGCTAAATCTGTCTTCCCTATGTTTTTTTTTTTTTGTTTTGAAAGGAAAGTAATAACGGTTTTCTAAATTATAAACAAGCAATTAGTAAGATTCCTTACCTAAGTCAAATAACATCACGCCTAAAAGCATACGGTGGAGATCTTTGAAGATTTATTTTAATGTTATTTTGTCCTCAACTTAACCTTCAATCAACACCAAATTCCAAGCAAATAGCATGACAAAGGCATCTCTAAGAAAACAATATTCGCAACTCCAAGAAGAGCAATGCCAGGAGCAATGAAGGCATCGAATTCTATAGGCAACTTTCCAATCGAAAGCAACATGCAGGTATGCTACCATTAAAATCATAAACAAACAAATACTCCAAATACAGTGTACGCATAGACAACCCTAGACACAAATGGTTGATTACAATGGAGATAATGGCAGCATTCAAATCAAATTTTCAACATGTAAAGCCATGACCTTATAGCAACCCCTAATCTAATGGTAAGGCAGCGAAATGATCAAGGAAAGATTCGAATATAAATAGAAAGAATAGCTAGCGAATGAATTGAAAATCCAAGTATGGGATACCATAGAACTATCAAATGTAAACCACCGCTATACTCCTCTCCAAGTTTGTTGCAAGAGAAATTGTTGTAACTGTGACAGGTTGCCAAGTATATTAGAAAGTGAAGATTGGAATTTGGAGATATCGCCATCTACTTGTATTATTATCAAATCCCAAATGTTCTCCCCAAGACTGAAGGGAAGGAGACAGGTGAGGGGAAAATATGTGACTTAAGAATTTATGTTTGGCAGCGAGTTTCCAGAGATGCGCTCAAGTTTGAAGTTTGGGAGTTAAACTTCACCACAATCAAAGGTGAGCTCTCTATTATGTTAGTATATTGACAATATTTATTTTCAAGTGCTGCAACTGCGATAGACTGTCAGCAGAATCAAGCAGGTTATTCAAACCTTTTAACTCCCTATTAAGATTATGTGTTGTGGTTGTGACAGGCTGCTAAAGAAATCAGCCAGAAATTTAAACCTCTAAGCTCCCTATTATGTTCAAGTGTGCGGTTGAATTGTATTTGAGTCATAAATTAGCAATTCAAAATGTTAAAGAGAAATGTAATACATAAGGTGCCAGGTACAGGAGCATCTAAGGGAATGCAATAAATGAAAAAGGAGAATATTGGAAATATGGATCCTTCAATAGGGTTACAGCCAGATCTTGAAATTTAAGAAAGAACCAAAAGGAAAATACCAGATCTAACCTAGGTGTACTAACATAAAACAAATTTTAACAAGACTAGATTGTGCAAATTAAATATCGTACCGGTTTATGCCTGAACGAGAGAGATGTTGCTACATGCATCATGGCTGAAGAAGCTGCCATGCTCACCTTCTTCCCAAGAAAATTCCCCATAATCTCCCTCTGCTAATTCTTTTCTAGCGGAAAACAATCCCCGTATTTCCTTTCTAGTTTCTGGCATAAGAGAAGAATGGACCAACCCGGGTAGAGAAGATCCCCCCCCAGAGTTGTCTCTTGAATTCTAATTTATGAGTTTCAATTATTGAAATCTCTGCTTGGAAGGTGATGAGACAGAGGAAGATAAAGCGTATACCAACTTTTCCAGATTTTCTTGTTTTAAAACACTTCAGCTTCCTATCCATTTAAATTTCTTATTATAATAATTATCTTTTCAAGATTATTTTGTTCATAATTATTATTAACTTCAATTTAACACAACAATTTAAATCAATTTATCTAATAATATCACTTTTACTTTTAACGAATTAGTTTAATTTGATCATTTGTTTTAAATCATTTGATTTAATTTAATTGATTATTATTTTAATTTCTAATTATATTTTTAAATAACCTTGCAAATCACTTATGATTTAATTAATTATTTAAACATGACTACTAACATATGATATTTTTCACACAATCAAATGACACAGTAATCAATGAAGCACACACAAATACTCGAGAAAGAGTCCGGAACCCCAGACCGAGGGCACCACTGATTACTTGAGTTTTGGGCATGTGTCCTAATTTTATGATTTTTGAGAGATGTCTAAAGTTTTGTATGCTAGTTGTTGTTGGTGGTTTGGTATATAATGGTTTTGCATAGACCAATATAGCCCAAGTAGTGGGAGGAGTTTGAGCAAGTTTATATCTAACCTAGTAGAGAGCATTGTACTCTTGTTAAGAGGTTTCTTAGATATTTGTGTGGTACTTTAGATTATTGTTTGTTTTATCATGGTACTAATGATGTGGTTAAGTAATTGGACATACATGGTTTTGTTGATTCAAATTGGGCAGGTGAATTGGACAGTCAAAGGTCCACTAGTGGCTATGATTTTACTTTTTTTGGAGCTGAAATTAGTTGGATGAGTAAAATACAACCTACCATTGCATTTTCCACCACTAAAGCAGAGTATATGGCTGCTACAAATGCCTCTAAGGAGGAATTTTGGTTACAGAGACTTGGTAAAGGTATTGGTTTTGATTGTAGGACAATGAGGATTGAATGTGATAGTCAACGTGCCATATGTTTAGCCAAAAATCCTATGTATCGTGCTTGTACTAAGCATGCTGATGTTTAGTATCACTTTTTATGAGAGATGGTTGAAAATGGTAAGGTATTGATTGATAAGGTTGACACTTTGGATAATGTAGTAGACTATCTCACAAAGCCAGTGACCATGGATAAGTTATTTTGGTGTAGGAAGGCCATGGACCTTGATCATTGTACTTGATTATAATTTTTATTTGTGTCTCATGGATGTAATTGTAATGTATAATGTTAAGTGTGGGAATGTTAGGATGGGTGGCATTATAATTGATATCCTAAGTTTATTTATGTGTCTCCACATTCTTTGGATAGTGTCCATGAGGACCTAAGAGGAAAAATATTTATTATTTATGCTCCTATGAAAAATTGTAATTGCAAGAATATTTCTTTTGGGTGTCCAACTTTTTGGTGGGAACCAACCAAAAGTGCATATTCTTGCATGTTATTTATATGTTGTCTTGGGTTGGGCACCCAAGCTTGCATATTTTGGGTTTTAGCCACCGGAGCCATTAGAGAGTTATGGAGCACTCAATATTGACCAATTTTGATTGTCTATAGGTTAGGCACCCATGTGAAGGCCATGTGATCATTTAATATTGTTACCATGTTTTTGGGTTGTCCACTAAGGGGGGCATGGGTTTCTACATGAGGTTTTACTTTTTGTTTCAAGATACCATATGTGGTATTATCTCACACAAACTTCTATATATTGGAGCCTTGAGTTTATGGTTTTCATGAGTTTGTTTGTAGGTTGACAAAGTAACGAAGTGTTGCAGAAATTTAGAGAGGAGTGTTATATTGTTGTATCTCATTTGAAGATTAATACAAACATTGTATCTCTTTGGGTGTGTATTTTTTCCTGCAAGGGTTTCTCCATGTATATCTTACACCACTTGTGATTCTTAACTTGTGGTATTGTTGATTTTCTTTCATTGTTACAATTACTAATCACATATCATAATATTGGTAATCTTGAATACATAATTTCATATTTGAAAACACATAATTAAATTCATATTGTTGCAAGTTTCACCATGAATTTCTAACAAACATTGAGCCTAGAAGACTCGCTCACCTCTCCCTATGCTAGAGGTCTACTGTGTTGTATAAGGGCTTGAATTATTGAGCTAATGGACTCTAGTTTCTTCACCTCAACACCCTCCTTGACAAAAAAAGGGATAGTGATATTCTTGAACTCTAGTCTAGCTAAGGGTCATGGTGCCTGGTTTTGGGCATGTTGTTCCTCTACCTCTACCTTGGAACACTCACATATCAAAATAGTTAGGGAGATCATTGAGGAAAAACTCATAATATAGTTTCCTAAAAAAATATAGTGGTACCTCATTGTTATTTCATGGAGAATGGTCAAAATCCATTCACCACCTATCTAAAAAATTATTCATTATTCCTTGGTGGTGGCACCAATGGATAGGGAACCTCCTAAAAGCACCATATAAGGGTGCATTGATTCATGGGTCAGTGAATAGAGCACACAAGTCATATTTCATTTTTTATTTTGTTTAACTTGCTCATGAGATAGTTTGTCTACATAAAATTATTTTAGTTATTCCCGCTTGTTGGAACAACTATTGATTTTTCCACTTATTGATACTATGGACCAAGAGATAATTGATTTTAATGATTTGGTAAGGGTGGACCTATGGTATTTTGTTGTTTTTGAATCTTTCAACCTTGCAATTATTCCCTCAAGTTCTCTTTTATTACTTTCTTATTTACCTAATATTTTTTTCTTACGTTCCTGGAGGATGTTGAGGCATTGAAGGAGGGGGTTGTTGTGGTTGTCCTTTAGTAGGAATTTGATGAGGAGGTAAATCAAGGTTTTTATCATTTAGGGTCCATTCTCAACTCCTAAAAATTAAACAAATTCCACTCAAAAACTAATTGAATCTATCTATTTAATATAAATTTTATACTAAACAATTAAAAATACTCATCTTTTTTATCTCAATGATGTCATGGTAGAATTTTGGTGATGAATTGGTGAATGAACGATAAAGAGTGGGGGTCTCCAAGAATATGAGTGCACTTGAGGATGCTTGTAGGCTACAAGTTTACAAGGAGAAAGGGAGAAATGAAGTTTTCAACTATGATTTTGTTTTTTGTGGTCAACAAACCATTATGCAAGTGTTATAGTGCACTTGTGTTTAGGTCTCTAGAGTGCCAAAAAGTGGGACCCTACTTTTGGTCCCCTATATTTGTGCACTTACCCATTGAGAAAATTGATAGGGGTGATTGATAATTTAATGATGTCCTTTTTGTACATGATTTTTTTCATAATCTTCTCTCTATCAACCAAATTACTCGTATTTGGAACAAAAAAATGGTTGATTTTATTTAATGATGTCCTTTGTGTAAATGAACTATCTAATAATATTATTTATCTACCAAATCACTCACATTTTGAACAACAAAATGGTTGAGTTTACTCCTAATTTTGTTGATTTACATGATCTTGAGGATGATGTTTTACTTATAATTGGGAAGGTATATCATCAATATTTCATGCATATTTTATCCCACTTTGTACTTAGTTCTTCATTAATGACACTACATACTCTAAGATGATGAATAAAATATTCCATGAATGGTTTGTCTATCTCAATTGCTACTATATTCAATAACTCAATAAATAGGATATGGTGACAAGACTTCAACACATCATCCTTTCATATTGAATGTTCCCAAGTTATGTCATGGGCAAGCATCCTTATGATAATTTTGACATTAGAAATTCTTTAAAAGATTCCCAAGTCCTTGAGTTGGTTCATAGTGATATATTAGGTCCCTTTCCATCCTTTTCTTTCAACAAGACTTTTTATGCACTCAATTTACTTATGATCTTTCTAGGATACTTGGGTTTATTTCCTTCATAAAAAAGGTGAATTATTTGATCAATTTCAAGACTTTAAATCTCTTATTCTAAAATTATCTATAAATTCCATAAAGATCCTCCAAATAAAAATGGCTAAGAATGGGTAAATTAGATATTTGAGCCATTTTTTTTACTTGGACGGATTGATCTTTAGCATTGTATTTCATTCATTTCATAATAGAGCATTATTGTAGACAAAAATAAATGATTCTTAAAGGATATGTCTAAAATTTTATGATTCTTGCTCAATCACTCACTCCTTATTATTGAATTGAAGACATCAACTATGTCATGCAAATTAGAAACTAGTTTCCTTACAAATACTTGAAAGGCATCACTTATTTTGAAGCTTTGAATCTAAGAGACCAATAGTGTAAAATTTTAGAACCTTTGTCTCCCTACATGGGTACACATTCCTTCAAAGAAACTATAGTCACTTTGTGCCTCCCACCTTACACTTTTCATTGATGATAACTGATATAAATTGTGTCAAATATATGTATATCCATAGGGTTTTAGTTCTATAATCCTAGGGTTTCTCTAAATCCCTTAAACCCTAAAACCTTGGTGTATATTTTTCACTTTATTTTCTAACACCTCAATGGCATTCCTGATTTGTTACATTCTTTTAAGTTATATTTATGTCTTTAACATTTTTTTCAATTGGCCCCTTTATCTTAATGACTGTTTGAGCCAATTAATTTCATTCTTTTTCAATCACTTAGGTCTCCTTCCAATGTATTTGTGTGGTGGTATGTATCATTTTCCACTTGGAATCCATGTGGATGAGTACTATTTGAGTGCATATATCCTTTAAAGCATGTCTTTAAAATCTATGAGCTCATTAAAGTTGTGCTCATGTGCTATGTTGATGTGTTGATATCACTATTTGTTAGCCTTCCCAATTATGTCATAATTGTGGGAACTATGAGATTTTGATGTGTCAACATCCTATTAATAGTGCACAAATTATTCATTGTGAAAGTTATAAACAACCAAGCTCATTAAAGTTGTATTCATGTGCTATGTCACCATGTGTCACTCCCGATGACTTGTGCTTGCCTCAAAAATAAAGGTTACATCATTCACATGTGGTAAGTTCTTATTGGAGTGCAATTTCTCCTTCACAATATAGTTTCATATTACAAACTTAAGACAAATTTTCACTCATGGGCTCATGTGCCACATGTTCCTTTCTAATGCAACAATCTTTATCCTAGTTTGTGGGGTTCATCTCCTACCAAATAGCATTTTTTATTGCAACACATAGTTCTTTATAGTACAACTTCATTCATTATTTCTCTTCTACATTTGTTCCCTTGCACTTTGATGCCACATGTCCTTGAGATGGCATTGTGTCTTCTCTCAGAATTGGGCCACCTCCTTCTAAGCGGTTATTTCTTATTGCATTACACAACTCTTTCATAGTGCAACTTCATCTTTGCTCATTATTTTTAGGCTATCATCATATGATTTATTTTCATTTTTCATCATCAAGGTGACATGGTCCAATATAGCCCTTCATTAAATATTGTGTTGTCTATGGTGGGCCCATTCCTTAATGACTAAAAGTTCAAACCAATAAGCGCCTGCTATCAACACACTAGTTCTTCACAGTGTAGACTCTAAAAGGTAAATCATTTCAAATCCATGCTAATGCATGTTGCTACCACCTAGTGGCTATGACAACCAAGGTATCCAACATGTCCACAATCCTAGCAAGATCTAGAGGGTCCCCTTCTAGCTCAAGGTCACTAATACAAGTGTCTTAATCTAATTGGAGTGCAACCACTTCTTCATAGTGTTAATTTTTTTATCCATCTTAGGAGATTATTGCACTCACACATAGGTTATTTGATCAAAATATTTTAAAAATATATCATCAATTAGCTTTTAAACTTTGAAAAATACTATAGAGGCATTTGAATTTTCACAACAACAACCATTCTCTTGTAGAAAAATGAATTTGATACAACAATAAGTATTTCGATTATATTTTATCCTCATACTTCTCCAGAATTCTCTTGATTGCATATCCATCATTTTTAATCAAAGAACACATTGTCATGTTGTATTCATGCATTTTCAGGCCTTTTTTATCAGAGGGTCACTCCAACTACATTTTATAGAAAATTTCATGGGGTTTTCTTGTGCTTCATCTCCATTCTTCAATACTAAGATAGTCCTAGATGTTAGGAATGTTTTTCCCATGATTTCATATTGGATTGAGCTAGATAAATGTTTCCTCTCCACATCAATTATGTAGGCAGTTAAGGCTTCTATGGTTTTGGTGTTTTATCTCAAAATAAATCCTAATTGAGGCTCATTTTGTAGGGGTTATTCCTTTTTTCTTTATATAGATGTGCAATTTTGTAGCTCTAATACTGCATGAAGCCTTTTCCTTTTCATTAATGAAATTTACCATTTTTACCTCCTCTTTATGCTTGCATTCTATGTAAATATTCTTACCACTTCACATGTATGACTATTTATCATCTTTTATAGGTCTATATTTTTTGTTAATTTGCTACAAGTTTTGATTTTGGGTTATTTCTACACCTTTTAGTGTTCTTCAAGCCCTAACCTTCATACTTACCTCTTAGAATTGATAAAAATGGATATTTTTGTGAAGTCCTTTGGTGATTTTTTATGATTATTTATGAAATACTAGGCAAGAAAAACACTCTAATTTAGGTGCATCACCACCCTTTTTTCTTTCTACATTTATCTTTCTCTCTATTTTTCTTTTGCAAGATGTTAGTTGTAGGATAAGTTCAAATTGATTCAATTCCAGGTTGGACCAAAATTGGTGCATTTAGGTTAGAAAGGAATCCATCCTTCTCTAAAGGTATAATATCAATATCAAGGATCCCACACTTGAGATCAACGTCATTGTGTGATTGGAATGTTGTACCTAATTCAATGGGTGTAATTTCATGTGATAATATTTTCTAGCATGCTCAGTGGGACCAAGTTTTGTGATATTTACATCACTCACCGAAGATTTGGTGTTTCCTTCAATGCACTTATCCTTTCAAGGTAATTTCAACAAGCACCTATCTATTTTATAATTTCAAATTTGGATGACTCTATTGGTATGCACCCAGTTCTTTGGTTTGAGAATTTTTTTTCTTCTCTATTTTCAAGAATTGTTAAAAAAATTAGCTTCTTTTATCATTCAACATGTCAAGATAATATGGATAGAACATGTTCCCCCCTTTGTTCCATGAACATGCAATATTTTCTACCTCCCCATGAGAAATATAAAATTAGGAATGCTCATAATTTCATCCCAAGCAGTCCTACTACAACATGTTTTTCAATATTTTCCAAAAAAATTCCTCCCTCCCACCCCTACTCATCCTTCTTGGTAGCCAAAACATGCTTATCATTAGACCCAAGATGTATTTTCTATCCTCAATCTCCCAAGACAACCTAAGAATATGAACTTGGATAATGTCAGCATAAATGACATAATATTAAATTTTCAAGAATAAGTAAGGTTCATTAAGCAGGAGTGGGAATATAACCTACAAGATGGTTTTTCCTATCAAACCCATCTTCATCAAAAATAAATGGAAACATAGTGAAGAAAACATTAGGAACATCTTACAAGGAAAATTATTGCTAGAGAGGAACAAAGCAAGCTATTGGTAGCTAGGGAGAAGCAACTCATGTAAGAAGCTAAACCAATCCCTCCTAGTCCTTGTTTCAAGGTTCCAAGTTTTAGAGGTTCTCACCCATTGCAAGAACATATACCTATGTAGAATTTTTTTTTTGTTCCATAATAACAACTTCCTTGAGGACTTATTACTCTTAAGTAGACTAAAAAAACTCCTCTACATACTTTCTAGAAACCTATACCTGATCAATATTTTTCTTGACACTATTTCACTCTTTAAAAGGGGATCTATTGTCTTCAAAGTTGATTAGTATAATGAGAAGAGCAAGAGGGAAGTACAATATGCTATGTGTGATCCCTCTTGTTCCCCAAAGAATAAAAACCAAACCTAATACAATAAAAAATTGAGTATAATCAAATACCATAGCAGAACACTAGGCAAGTGGGAAATGATGATGGTAGGGATAAGTTGGAAATTTCATTTTATGAGCTTCTTGGTTTTATTGATAAGCATACATATATCACATTTATTATCGTACCAAAAAAAAATTGGAGCTACGAGGAAATTTTGAAGATTCCAATGAGTTGTTGTTCCATGAAAACCAAAGTGGGGATGAGGACTTGACCCATGAGGAAGACCAAAAGGATGGTCTTGTCTTTGGATGTGGAGAGCTTGATATTCATGATGTTGTTCATCAACCTAAGTATGAAAAAAAGGTAGAACTTATACTTTTAGAGGAGGATATTTATGTTATTATGGATCTTCTAGAGAACTATTATAAGTTCAATATTAGTCCTCTCAAGAAAAAATCGAGGATATTTGATGAATCCCTTTTTTGGGATAAACTAGAGGATTTTCACTCAGACCTTGACATCAAGCCTTCGCCTCTCAAGTTAGGGAATCTTGAGCAACATGAACATGAAGAGAAGGCTCCCATACCTTTATATGGGTCATTAGAACCAACCCTTATCAAATAATAATAGATCAAAGAGACAAATCTTGAACATCAGTTTAGTACTTTTTGTATGGACTTAATAGTTTCAATAGGATGCCCCATTAGGAATCTAGCTCGATGAAAGACTAGAAAGTCACCCTAGGTCATGCTTTATTCTAATAATAAAGATGAAAATTGAGGAGATAAATATAATCTTTCCCACCCACTTCAAGAGGATTGTATTCATAGTCAATTTAAGTGAGTAAGTTATTTTTTCTAAACCTTTGAGAGGAACTCCAACTTTTTGGATGCCTATCAATTTTTATTTTCTAGTTGGTTTCACATGAATATGTAAATCATCCCAAGTTGATAAAAAAGGGTAGCTAATTTGATAAGTTAGTCAATAGTGTTGTATAAAATTATTTCCTTGTTGGTTAATTTTGGATAGGTTAGGTTGATTTTTTTTCCTCCAAGTGTAACTTGCACATTATTGCATCATATTTTTTTATGTTTTGAGGAAAAAACTATTCACTTTCTATCCCTATGAATCATGCCCAATGAATTTATTAATGCTTCTAGTTCACATGTTTAGTAGGAGAACATCTCACAAAGGTCACATAAATGTAGTCACTTTGTGCCTCCCCTTTTACACTTTTCGTTGATGATAAATGATTTGATAAATTCAATGTGAATTTTGTCAAATATTTACATGATATTCCTAGGGTTTCAGTGTTATAGTCCAAGGTTTTCTCTAAATCCCTTAAACCCTAAACCATTGGTGTATAGTCTAAACTTTATTTTCTAGTGCCTCGGTGACTTTCCCAACCTATTGCATGCTTTTAAGTATAGTTATATCTCTTCAATGTTGTTTTTCAACTGCCCCTTTATCTTAGTGACTGGTTGAGCCAATTAATCATGTGTACTTTCAATCATTTAAGTCTCCTTTTAGTGTGTTTTTTGGTGGTCCCTACCATTTTCCACTTGGCATCCACTTGGATGAATTCTATTTGAGAGAATCTATCATTTAGAGCATGTCTTCAAAATTTGCAAGCCCATTAAAGTTTTCTTATTATATTATGTTGATGCATGGAGCTCACTATCTATTAGCCTTCTTGATTGTGTCATACTTGTGGGACCTATGAGATGTTGAGGTTTTGGTATCCCATTGATAGAACACAAATTCTTCATAGTGCAAGTTATAAATGACCAAACTCATTAAAGTTGTGTTGGTGCATTATGCTAACATGTGTCACTCCAGGTGACTTGTGCTTGCCTCACAAATAAAGGTTACATCATTCATGCATGGTGGGTTCTTGTTGGAGCACACCCACTTCTTAACTATACAATTCTATATTACAATCTTAATCTAAAGTTGCACCCATGCAATCATGTGCCACATGTTCCTCTTTGATGCAACAATCTCTAGCCTAGTCTATGGGGAAACCTCCTACTTGATGGTATTTTTTATTGCAATGCATAGTATTTATAACACAAATTAATTTATGCCTACTATTCTAAATTTTTGTCCTTGTGCTTTGATTCCGCATATCCTTGAGTTGTTATGTCTTCTCTCAATGTTTGTCCACCTCCTTCCAAGTAGTGGTTTCTTATTGCATCACACAAATCCTTCATCACAAAACTTTGTTTGCACCTATTCTTTTGAGGTTGTGTTCATGCACTTGGTTGACATGTGTCATCCTCAAGGTGATGTGGTCCAACATGGCCCTTCTTCATCAAATCTTGTGTTGTCTATGGTGGGCATGTTCCTTAATGACTCAAAGTTCAAACCAACAAGGGCTTGCCAAATAGATTTTGTCATTGTTACACACTCTAGAGTTCTTCATAGCACAAGATCTAAAAGGTAAATAATTTCAAAGCCACACTAATATTCTTTACTACCACCTAAAAACTATAATGACCAAGGTATCCATCATGTCTACAAGCCCAAAAATATTTATGGCCCCCCTCCAACTCAAGGCCACTTATCCAAGTGTCTTAAATTCATTAGAGCACAATCGCTTATTCATAACAAAAAATTTCTTGATCATCTTAGGAGATTATTGTGGTAACAAATAGGTCATATAATCATAATATTTTAAAAATGGATCAATGGTCAACTTTTAAACTCTAAAAATAGCTAGCAACAATTTTGACACAATGAACATTTATTTGCAAAACAGTGAATTTGATGTAACAATATTACTCCAATTCCATTTTTTATACAACTTGTCTAGAATTCTTTTGATTGCAAATCCATAATTTTTAATCAAATAAAATGATACCATGCTACATTCATGGATTTGTAGGCCTTTTCTATTAGAGGGTTGTCTTAGCCACATTTTAAGTTAATTTCATGGGTTGCACTCCATCTCTATTCTTCAATGTTGAGATAATCCCAAATGTATGGGATATTTTTCCCATTATTTTTTATTGGATTGATAAAGATAGTTGTCTAGTCTCCATTGGTTCTATAGGAAATTAGGGTTTCTTGGATTTTGGATTTTTTTCTCAAAATAAAGCATGATTGAGGCTCATTTTCTAGGGGTTCTTCCTTTTTTGTTCTCTATAGAGACATGCAATTTTGCAACTCTACTACTATAATAGGCCTATGCATTTGCATTAATGGAACTTACTATTTTTTCCTCCTCTATGTTCTTGCATTCTATGTAAATTTTGTTACCTTTTTACATGTATGAATGTTTATCATACTTTCTAGGTCTATATGTTGTGTTAGTCTATTGTAGGTGTTTATTGTGTGTTATGTCTAACCATTTTAGTGTCCTTTGAGCCCTAAAATTCATACTTACCTTTATAAATTGATAAAATAGAGAGTGTATGAAGTCCTTTGGTGATTTTCTTTGATTCTCTATGCAATTATAGGAAGGAAGAAACACTCTAATTTAGGTGCATCACCACCCAATTTTCTTTTTGTATTTCTATTTCTCTCCCTTTTCCTTCTATAGGTTGTTAGGTATAGGATTAGTTTATAATTATTCAATGTTGGGTTGGACCAACAGTAGTACATTTAGGTTAGAAAGGAAGTTGATCTTTGAAGGTATGATCTCAACAACAAGGTTCCCAGACTTGAGATCAGTTCCATTGCATCATTGGAATGTTGGACCTAGTTCAACAAGGTGCAATTTCATGTGATAATGGAAACATAAGGCATTAGAACCTCAAATCCAACCTTGAATATTTTTTTTATATCTTAATGGAGTGAAGGGGTATTGATTATATTGGATTGTAAGACTCAATAGACCATCACTACAAAAGGTGTATAGTTTGAGAAAATCTCTTATATATTATCTTCCAACACTTCTCCATTTTCTTTGATGTTGGATTTTGGTGATACTGATTCCAAGGATGATTCTCTAACTTTATCAAACCACAAGGCTTCTCTTGATTCTTCACCTCCATATTTGAGTCATCAATATAAGTTTGAGGACTCAAAAATTGAGGAAGAACATAAAATTCATCTACTTCAATCTATATCCATTTTGGGAAGTATTATGTATTACTAAGAGAGACTAAATAATGGAAGAACATAAAATTCATAAATTAGGAACCATACTTGGGATCTTGTCTCCCTTCCTAAGGGAAGGAAACTTGCTTGATGCAAGTGGATCTATCAAATTGAATATGTTGTGGATGGAGATAATAATAAGTTTAAAGCTTCACTTGTGATCAAAGGTTTCTCATGCATAGCTATACTTAATTAGATAGAGAAATTTTTCCTTACTATTAAAATAAATTCCATTTTCATGATTCTAGCTATTGTTACTTTTGAAGGTTGGATAGTGCATTGAATGGCTATGAAGAGTGATTTTATTCACAAGGATATTTGGGAGAATATATACATGGATCAACTACAAGGTTTCATTAAGGATTACTAATTAGTTTTCAAGTTATAAAAGTCTCTCTATGACCTCAAAGAAGCTCCTTGCACTTGGTATGGAAAGCTCCTTTATTCTCTTGAATGGATTCCTTGAGATTCCATTTAGATTCAAATTTTTATATTTAAATCAATAATACTCTTTATGGTTTCTAGCTCTCTTTGTCAATAATCTCATCATCACAAGTAGTACTTCATCTACCATTATCAAAGTTAATTTTTCTCTATAAGATAGGTTTTCCATGATATAATTAGGTTTGTTATGTTGAATTACTTTATTGGGATTGAGATCTCATAGTCTTATTTGGGGATCACTCTTGCACTTGACCTAATTATTACCTTGAACTCATGTTGAAACACAATGATCTATTGAGAGGGTGGTGAATCAGTAGATACTAAAACTTTGTCCTTCAAAACCTTTGTGCAGATTTCTTTCTCAAACTCTTAATGTGTTGATTTAAAACCAAAGATGTAAATATAAATATGTGAATAGACAATCAACACACACATGCCCAAAACACCAGATATACGTGGAAAACCCAGGATGGGAAAAACCACAGTGACAAAGGATTCTTGAGTCTACTTCTCAAATCCAACATCACAAATGAAATCTTTGTTACAATGTTTTAGGGCTACAATCCAAGGAAGCATCTACTACCTAATTTAGAAGCAACAACTTCATGGATGCTACAACACCTTGGTTTAGGAGCTACAACTCCAAGGAGACTACAATCCCCTAAAATGAGCTAAAACTTAGTGCAATGAGGCTATAGCCTCATCAGAATTACAAGTTGATATATGCATACATTAGTTCTGCCTAAACTTTAATGCATCATTACACTTAGTATATTGTTGTACTCACTGCAACTCACACTCTGCTATTGAAGTTGCATTCTCAGCAACACACCCCTGCTCTGTACTCTCCTCTGCACATAGAAGAAACACTATTCTATCTTGTTGCTCTACTCTTCTTTCCCTTTCTGTAGTGTCTCAAACATCTACACTCTATTGAATGCAATCCTAGATGATATTTTGTATTATAGTCTAGGACTTCCTTGCATGTGCATTCTCTGTATGCTCTATTTCTCTCTCTTTTCCTTTTCCACACTTAGAACATTTTCATTCTATATTTTTGTGCTACACACTCCCACTCTTTGTACCTTCTCAGCACTTAGCAATACATACTTCTATTCAACACTCTGTGCACTAGCTAACTTCACACCCACATCAAATACAACTACCTCAACAATTATCATATTGTCTTCATTTTTCTTAACTCCATCGATTAGTAATCTCTTCCTTGAGATTCTCACCACCATTCAAATCTCCTCGATACTTCTGCTAGGGTTTCATTTTCTTGCAAACTTCACTAGCAAGCTACCTGTACCTTGAGCCACATGCACACATACCACTATCCAGCTCATCATAAAGACATCCGATCAAATATCACCATATCTTGCATCGAGCCGCCCATCATTCAATTTTAGTGCAGAGAATTTTCCCTTATTCTCTTTGTCAAACACTAAGAATCAGATATGTATTAAATGAGTTCTCTTGTTCATTCGGTCTAATTTGATCTTGATCATCCTTGTAATTTGTTATGCCACCTAGAAGATAAAATATTTATTTACATTGGTTGCAAGTGCACTTGGACCAATTAAATATTTCCTCTATGTCAGTTACCAGATGAAACCCCTGTTCACATAGACCAGAGCATTGTAGATCTTCAAGTTTGAATACTGGTCATTGATCTTCTCTCTTGCACCAAGATACTTTGTTCGTCTCAGCTCCTTTAAGTCACCACTGTTCAATTAGCTTTAGTTTGATTATCGCCATTGATCCTCATCTCATGCCAATCACCACCTGATCTTTGCCGCTTGATCTCCACTGTCGATCATAGGGTTATTCACAATAAAAAACCATTGTTAAAGTATCACCTTGAACAAATGTTGTTTTACAGCAAGGATTTGAAACAATGAATCATCGATCACCAAATTTTATCGTGTTATTTGCTTTCATCGCACATGTCAGCAGTCAATGTTTTATCTCTTTCGTTATTTCCACCATCGAGTTGTCAAGGAGATTTCCAGCCAAGTCCCACTGAAAGGTATCTGTCATGCCGATGAATCATAACTCGCTTATTTCTTTTTCAAGGAGACATCCATTATAGTCTCATCGATATACATCATTCTCTTTGATCTATTGCTTGTTCGTCATACACAGGGTCTACCGATTGCCACACAACTCGCAACAAGGATTTGATTTGTCTATCAATCTTGTTAGCACCTTTAAATCACCACCGTCAAATCAGAATTCTTCATATTTGTATTGTCAATCTTGTCCATCCATTGATGGTCACCTTATGACCACCGTGCATCATTACATCGAAGAGACTTGTTAACTTCTCTCTTTGATAGACTAATCTCACTTTGACATTTGCATAGGCTCACATGTCATCTATCCTCGATGTCATCGCCACCTAATTTGCAACAACGATGTGAATTATCATATCAAGCAATCATTGGTCACCATTTTCGACATACGTCACCATCCAACACCATTAAATTCTTATCAGGTCCCACTTAGTAATCTCCATGTATCACTATGTCGGGGAGACTTGCTTCACAGTACTGTCGATACACCAAAGTCACATCAATGAGATAACCATCGGGTTATCAAAGAGACATTCAATCCACTCTCATTGATATGGAATTGTCATGCTAATACCATTTGCTACTATAGACAAGTGGTCCCCACACCATCGTGTCACCATATGTCACTATCCACTCTCGCTTTTTTGCTACATGTCCTCCTATCATTCGCTCTCTGACTGTATGTCATCCTTACCTTACCAAGTCCCACAATCACGTCAACCTTACTGGGTCTTGCAGTCGACATCATACTCATATCGCCTTGTTGAAGAGACATGCTTCATAGTACTAGAGACTATTGATGTCTCACCAATGAAATTATCATTGGATTATCGAGGAGACATCCTACAATGCCTTGCCGACACCACTCTATCTCATCAATGGGAAGGTCATCCAATTGTCAAAGAGACAATCATGAAACTCCCTTTGATCTGCATCTCTCTCTGATCAAGCACATATCATACTATTGAAGGGACATCCAAACAAGTCTCACTGACTACCATTAGTCATGCCAATGAATTCCATTGATGACATCACCTATCCACCTCATTGCCAAGTTACTACATCATAATCCACAAGGATGTGGATTACTGTTTATCCAATCTCTTCATGCCACGTGTTACCTTCATCATCACTGTCACCCACATCATTATGACTGGATCCCACAAAGAGTGCAGCCTTAACATTGGCATGTCAAGGAGTCATTGAAAAAAGTCTCACCAATGCTATACAGTCTTTCCAAAAACACATCCATACTCCTTATTGCTCCATCAAAGAGACATCTCCTAGACTCTTGTTGACACATTAATGTCTCACTGACAAGATGATCATCGGCTCATTGAAGAGACATCTAACATTCTCTCTTTGACCACACACTATCACATCGATAAAGCTTAACCTTCTTTCTACATCTCCATGTCAAGGAGAAAAATAGAATTGTCTTGTTGAACTTCATTGTCACTCTAATCACTTCACAACAAGGATGTGAAGTGAGATATCGCCACATCGAAGGGATTGATAAAACATCACGTCAAAAACACAATGTCACCTCGATGTAATCCTCAAACCTCGTCAACCGGTTGCCAAGATGTGAGGTGCTAGTCACAAGATGGACATAATGGGCTTAATTCATTACTTACGCTACCTGCAACTACCAAACACAAGTCACCATCAGAATAGAACATTTGTGAGGACACCATGACTATAAACACATTTAGTGTTTAATTGTAAACCCTAAAATCACCTAAGAGCATAGTTAAATCCATTCTAAGCGAAACCTTCATTTTTTGGACCTACCGAGCACATCAAGAATGCTCTCAAACATCCCACATCGAATTGGCCACCTAATTTTCCATTAGATCCACTTCTCTCACATTTATCCTTTGTCATCATGCCAACAATCTCCTTTGCATGATTTGCACCTTTGACATCAATGACAATATTATGTGCTTTTGCACAGGATCAACACACTTCTCCTCTAATCCCCTTTTGACATCAATGACAACATATTCCAACAACTCCTTGTGTAGTTTCATATGTCTAAATTTAAAATTTCATCAACTCCCTTTGTATATAGAGTCAATATTTAGGCTAAGTGTTCCACTCCAATTTTTAATGTGACATTATATCACCAAGTTGTTTGTAGTCTCATTGGCTTGAATCAAACATTTGAATATTACATTTGTAGTTGGTATAGTTTTCCACTTTATACAAGAGCCTCGTGAGCTTCTTGGGAAAGGACAAAATTAATTATTCATAAATTTTGAGAGTGGATATATGTTTGGGATGCATTATACTGTGTCTATGATTTTAGAAGTTTGGTTGGATGCATGGATGTAAATTAGGGAAGAGACCTTGAAGATCACAATTCTATTTATGGCTACAACTTTTATCTTGGTTCTAGCGTCATTTTTGGGTAGAGAAAGAAGCAACATGTTATTTTTCTTCCTTCTACTAAGGTTGAGTATCAAGGGGTAGTCAATGTTTCCGCTAAGGCTATCTAACTTTGTAACAAAGTTTAGCATTCCTTCTCAAAATCCATCAAATATTTTTTGTGATAAATAGAGTGCAATAAAGATCTTGAATATATTGATCCATAATTAGTGAATCAAATACATCAATATCTATATAAAGTTGCATTAGAGAGTTCATCCAAGAGGTCATTGAATTTCATTTTTATTCTACTTTGGAGTATATTATAGACATATTCACCAAAACTTTCACAAAAAAATAAGGTTCATCATTTATAATCTTTGCTAGGTATAAGAAGATATTCCATCATTGAGCAGGAGTTCCTAGCCCTTGTCTCTTCTCTCTCTCTTTGGTAGGGGAGAGAAGGAGATTGAGATTCCCTTATCTTCTTTTGAGGGGGAAATTTTGTAGTTCTCTTATTTATTTGTGTGTATGGAGGGGTAATTTTATAAATGGATAGGTAACATGGCCACACATTTATTAGGACCCATCTATACCTTCCTATGTTTCACTTATTGGGGAGTTTTTGGTGTAATATTCATACAATTCACTTTGTAAAATATTTTATCCTAGGTGTGATATTGCATATATTTCGTAAGTTAACTTATTATATTAGAAATATTTATTTTTCCTTGTCCATGTAGCTAATAATGTCGTCACCATCTATTTGATGTTATCAAGTGCAAAATTTTCAGTGTCATTGATTCTTGATTGTTTAGTGTTAGGTGCCACCTTTGTCTAATCAAGGGTCGCCTTGTCTTAGTTAGACTATGTTAACTTGCCTATTGATTGGAGTGATTGAGACTTAACTAATTGTTGAACACCCAAAACACTGAGAGGGGGGTGGAATCAATATTCTCTTAAACCACTTAAACATTTAAACATTCATTTCAAGCATCATATTCAATTTGCAGTAAGGAAAAAAACCATAAAATCATATAATGCATGAACACCAGATTTTTACATGGAAAACCCAAAAAGGGAAAAACCAAAGTGAGGATTAACTCACAATATATTATAACTGGTCATAAACATATTATAGAATGGATCACTTCCTCTTGGACTTACAGTCCAGAGGACTCACTATCTAGAAAATAAGAGAAATAGAGAAGAAAGGTGGCTAACTACCAAGATTTGAACTGATAATGATTCATCTATAATATGCAGGAGATACAATTCCACTAGAGCTCAAAATACTAAACCAACACACATCATACTATACAACTTCCACACTTTACTATGCTTTACATTCACATCACATTCGCATGCTCTACTTAGGAATTCACATCATAGATTTTCTACAGTACACATCACATCATTACGACACCATAATGAAATCATATTTATATGTATTACATTCACAAAACACCTACATCATCAATTAGGTTTGCCTAATTAGATGTACCATACATAACATAACTTGTTGGATCAAGATCAAAATATACACGTTTTGTGCCTTAATCCAAAACTTGTAACACATCAAAATAGGTCAGCATGGACCTATAATAACTCCCACATAATGGATCAAAACTTCTTTTAACTCTGCATGACCCCAATCATATTAGGTTGGCACTACTGGTGATACAACACCAAAATACACCAACTAATTATCCACAAAATAACATGAAGACCTCCAAAACACACACCTCTTGGACTACACACCCTTCTGACACTTGCAAACACTCCCTTAAATCCACATAACCAATTTTTCTTCCACGGTGGAATGTAAACCACTCCAAACAAGTACTTTGCATTGGAAACACTATCACTGGCAGACCTGATATTCTGTCAACCATAAATTTTGCATTGGAGGACATAAAGACATGAAACTTTGGATTTAAATTCCTTCAACATGTACCAAAATTTACTTAGAACCATAGAAAAAAATAATTCAAGGAAAACCAATGCAGATGAAAAAGCTAGTGCTCTGGACACTAAAAATTGTATTCTGGACTTAGTCAAATATCCAACATATTGTTTTACATTAGAGAAAAAAAATTGCATCTCTATGTTGGATTACCATCTCCATGCTCACTCATACTTCATCAACCAACTATACCTCAATGTAGACATCAAATCACAATGTTGACATCAATGACAACACTATATAAGCTCATGCTCATGTTGCCAACAACCATATCAATGACAATCTCCTCAAACTTCCAACAATCTCACCCTTTGTCATTGATGGAAACATGCATCAACTCTTCTCCACGTCTTCTCCAATCAACTATTTTCTTAACTATTCTCCCCCTTAGCTACTATTCTTAACTACTCTCCCCCTTAGCTACTATTCTTAACTACTCTACCCCTTTGACAGCAATGTGAAAGGGCACACACATATTTTCTATTCTTTGCTCCCTTTTAACATCATTCACATATACTTTCTTTTATTTTTCATTATCCCCTTTACATATATACATGAATTTACTTGACTTACTCACATACTCCCCCTAATAGTTTTATTCATAAAAAAATGATCAAAATATGCACTGGTATACTATTCACTATCTTTCACATATATAGAATGAAAACTATGAAATGCATAAATAGAAAATAAGCATTCACAATCAACTAGAAGAAGTATATGATACCTACATTTTTGCAAGGTGTTCCTACTAGTCCTTTTTGTCATCATCCCAATGTTTCTTGGCTTTCCCAAGCATGCATTTCATAGCCTCAAACTCCATGAGGATTTATTTTCCTTCATCTAAAGTATTAGGTACCAAATACAACTTTATTGCTTTCTCTGCATTATTTAGAGCATCGGATATGGGTGTGAACTTTGCATTCACTAGGTCTCTAAGTTGTCCAAACTACACTATAATCTAATTTTTTTGTTCTTGTAGCTAGAAGAATTATTCATGTAGATTTTCAATTGCTAATCTTGTGGATCCATATGCATCATTTGTAGGAGCATAGGCACCAGATGCACTATCAATTTGTGCCTCAATGGAATCCATCTCAACCTTTATGTTCTTTCTTGAACTAGACCACTTCAACAAAAAATTGAAATAGGTCCTTGACCTCTTCAACACAATTCTACACCTCTTTCTAATTATTCTATAATTTTCCATATGTAGTGGCACATTTTTCTATCATATCCACCAACCTTCTATCATTCACTTTATTATTTACCTCCTTCTCCAACTTCTCTTCAAGTCCAATAGAATACTCTTTAAAAGAATCAAGAAAAAGTTTCAAATTCTACACACCAGATAAGGAATTATCAACACTTACTCTAGCAATACTCTCCTACAACACCTCCACTACTTCATCTATCATCTCCACACTCTTCTGATGTGTTTGCAAAATTTCCTTTTTGGCAGAGTTGTGGAATGTGTCACCGAGTTGTAACTTGTGCAAGGGGCATCTTGTCCATATCAATTTGACCATGTTGCATTAGAATTTGTAACAACTGTGCAAAAACAACAGGTTGGAATTGTAATTAAATGCTTAATAGGTTCTTCAAGGAGTCTCTAGAGGTTCTAGATGAATCTCCAACCATATTTACATTCTCTTCACCCTTATCATTTTCCTTGTCATCAAAGCTATCTTTTTCTTCTTCATCATTCTTCTCAACATTGCCAGACTCTTAATCATCCTTCTTCTCATCATCAATATATTTTGCATTATTATCTCGAGGTGGCATATTTTTTGTATTTATAGTGATGGAAAATGTACTCATTTACATTTTCTCAATTTTTTTGCCTCTCCTTAATTATTTGGACTTAATTAAGCCTCTAATTGAGCTAATTATGCATTTAATAATATTTTTTATGAAATTCACAAGAGAAAAAAATATTATCAAAGGTGTTCAAGAGTAGATTTATCAGTCTTCTACAATAGCAATCAAGACCAAGATCATCATGTCAAAGTTATTTGCATTTATGCATGTTTTTGGAGTTAGCGTTCTGATGTAGGTTTTAAGTATTCAAGAATAAATTCAAGCATCAAGATAAACATCCAATAAATCCATTTCATGCAAGATCAAGACCTTTGAGAGATGTGTTAGACTTCAATCCTCTAAGGATATCCATTCAAGGGTTTGGTGAGTTGCAACATAGCATTGTCCATTCATCATTCCTTGCATTTTATTATTGTTTCATTTCAAGGTTTGATTACTAAGCTAGGGTTTGACAAAGGAAAACCCTTATCCACAAAAAAAAACCAATTTTCTCCTCTCTTTGTGTATGTGCAGGTTCATAGTTGAAGAAGGATTGAAATTGAAGATCTCAAAAGTGCAAAATTACAAAAGTTGTCAAAGTTGCAAAGTTGTCGAGGCCACAAAAACTTATATCTTGAATTAATTCATGAATTTTTAGCAATGAAACCTATGGGAAAAGGAATCTCAGATCCATCTCTAGAGGCTCTTGAAAATTGAGGAAAAATTTTGTACAAGGACTCATTTGCCATTTCTGGATGCTCAACAACATCATTTGGTGATGGGTACACAATGTCTTACCTTTCTCAAATATGCTAAAATTTTGATATTTATATTAGTATTATGCTTCACCTACATGATTCGAGTCTTACATTGCATATTTGAGTTCATTTAATATTTTATTTTTATCTCCCAAAAGTGTTTTTCAGAAAGATTTTACCTCATCCTCAATCATAAGCAAATTTGTAAGATCTCCAATTGGGTTGACTCACCTAGGGTTGAAAGTCAATCCTACCATTGGGGGATCTCATTTCCTAATGAAATGGAAGAAAGATGGTTTATTACACCCCCATTTTTCCCCTTTCTATTTTTGGTAAAATTACATTGGTGAACCCTCATTTTGATGAACCTATTTTTCTGTGTTTCAATATTTTGTACCTCATTGTTTTATGGGTTGTCTTTTACAACCTCTTCTTCAACATTCTTTTATGTTTCTAAAGGAAGGGAGATATGACCTATTTAAGTATCCTCCTGCAACTCTTCAACATTTTCTTCTTCTGCAACCATATTCTCTACTACCAAAGGGGTATCTTCTTGCATATGTTCTATATGTTGTGCATATTCTGAAATGTTAATTTTTGGAATAGAAATAGTGTCATGCATTTTCTCTTCAGTGTCCAGTATCATGCCTAACTCTTTTTCCAAATTGTAAACTTTCTCCACAATCTCATTTTTGAACCTCTTAATATCATCTTTATCTCTACTCATTAGGGTAGTGACCCTTTCCTTAGTTTTGAACTCTTTATTGTGCAATTGAGATAATTTAGCTCTATCCTCATCCAAAAGAGTAGCACTAACTTTCTCTAAAGCAAAAGATCTCAATTTTGCATCTTCATTCATTGCTTCTTCTCTTCTTGCATACAATACTCATTTCAAATCTTTAGGAAGTTGATCCTATATATCCTTCATATTAACATCAAGAGAAATCATGTACCTTACAATATATTCCTCAATAGTTTTCTTATCAGCATCATTTGAAGTGGGGTACAATGCAATAGTCTCCTCAAGATTTTTGTATTCTGCTATGTTGCTCACTAAAGTATCAAGTTTCATTGGACTATGTTTCTGAATAGGAGGTTTCTTGTCTTTCTTTTTCTTATCTTTTGGAGGTCTCTCCTTTATAGGATTTAGCTTTCTTTTCCCTCACATAAATTTTAAATTTATTTTTCTCTTTATCCACCTCCAGTTCACTATCAGTGTCCACAACATCAACCTTAACCTTATTTGCACTATTTTTTGCTTGTGATACTCTAGATTTTATTTTTCTTATGAGAGGCACTTCTTCTCCCTCTTCATCTTCTTCATCAAAACTCATGTATCTTTCTCTTTTTATCGTTACTTTCACTTTCCTCTTTTGTGGAGCACTTTGTTGCTTCATTGAACGAGCATTTTCTTTCATTGGAACACTAAAATATTTTTTCAAGTATTGGTTGACTTCTTTCCCTTTGTTCCATTGATAGAGGGCATATTCCTGAAACACTTGGGGGAAACTGAAGAGGGGGTAGATGTTCTACCAAATCTTCTTGCGTCGGATGCACCTCCTAGAGAGCTAGACATGATTTTGGCTTTCTCCACTTGATCCTTTGATAGGCCCATCATCTCCACAACCTGTGCAACCATCTTTTCAACAATTTTCTTTATTTTTTTCTCCCTCTAATGCATGTGCACATCGCTGGAATTCTCCTCATATGTTCCAAATCTTTCCTCAAATATGTCTTTTGGATTTCTAAGCATATGGTCTACCAAACCAACAATTACATCCTCTACAACTTCATATCCCATTTCTAGGCACAATAACCTCCATTATGCAACAATCTTTACTCACCATGAAGATAATATCATTTTTATATTTCTCTACTATACTCTTCAGAATTCTTTCTCTAGATTGCATATTTTCTTGGAAAATTTTAAAGAATCCCCATAATGCTTTCTTCTATGTGTCTTCAGCTCCTAATCTCATTAGGTGGTGACTAATTTGAGATGCCACTACTGCTTCCTTCAACCATACAATGTTTCAGGTTCTAGGAACCTCATTAAGAAAGTAGAAAAGTAAAAAAATGATCAAGGTACCAAACTTGAAGGGATACCAGGAGTCCTTGATCTTCTACAAATTCTCCAGGATTTGTTCCCTCAATGAATCACACCATTCATAATAAACACCTTTCTTTACCATCTCATATGTAGTATTGATGGTAGTAGCAGAAACAAAGTTCTCTATGTTTGTAAAGTATATCTAGTACCCTATCACCATTGATGCATATTTTACTATCAGTTCTTTAATGTCTTTGACTGTTAGAGCTCTCTTGTCATATTTTACACCTGTTAACTCCATTACCATTTCATTTTTCACTGATTTGAGTGTCGAAACTAGTCCAATTCAGTATAATATTGTAACAACCTTAATAACCTCCTTATGAGTTATATGTGGAATATCCAACCATATAAACCTATCATGAATCTTTCTCAATGTGTGTCTAATCCACCCATCCATATAACAATAGATAGGGAAATTTTTCTAGACATCAAGCTTCTTCTTTGTCAAACTCTCAAACTCAGTTTTCAATTCAAATTGTTCTCTAATGAGTTCATTAAACCACACATCACCCAACTTAGAGTGGTTATACTCTTACAATTTTTCATGTATATAAATCCTTACATCTTCTGCATTCAACACACCATATGAAATACTTGAGAATGCACCATCAAGATCAATCATAATTGACTTATCAGGGTGTCATTTGAACTTTAGACGGGGTCGGTCCACAACCTTGACAACTTGTGGGGTATACATCCTCCAACCCAATAAAAGTACTTTGAGAACTAGGGAAAATAGAAACTACAAATACTTTTCAATTGTTATTAGTTAGGGTTTCATGCACACAAATTTTGAAACACTTCCTGCTTCGCTCCTTCACCGCTCTTCTCTCCTCAAATGCTCATTTGTGAGTGACTTAGATAAAATGTGAAATTACTTATAATCCCTTTTGGAATAACCTAATTCACATTTAATGCTTGATTTGAAGTTAGGAAAAATTTGATAAACCCTAATTGTAATGCACAATCACCTTCAATTTCTCTACAAACTTTTGCATCTTTATATTTTCCATTAGTGTTTTTACTAATAGGTCAAGCATATCAACTTACACCTCATATCCATGTGTTGAAGAAAAAAATGCCATACCTTTGGTAGGGGCTTAATGATTGTTTGTTAAAACTCCTCCTAAGACAAAGCTCTTCATTTAGTTTTTGGAGGAAACATTTGTACTAGAAGCTAGCACAAACTCATCCTTAACCTCATTCTCCTCTTTCTTTTTCTAGATCTTATTCATCTCTTTCTTCATTTCCACCAAATCCAAAAAAAAAATGGATTAGCCTTATTAACTAGATCATTCTTCTTTACCAAATCATCCTCTACATTCTTGCTTTTGCAGAACTTAGTATTGTTTCCTAACTTATTGCATTTGTGGCATTTTATATTTTGAAAAAGCTTACTTCCACCTATTCTAGATCTGCATTGATTAGACTTATGCCCAAATCCATTACATTTATAACATTAGTCATTGAAATATTGAAACCTCATTCCATTATTGTAACCACTCATCATCTAATTTCTACATTCACTAGCCTTATGATAAAATCTATTGTATGTAAAACATTGACTAGGAAATGATTGAGCATTTTGATTCATGTTGTTTCTACATTCCATAGCCTTATGTCCAAACTTATTGTAGGAATAACAAAAACCATTAAAATATGGGTACCTTTGTGCATTTGGTTGTCTGATTAGCGGTCTTTTGAAGTCTTTCCTCTGAATCTGAACCTTCTTGTCGTTGTTCTTCTTCTCCTCAATCTTATTTTGCTCATTGTTCTTTTTAGTACATGGTGTCTGATCTACCTTTGAACTTTTTCCTTTTTCAAACCCTAATCCTTATTTGTCTTTAGATCCCTTTTGATTTACAATCAATTTATCAAGCATTGTAGTACTCTTCTTTAATTTGTCTTCTTGAATATTTTATTTATCTAGACTTGATCTCAAGGTTACAACTTCTTGTTCAAGCTTTGAGCATTCTTTAGATTTTTCTTTTAGTTTAGCATTCAGACAATCTTCAACTCTTTTACTTTATTCAATCTGCATTTTTAGGTTGGGAATGATCTCATTTGATTGCTTGAGTTCTTTGATCTTCTTTTTAGCTTTCCTGAGATCCTCTCTCAATATCTTAATGCACACATCTGCATCACCAAGATCCTTCTTTAGATCTTTGTTCTTAACTTCTACTTTATCCAAATCTTCATGAGCTGGCTTGAGTTCTCCTTCCATGTCAACAATGCAATCCTCTTCAGTAAATGATTTAGGAATGATTTCTTTTGGAGGAATAAGATACTTCCTTGAGGCCATGTGTTCAACTCCAAGATCTTCCTCAACAATTAATCTAATTGAAGGAACAAAGCTCTGATTCCAATTGTTGAACACCTAGAATATTGAGAGGGGGTGAATTAGTATTCTTTGAAACCAAATAAATATTAAACATTCATTTCAAGCATCACATTCAATTTGTAGTAAGGAAAGAAAACATGAAAGCATATAACACATTAACATCATGTTTTTATATGGAAAACCCAAAAAGTGAAAAACCATGGTGAGGATTAGCTCACAATATATTATAACCGGTCTTAACATATTACAGAATGACTCACTTCTTTTTGGACTCACTATCCACGGGACTCACTTTCCAAAGAATAAGATAAATAAAGAAGAAAGGTGTCTCACTGTACCAATATTTTAACTGCTAATGAAAAATCTACAATATGCAGGAGATACAGTTCCATTAGAGCTCAATATACTGAATCAACACACACCATACTATACAATTTCCAAACTTTTCTTTACTTTACATTCACATCACATTTGCATGCTTTTCTTAGGAATTTTCACCACACATTTTCTATAGTACACATCACCTCATTACAACACCAAAATGAACTCATATTTATATGCTTTACATTTGTAAAACACCTACATCATCAATTAGGCTAGCCTAATTAGATGTATCGTGCATAACATAACTTGTTAGCTCAAGATCAAACTATACATGATTTTCACCTTAATCTAAAACTTGTAACACATCCAAATAGATTGGCATGGACCTATAATAGCTCCCACACAACCAATCAATACTTCTCTTCACTCCACACAATCCCAAACATATTAGGTTGTCACCATTGGTGAGACAAAACCAAAATACACTAACTAATTATCCACAAACTGACATGCAAACCTCCAAAAAACACACTTGGACTACACTCCCTTTTTGACACTTGTAAACACTCCTTCAAATATGCATAACCAAATATGCTTCCACGGTGGAATGCAGACCACTCCAAATAGGTACTCTGCACTAGCAACACTGTCACTAGCAAACTCGATATTCTGTCAACCATAACTTTTGCATTGGAGGATATAAATACATGAAATTTTGGATTTAAAGTCCTCCAACACATACCAAAATTTCCTTAGAACCGCAGACAAAAATACTTCAAGATGAACCAATGCAAACGAAGAAGTTGATGCTCTATACACTAAAAATTGTATTTTGGACTTAGTCAAACATTCAACATACTGTTTTACACTAGAGCAAAATGTTTGCATCTCTATGTTGGATTACTATCTCCATTCTCATTCATGATTCAACAACCAACTTTACCTCAATGTAGACACCAAATCATAATTTTGACATCAATGACAACATTGTATAAGCTTATGCTCATGTTGCCAACAACCATATCAATGATAATCTCCTCAAACTTTTAACACTCATCACCTCTTGGACATCTTACCTTTTCAACTTATGCATTCAAGAAGTCTATATATTTGTACTTCACATATTGTTTTGCATATTCTTTTACATTCTGATGTAGAGAAGGGGTATCAAAGGTCAAAACTCACTCAAACAACTACTAACCAAAGTCTTTACACATCAAACAAGGTGACTTCCTTCACAAACTACCACTAGGCCTTATAGGACATCAAAATGGTATGATAGAGCATATCTCCTGAGGGAGTCTTGATCATCCAATTTCAAACACATATTCAAATACCCTTTTTTCTCCTTTAAACATATCTTAAAATGGGTTAGGGTTTCTTAGGAAAGGATGCTTCAAACTTTGATTGTCCTAGTCTCAAATAGGCCTAATTCCCTAAAATTGGCTAAGTAGCAACAAGGTCTTTGATCTCCAATCACTGAATCAACACTTCATAGCTCTAAAAAATTCAATTAGTGTCTAAACAATCCATTCCAACCACTTATAACAACTTCCCAACCGTCTTTCTACAAAACCCTAAGTCTATTCCTTTCCTACACCTAACACATGATGTTATTAAGCTAGGGCATCCATCTTACACATGCTAACGACCAACCCTTACTCTTGCAACATAAAAAAAAAATACATCCATTCCACTGGGTTTAAGCTTTTTCAATGGTGGAATGGAGAGAAGTTCATCTTATTTTCCCAAAACCAACCCTAAACTAGGGTTACATGCAATTTTTAGAAAAAGTGATCTAACTTGCTCAAAATTTGATGAAATCAGATGAAACAAAGTGAAACAGGGAATAAAATAAATACATAATGAACTCCAATAGATATTAGTGCACTCTCAGGTCGTATGGACCCATACAGGTTTGAGAAACAACAAAGAAAGCCTTGAAAATGTAGGAAAACATAATTTTATTGGTGTTCAATCTCCAAAGAAATCACCATAATCTTTTCCAAACCTCAAAAAGGCCTATTTTAACATGTCCCAATGGCTTATAACTTACTTTCAAACTTTAAAAGTTTTATTTCTTTATTTACATCATGTGACTTCAAATTCCACAATTTGCAACTTTTTTGACAATATTGACAACTTTTACCACATATAGAAAATTTTACATTTTTGATAACTTGACCACACCTATCATCCTAAGACCTCAACTAGACCCTTACAAACATGAAGATGATCCAAAAGGACCTTATTATAGAAGAGAGACAAAAAACCAAAACAATGACAAACCAAAATCACATGGGTGCTCCTGCACCATACTCCCAAGGCAAGATGAACTCAAGTCCCATTTGAGGACAGTGCTACAATAGTAGATTCATGCTTGATCAATTCATTCTCTGACACCTAGGTGACATCCTCATTTGGTAAACCCTTCCAATGGATTAAATATAGGAAATAGGCATTTTCCCTTGCCTTTAGAACATACTGCAACTTCAGAGGCCTACTTGTTGGATAATCTTTGACCCATTTTTCATCTAATGTTGTTGAACCTACATCATTACTTGCTACCATATCTCCTCCATCCTTGTAATGAACTTCCTTCTTCTTCACTTTAGGTGTGTGCTTGGACTTGCCCACATTCCTTTGCAATTTACCCTTGACCTCTTCACCTTTGCTTCTCATCTCTTCCATTTGTTGTTGTGTCCCTGTAACTACTACTTGATTAGGCATACTAACCTCTTCCATGAAAGAAATAGAATGACCAACATCCCCTTTTGAAGAAAACGAGTGGAATACCCTTCCTACCATCATAGCAACATACTTCTTAAGCCAATCTTGGATCTCCAAAATCAAGCCATTCTTCATTTCTATTGTCATAATATCTTTAGGTTTTAAAGTGGCTATAAGGTCCATGTCCTTCTCTTCTTCTACCTTTATGAACTCCTTCCTACCTACCATCATCACATTAGATCCCATGTTTTGTCATTTTTCCTTCTCCTTCAATGGTGTCAAGGTATAGGAGACCCCATCTTTTTCTATCTCATAAGTATTCCTCCTTCCATCATACTTGCCATGCCTATCAAATTGCCAAGGCTTCCTTAGCAGCAAATGACACACATCCATGGGTATTATGTCCTATAAAATTTTGTCTTTGTACCCTCCTATATGAAACTCCACCCAACTTTGTTTATTCACCAAAACATGTTGACCATCATTTAACCAAGAGACTTTGTAAGGACTATTATGTGGTATCCTTTACAACTTAAATTTTTCAACCATCTCAACGGAAACCATATTATTTGTACTACCTGAATTAATTACTTTAAAACCCTTACCCAAGCACTTACAAGTTGTACTAAAGAGATTCTTCCTTTGTGGTGGCTCCTTCTCCACTGGTACCTTGATGAGGGTTCTCTTACCAAGAGTGATTCACCAACTTCTAGCCCAACATGTTGTAATGGAGAGTTCACACTTTCATAATCATCTCCTTGAACAATTTGATTTCTCCTTTCTCCTCCAACTAAAGTAGTAGCCTGAGTTTCAATGCATTTCCATGCTTAATGTCCAAACTTGTTGCATTGGTAACATCTTCCTTTGAACCCACTAGATCCTCTTCCCTGACCTCCAAATCTACCTCTAAAACCTAATCTACCTCCTCTAAATCCACCTCTTGCATATGCAACTTGTTCTTGTATCTTTTTGGCTCTCATATGACTGCCTTGGATCATAAAATGACCCTCTTCCTCTAGAATTACTGTCTCTGCTCATGTTTTTCTTGTCTTTCCTTCTCTTTAGCTTTTCTTCAGTCTTTATTGCCAATTGGTAGCATTCCTCTACCATTCTTGGGTTTGTCAAACTCAACTCATCTTGAAGGTTAAATCTCAACCCATTGATATATCTATCCACTTTCTCCACATCATCCTCCATGTGACCTGCTCTTATACTTAGCTTATAAATCTCCTCAATATAGGCTTTGACATCCATATCTCTTTGTTTAAGATTTTGAATTTTTTTGTATAGTTGGATTACATGATCACCCGATAAGAACTTGCCCTTAATTTTTGCCACCATCTATCCCAAGAGACATTTTTTACTTGCCTTTCTTTCATAATCCCACCAAAGTAGGGCATGACCCTTCAATTTTATTTTTTCCAACTTTAACATTTGTTCCTCTAGTATATCTTCACATTCAAAGTAATTATCAAGTGCTGCTATCCAATCCAAAAGCTCTTCATCATTCAAGTTCCCTCCATGCATAGGTAAATCCATCTTTACCTTGTGTCTATCTTCCTTGACTACCCTCAGTATCTTGGAAATTTTTTTCTCATCAAGGTCCAACTCTTCTTGGGACCCTTCTTGGGAATTCTCCTCTTCCCCTTCTTCTTCATGGTCACTCACATCACCTATGACCATACCTCTCCTCTGATTGGTTTCAATAGCCTCAAGCCTGGCTACCACCATATCTTGTAGTTTCCTCAATCTCCTAGTCTATTTTGCAGTCTTCTCTTTCATATCAATCATTTCCCTAACCATAGGGTTACCTTTTGGAGGCATCTTGTTCTCTTTTGCTTGACACTTTCCCTCTTACCAACCAACCTAAGCTTTGATACCAATCTGATGTAGAGTAGGGGTATCAAAGGTCAAAACTCACTCAAACAACTACTAACCAAATTCTTTACACATCAAACAAGGTGACTTCCTTCACAAACTGCCACTAGGCCTTATAGTACTCCAAATGGTCTGATAGAGCATATATCCTGAGGAAGACTTGATCATCCAATTTCAAACACATATTCAAATACCCTTTTTTCTCCTTTAAAACATATCTTAAAATGGGTTAGGGTTTCTTTGGAAAGGATGCTTCAAAATTCAACCATCCTAGTCTCAAATAGGCCTAATTCCCTAAAATTGGCTAAGTAGCAGCAAATTCTTTGATCTCCAATCACTAAATCAACACTCCAAAGCTCTAAACAAATCAATTAGGGTCTAAACAATCCATTCCAACCACTTAGAACAACTTCCCAACTATCTTTCTACAAAACCCTAAGTCTATTCCTTTCCTAGGCCTAACACATGATGTTATTAAGCTAGGGCATCCATCTTGCACATGCTAACCACCAACCCTTGCTCCTGAAACCTCAAGAAAAAAAATACATCCTACCTACATCCATTCCACCAATTTTGAAGCTTTTTCACTGGTGGAATGGAGATAAACTCATCTTATTTTCCCAAAACCAACCCTAAACTAGGGTTATAGAGAGCTTTTCAGAAAAAAGTGCTCTAACTCACTCAAAATTTGATGAAATTAGATGAAACAAAGTGAAACAGGGAATAAAATCAATACATCATGAACTTCAATAGATATTAGTGCACTCTCAGGTTGTACGAACCCATACAGGTTTGAGAAACAACAAAGAAAGCCTTGAAAATGCAGAAAAACATAATTTTATTGTTGTTCAATCTCCAAAGCAATCATTGAAGTCTTTTTCCAAATCTCAACAAGGCCTATTTTAATATGTCCCAATGACTTCTAACTAACTTTCAAACTTCAATCGTTTTATTTCTTCATTTACATCACGTGACTCTTCAAATTCCACAATTTGCAACTTTTTTGACAATATTGACAACTTTTACCACATATAGCAACATTTACTTTTTTGACAACTTGACCACACCTAACCTTTGAAGACCTCAACTAGACCCTTACAAACATGAAGATGATCCAAAAGGACCTTATTACATAAGAGAGACACAAAACTAAAACAATGAAAAACCAAAATCACATGGGTGCTCCTGCACCACATTCTCTATATTAAATTAGTATTCCATGGTGTTTGAGATATTTTTTCATTGTAATATTATTTTTGCTTGTATTAATTTATATTATGTACAAATCTTACATATTTGATAAGGTTTTATTCATTTTCTACATTTGCTAGAATGATTACTTTCAAATGAGAGATCATGCATATTTAGTAACATTCTTTATTTTATTTCCAATGTATTTCAATAATGACCTAATACATACAAATATTTTCCTATTTATGCAAGAACATAGCAATAATACATAAGAACATGTAGAAAGTTATCTTGGGACGAAGATGGAAAAGGGAGTAGTCTTATTAGATTTTAAAATTTGAATTTTGGTGGGCAGAATTTTCACATGTGAGGGTGAACTTGCATGTGCAAAACTCATATGGGACAAGAAAGATAATAAACCTCATGTTAGGCAATAAATTATGGTGATGTGTACATGGATAATCAAGGCAACTAAGGAAAATAAGTTGAAGAGCATTTGAGTATGATAAAATATGGAATGGCATGCGAATAGATCTAGGTAAAAATGTGATGGGGTCCACACAAATAATAATGAGAATAAGAGAATGATAAGGTCCACACATAGCACAAAAGATATTTATGGGTCAAAATCCTCTAATATCCAATATATACATAAATGTAATAAATCCTTGAGGTAAGTTAACGCTATACAAAATTTCTTATGGAAGAAGCCACTTCACATTATATCTACAAGAGATCCCAATCACAATATCATACCACACATATTCTTACAACAATATTCACCTCATTTATGTAGACCTACTCCTAATAACATAATGGAGGGGTATCATAATCCTAATGAAGGCCTACTTACCACCTAATATAATTAATTACACAAGTTGTCCACATGACCCAATATAACTAACTCAAAGATGTGTGCTACAAATTAGTATCCACCTAAATACATTATAATATAACATCCTTAAGTATATAATAAAAATGCACAAGAGTGTTAATAATCATCAAATACAAGTAACAAGATACCCTCTCAAAATAAACACAAAACTTAAAAACTATTCAAATACAATCTTAAACATTTTAATAATCTACATTATAAAATCATCTTAATTCTTTAACAATTCTTATAGTCTAATGCCATTAATAAAAATCAAACTATTTACATAGCGAAGTACATTTCTTCTTGGGCCATGGTGAGTTTTATTGTAGTGAATATATCATTTATAAATTACAACAATAATTTTTCAGGATTAGAATATTTTGAGAATACTGAAAATTACAGTATTTAGCTTTTGGATTTTTCTCTCTTCGTGATGATAGATCACTGTGAGTGATTTTAGAAAAAAACTTACACAATTGAATCCAAAAACTAAATATTATAATTTTGTGAAAAAGTCATACCAACTAATAAGGTAATCCATTGTTAATATTTGTTTGGTTTTGAAAGTCGGCACTTCTCAACAGATTACTTTGGTTTTGCAGGTTTTCATTCACGTAAACTTACTTTCGAAAGGGCATTAAAGATTTGCAAGTGAAAATGCACATTTTTCATTCTCTAATTACAATCATAAAATGCAATTGCCATCCACTACTCCTCTCAATCTCACAGCATTATGTAGAGAAGGCGAGTTGAACGAGGCGCTGCACATTCTGCTTACTACACACAAACCACATAACTCTACATATCTTCCATTATTGCACATCTGTATTGTCAAGAATGCGCTTTCACAAGTTAAAAAGGTCCACTCTTTCATCGCTCACAGGCGATTTGCAGTTGCTACAGGCACAACTGTTCATAACAAGCTTATTTACATGTATGTCAAGTGCGGAAGTTTGGTGGATGCACGTAAAGTGTTTGATCACATGAAAGAACGAGACTGCTTTTCGTGGAATACGATTATTGCAGCGTATAGAAGACATAGGTGTCCTCACGAGGCAGTCACACTGTTTCAGCATATGAAACAAACAGGTCTCCAACCCGATCGGTTTACATTTGCCAGCGTACTCCCAGCCTGTGCCAAAATGGGAGCTTTGGAACAGGGTATGGACATCCATCGAAGCATAACGGATAGAGGAATTTTGTCAGATGTTGTAGTTGCAACTGCCCTGGTAGACATGTATGCAAAATGTGGAAGCATAGACAAGGCACGGGAAGTGTTTGATAGAATGCCTCAAAAAAATGTGTTCTCATGGAATGCCATGATTGCAGGATATGCTCAAAATGGATTTGTTGAAAAGGCTTTAAAAACTTTCGAGCAAATGCAACTGGCAGGTGTAAAGCCAGACTTGACAACCATTGCTAGCATCCTCCCTGCCTGTGCCAAAACGGGAGCTTTGGAAGTGGGTATGGACATCCATCAAAGCATGAAGGATTCAGGAATTTTGTCCGATATTGTAGTTGCGACTGCCCTGGTAGACATGTATGCAAAATGTGGAAGCATAGACAAGGCACGCGAACTGTTTGACAGAATGCCTCAAAGAGATGCGTTCTCGTGGACTGCAATGATTACAGGCTATGAACAAAATGGATTTTTTGAAAAAGCTTTAGAAACTTTCAAACAAATGCAATTGGCCAGTGTAAAGCCAGACTCCGCAACCTTTGCTAGCATCCTCCCTGCCTGTGCGAAAATGGGAGCTTTGAAACAGGGTATGGACATCCATCATAGCATTAAGGATAAAAGAATTTTGTCAGATATTGTAGTTACAACTGCCCTGGTAGACATGTATGCAAAATGTGGAAGCATAGACAAAGCACGTGAACTGTTTGATAGAATGCCACAAAGAAATGTGCACTCGTGGACTGCAATGATCGGAGGATATGCACAAAATGGGTTTGTTGAAAAGGCTTTAGAAACTTTCAAGCAAATGCAATTGGCAGGTGTAAAGCCAAATTCTGCAACCTTTGCCAGCATCCTCCCTGCCTGTGCCAAAATGGGTGCTTTGGAACACGGTATGGACATCCATCGAAGTATAATGGAAGGGGGATTTTTTTCGGATATTATAGCTGGCAATGCTCTAGTAGACATGTATGCAAAATGTGGAAGCATAGACAAAGCACATGAGCTGTTTGACAGAATGCCTCAAAGAGATGTCATCTCATGGACTGCAATGATTGCAGGATATGCACAAAATGGTTTTGTTGAAAAGGCTTTAGAAACTTTCAAGAAAATGCAATCGGCATGTGTACAGCCAAATTCCACAACCTTTGCTTGTGTTCTGTTTGCATGCAGCTATGCAGGTTTATTGGATGAGGGTTGTACATTTTTCAATCACATGAGTAAATCTTATTGCATTACACCTACAATTGATCATTATGTGTGCATGGTTGACCTTTTTGCCCGTGCTGGCTATCTTGAGGACACCCTAAACTTTATCATTAAGATGCCAGTTACACCTGTGATGATTGTATGGATGAGTTTGCTCGGTTCCTGTAGATCACATATGAATATAGGCTTAGGAGTATTTACAGCGACTCTGCTTTTGGATTTGGATCCTAATAATGCTTCGACATATGTTCTTCTATCAAACATCTATGCAGAAGCGGGTAGGTGGGGTGAGGTTCAAATGGTCAGAAGATTAATGGAAGATAAAGGAATTAAAAAGATCCCTGGATGTAGTTGGATTGAAGGTCAAAAAATTGTACATGTTTTTTGTGTAGGAGACCGAACACATCCACAGACACAGGAGATCTATGCAAATTTGGAGAAACTGGCTTGGGAGATGAAGGCAGCGGGGTATTTTTCAGATTCAAGACGTTTACTTAATGATGTGGAAGAGGAGGAAAAAGAATTGTTTCTCTGTCATCATAGTGAAAAGTTGGCAATTGCATTTGGTTTGTTAAACACATCACCTGGAACAACTATTAGAGTTGTTAAGAACCTTCGTGTATGTGCTGATTGCCACACTGCAACAAAATTTATTTCAAAGATTGTTGCAAGAGAAATTGTTGTGAGAGATGCAAACCGTTTCCATCATTTTAAACAGGGGGAATGTTCTTGTGGAGATTATTGGTGATGCTAAATGAAACAGTCTGGAAAATAGGCTTGCACCATGATAATGTACCCCATGTCAGAACGACTTTATTTTCAGTTTCTAGAAAGTTTTTGTTTTGTTCTGAGTATTTGGCAATCTACAGATTCATAATATTATATGAATAGAGAGCAATGCAAACCACTGCTTTAAAGCCCCGTTTTATGGCAATATGGACATTTCATTGAATAGTTTCAGGAAACGAAAAGATGGAAGAGGAGGTGCATAGAGAGTAGAAAATAAAAGGTGAGGAACATTTTAAGTAGATGGAAAAATGTTTGATCAATAGGAAATGGGAGAGGAGGGATCACAATTATTCTTGTCATTTTTTATAGTTCTTTTGTTTGAACAAATTGTATTATTTTTGCTTATGTCAAGATTATTATTTGAGATTAAATTATACATTCCAGATTATGTACATAGATTTTGTCTCATTTATGAATACAATCACAATCTATGTTGTACTATAATTGTACATTCTTGGTATTACACAATTGTGTGTGATGAGATTTATAAATTAAAAGTAATGAGAGAAGGGCTTGAAGATGGTTGATAAAAAGTTAAATAGGGTGTTTCATAAGTAAATAGAGTGACAATAGGTCTAAAAGAAGAGGAATTTTAGAGAAACACAATGAGAGGCATCCATAGGTTTGAAAAGAATATCAAAATCGTATTTCTAGTGTGGTCAAATTGATTGCTTTACTCACTTGTGGCAAACCTAACAAATGACAATAAAATTAAATTTCATGTGATAAGGGAGGAGTTAAATAATAGTGCATTAGTTGCATAAACAACAAATGCTAATGAAGACTAAATTCTATATGCCACATCTAATGTTTGTTTACAATCCTTAATCACAACCACATAAAGAATACTGAACTTTTGTACTTGTTTCCTATCAAAATTGCATAACAGGGGATTCAAGTCATAATGTCCAAAGACTTTTGAGTCATGTGGATGACATTTTAAACTATCCATGACAACGGCGTCATTTGTTAGGCATGAGTTGAGGAGAAATCAAACTCACCCAAACATATTTTTGTTATTGAGGTTTTCAAGATATCTCCACTTGACTACAACTCGACAATGCCACTAACTATTAATTACTAGAAACAAAGGTCCAAGATCCTAGAATATTTCTTATCTCCAGGGCTTAGAATATGTCATTAAGAAAGTAAAAAGTGGGTCCATCAATAGACTATACACGATTGAGGGGTAACAATGAGAGTGGGTGGTCTCTCTTGCACCTTGGGCTCAAATTAAACTCGATAGAGATATTCATAGAGGTGCCCTTAATAGGGTTTTAAATTAGATAAATGTAACATGATTACATAATCAATAGTTACACCCAATGCGCACTTGATCTAAAATATTGTCACTAGGTCAAAGACAACTAGCTATGTGTAGCCTCTTTTACAATTGATAACACCTTGCACATGCACCTATAAATGACAATAGTATTGTGATTCCTTAATACAATTTCATTTTATTTTTTTACACAATGGAGAGTTGTAAACATACTAAACATGATTTGTTGATGTTTTAATAGTTTAGGGTTTTCTTTTAAGATATTTCCCTAGTTTGTAAAGCCACATCATGAGTACCCATGTATTCTCTAATCTACTTCTACTTTAATACTACTACTAACATTGATGGAGATAATTAAAATGATGAAATGATTGACCCTTCACCAATGCGGACTAGTGCCTATTCCATTGGACAATAGAGTCGTGATATATGAAAATTATAGATTATATCATGTACAATGTCCATAGACTAAATAATCCATCCCAAAACTATAAGGACTCATATGCAATAGAAGAATGATCATTACAAATCATTTGTAATGCATTAAATTCTATCAAACATACATCAAACTTCTATTACAATTTCTCTAATAAATGTGGTGAGCGAAAATACATAGTTGTGACTATGTATTCTCCTAAATCATTACAAATTGCCCTCATACAATTACAAAGCATGTATATTATAAAAACATTTCTACACCTTAGTAAAATGCATTCCTTCATTTTTATATCATACATATAGTGTTTGAAGCCCTAGAATAACTTGGATAATTTATTCCCAAAATAAATGGCTTACTAGCCAACCCTTTGAATCAATAATGAATTGGTATTTATCATTCTTTTATTTTTGGCATCTAGTTGCTCATTAAAACTTTGGGAGGGCATGAAATCCCTAGACCTAACACGCATAAATAACCTAAATTGAGGGTGTTGTATATAGGAAGCATTTGTCCATGAAATAGTCAAAACAAATGGTAGAGACCCATTATGGGTTGAACTAGGTGGCTAGAACCATAGTAACCACATTTATGGTGGCATGATTTCCTTTACAATCTTAAATCAAATCTCTATGTGAAATCATGTCCAACAAATCAAATTGATGTATCTTGGGTGGGAAGGGATGATATGGTAGCTAGAGAGTAAAATCTAGCATCAATGGAGTGATGGGAAACTTGTGGAGGTAGGTGAAACAATTTCTTAAGAGTTATAGGGAGTGAAACAAGGAAATGGCATGGTTTTTAAAAAATTTGTGATTTAGGATTGGGGATACTTCATAATAGGTATTTAAGTAAGGAAAATTCAAACCTCCAACAATGATAGGGGAAGGAGTGGGTAACAAGCGAAGGAGAGTAGGGGCTAAGAGAAAATAGGGATTAGGACTTACAATGAGGCATAAAGGGCACTAAGGTAATAGAAAGGTTGTGACTCGAACCCCAGTGAAGCAACTTAGTGAAAAAATTGATTTGGGAGTTGAGAGTCAAGGAGAAGGCATACATAATACTTAGGAAAAGGGATGGATAAAAATTTGGCATCAAAATGAAAATGATTGGGGAGAAGAGAAAGTGAAAGGAAACACCTAGATAAGAGATCAAGGAAAACATGGAAATGGTGCCTACAAAAGGAAAGTCTTAAACATAAAAAATGGTGCCTACAAAATAAAACCTAATGTAAGGATGGGAAAATCAAAGAGTAGATATTGAGGGTGTCAAGGAAATGGTATTTAGGGAAGAAAAAGATAAAAATCCCAACATAATAGAGGACTTAGCACAAACAATAAATGTTTCAAGGGGATGAATGAAATGGTACTTAGGTAAGGGAAACCCTAATATCTCAAAAGATGGACTAACAAAGATAAATGACCCAAAAAAATCTCGCCCTTAATAATTTCTTAGATTTTTACAATTGCTAACATATTTATAAGCACATCGGAGATGATGGGAACAACTCCTCCACCTTGATATTATAGTATAATTAGGGTTATGTGTAGGCGACTTGTGGATACCTTAACTCTTAATTAATTCATGTTACCATTATTAAATTGTTATTTAGTTATTTAGGTCAGCCTGAGGCTTATATAGGGTTATCTAGGTTGGACTAGGGGATATCCTAGGCATAAGTAGGGTATATTAAAAAGGTAGTGAGTCTTACTTGATCATCAAATTGTGATTTTTGTTCTCATTAGAGATATTTGGAGGTTTTCCCCTTGAAGTGGCTTGTTATTCTCACTTGTTATCAAGTATTTGTAGCATATTTCATAATGTATCTTCTATTGTGCAAGTTATTTCATTACAAGTGGTATCAGAGCATGATGTTGGCATCATGAAGGCAAGACATTTTTTCAATCTTGGAGGTCATTTTGTGAAATTAATCTCTCAAATTTTGGTGATTTTTTTGTTTGATTAAAAAAAAGAACATATTGAACCATGCATAGTCTAAATTTTAGAGGAATTGAAGTAGAATTTAGTGACAAGTATTAAAAAGATAGGGTTTCCAAAAATTTCACTCTCAAGGTTGCAAATCTATTGACTTTTTGGGTAAGTGGTATTTTATTCCTATCAAGTTACAAGAATTTTTTTAGATCATTTAGATTTCATTTGTGTGATTTATTGAAAATTATTTTTTTCCCCATCATGATAGGGCCTACAACAAGAGGCAAAAATAATGTTATCACACCTAGGAAGTTTCCTAATAAGGATGAGATAATAATTGAGGGTATTACTCCTAATGAGTAAATCAACACGGTTAATGAATGCATTTCATCAATGAAGATGAAGATGAGGGGGATATGAATTTGTTGAAAGGAGATATGCATTACCTAAGACAAGATATATTGGACATACAAAGTGCATGTCAAATTCTTATATAAATGGACCAAGAAAGGATGTAATAATAAACCAAGGTGAATCATTTAGGTCAGCTAATATTGATCCAAATTGTAATACTCATATGGGATTTATGAACTTGATACTAGAGGTGGATATGCACAAGTTTGATGGCAAGGATCCATTAACATGGATAAACCAAATGGAGAATTTTTTATGTACATCAAGTACCATATGGAAAAAAGGTCACAATGACTTCCCTATACCTAGAATTGGAGCAATTAATCTGGTATCAATGGCTATGTACTCATTGATAGGAAAAGGGTCTCATTGTCTCAAGGTCAATTTTTATAAAGGAGCTACAATCATAACATAGAAATTATAGTGTGACAGGAAACTTATTCAACCAACTAGCTAAACGTCAACAAATAGGATCAATCAAGGGTTATATCTAGCAATTCCAAAATCTATCATTAAGAGTGGAAATGATTACAAAGGAGAACTTGAATGATTTTTTTTGGGCAGTCTTGAGGATCACATTCAACATGAGGTATGCATATTTAGTCTATGCTCTATATCTGAGTCTTTTATCTTAGCACATAGGATAGAGGAGAATTATTTGATTTCTAAAAAGAATGGGGATAATGGGATAAGAGAGAAAGGATACTCAACACTTTATCTTCCTCAACCTACTAGATTAAAACTATGCAATAAATTGAGAAGCGAGAAAAAGGGTTATGTTTTAATTGTGATAGAAAATATAGTCAAGGACATACATGTAGTGAAAAGAATCTATTTTATATTGAAGATCTTAGTGAGGAAGAAGAGGGGGAACCAATATTAGAGGGTGATAGGGAGTAAATGAGGAATCACCACTCATTTCTTGTCATGCACTCTCAAGTTTTACTGCACCACAAACTCTCGAAGTAGTGAGGTTCTTAAAGAAGCATAGAGTAACAATGTTGATAGAGTCAAGTAGTACTGATAATTTCATCAACACAAAACTTGACTACCTATCTGAATTGTTTTATATATCCAAGTCTAGAGTTTCCAATCTTGATTTCTAATGATGGTACTATTAGTTGTTCTAGGATATGTCACAACAATAAATTATCTATGGGAGATTATCATCTTGATAGCCCAATGTTCTCTATCTCCATAGGTGCAACAAATATTGTTTTGAGATTAAATGTATTACTACTTTAGGAACAACTGAGATGAACTTCCAGGAGCTATTCATGAGATTTAAATCAAAAGGAAATATAATGGAGCTAAGAGGGTTGTGTGCAAGGTCCCCACAAATTGTATAAGCTCTCATCAAATGCAATTTTTTCTTAATAAAGGAGCTAAGGGATTTGTGGCCCAATTATCTTCATTAGAAGCCTATCAATAAAATGCTCCTACCCATCCACATTTACAAGAAATTATAGATTGTCACCCTATGGTTTTTAGAGATATGCTTAAAGGACTTACTCCTAAGAGGGATCATAAGCATGCCATATAACTAGTTCTAGGGAGCCAACCACCCAACATTAGGCCTTACATGTACCCATCTGATCCAAGAGCATTCGGGTATAGGCACAATCAGCATCACACAAAAAAAATTATTTTGGGAAATCGGTAAACTTTCATGGTGAACCTTCTTATGGGAAGATTAGACTCCATTATGGAATTGATGCCAAAAGTTTCATGAGCAAATCCTTCCTGGTTTTGGAAATGTAATTGTTTTGCAACTTTGGTTGATGATTTGACAAAACATTAAAATTTCAATTTCTATGAAGTTTGATGCCAAACAACTTGGTGGAGGTCTTTGGGGTGATAAGATATATGTCTCTATCAGCTTTGTGAGATTTTGAGTCCATGGTGCAGAGTTATGGTGGAAATTGAATTTTGGCTTAAGCACTCACTTCATACATTTTTTTGTGGTCTTCTTGAAGGTGACATAAATATGTTGTTGAGATCTTACCCATTACTTATATTCAAACAATATATAACCATATGAAGAGGTCACCTTGATGAGGCAAGCAACATAAAGCAATGGAGAACCTCTAAATGTCTCCACACATGGGAAGTTAGACTTATTTAAGTTTTTTATGTAAGCCAAACTGTAGAAATAAAAAGAGAGTCAAAAGGTAGCATTATGGAGGAGGGGTCAATGGGAATGTGAAGAGAATTTTTTTTTGATTTGCCCATGTAGTTGAGTGTGTTTCAATAGTTGAGATAGTAGTTGTTTATATTATGCCAAATAGTTGTGATAGTAGTTGTTTATATAATGCCCAATAGTTGTGACATGACTACCTTAACTTAAACAAAATGTATTTCCTTTGATCTAAAAAGCAACCAATCATGTGATGCCACATCAGCACTCAACTACCCATGATGTGAATGCACAAGTATTGGTAACAGGTTTGTTTTGGGCATTTTTGGACACCTTGACAAAAAGCATGTGGATGTGGCATCATATTTGATGATGTGGCCCTAAAACGAAAGTTATAAGCAGGGGACTTGCCAAGTAGCTGCTGTAAAAAAATTGGAGTGATTTGAAATTTCCAGTAGAATTTTGAGAAGCGCGAAGTTAAGGTGCACAACTGTTGAGTCCTCTCCTATAAGTTGAAGGGTTGTGCTCCAAGGAAGGAAACACCATCCTGAGGAAAGTTAGGGAGCGCGAAGGAAAGGATGAGGAGGCACACATAATGAAGGGACATGAATCTGCATTGCGGGAGGTAGGAGGGGTTGCATGTGGTGGAGGGTGAATGACAGGGGCAGACAATTAGAGGAGATGCTACGCCTGTGTGACTCACAATTGAGATTTGCAAACAAAAAATAAGGGAAGAAAGTGGGGCCCACGAGGGAAAGCCTCTGCAAAGGATTGTAAGATTGATAGGAGCAGCGTGGAGTAAAATATAAATGAGTAAGAATATAGACCAAAGGCGATTTTGCATATAATAAGCAAGTTTGAAATTCAAATGACCAGAGTTTAGAAAGGCCATGCCCATGACCAAATACATTTAAAATTTAAAAATAACAAAATTGAGATGAAGATCACGGGAGCTGTAGAAAGTAGAGAGACGTAACGAGGAATTTCTGATGAGAGGCGTGGTCACAAGCGGGGACATACAACAATTTTAAAATGTCATTCCTTGCAGCTCGTTGGTAATAGATGAACCACCTGAATTGGAATTTTTTTATCTTATTATTGTGTAGGAATAAAGGAGTTTTGGAGTAGTAGAGATCAACAGTGGAAGGTGTATAAAATGTTGATCATAAATTGACCAAAGAGTGAATGAATGGTAGGGAAGCGTGAGTAGATGAGTAGAGATAGTTGTCCTATGAAGGATTTGGCCATGGAAGGCCTATTGAATGTAATTTTGTAACTAAACCAAATAAAATCAAGGTTTGCTTGCAACCGATATTTTGTTGAATGTTGTATTAAGGCAGAGTGTTGCTAGTGAGAGTGATTTTCTATTTGTAATGGGTGTTTTGGCAGAGGGGAGTACCCTCTGCATTAATTGGTATCAAAGTGAGGAGTTCTAAGCATGTGTATAAATCGTCAATCATGAGGCAACCTGCACTAGGACCTGTGTGTGGAGAGTGTAGAGTGGTAGAGAAGAGTTCGTGGGAGAACTGTTGTAGGTTTGTGAAGTCTTAAAAAGTTGGGAGCTAAAGAGAAGCGAAGAATCACATATTGTGAAGAGTGTGATGTGATTTGTGGAATATTGCAGCAAACAAGATGGGATGGGTCGTGAGGAGACCCATTCGAAATTTGTTTTGGGAGTAGTATTGGGAGAGGGTAGAGAATGAGAAGTTTGAGAAGATGGGACGGGTGGTTCATGAAGAAGTGGGAAAGATCCAGACGAGGATAGATAAGTTAGAAAGAATATTGGCAAAGGTGAGAGGAAAGTTGTAAAGAGTAGTGAGAAAAAGAGTGAGGACAACAACCTGAGTTGGATGGAGAAAGATAGAGAGCAACCCCTATCGAAGAAGTTGTAGTGAAGACAAGTCATGAGGAAGGCATGGAGAAAGAAGAAGAAAAGAAGGAAGTGAGCAACGAAGAGGTCGTAGTGAATGGTGAACAAGATTTGTTAGTAAAAAATGCAAGTAGGTTGTTATAATAAAAAATGCAAATAGGTTGTTATAATAAAAAATGAGGTTGATTAAAAATTAAAAAAATACTAAAACAATAATATGGTGCTCTAGAGGAGAGAATCCTCTCCAAAAGGGCATATTTTTTGTTGAAAATGATAAAAAAACTAGACAATAGTTGACATCAAATGAAACTGATCAAATTCTGGTATATTTGCCTTTAACATGCTATTATGAGGAATATATAGGTCAAAATTTTTAATTTTTTTCATGCACTAAATATTGAAGTTATCTATTTGGGAAAAAATTAGGGGAAAATACAATTGTTTCTATTTTTTCTTGATGTTAACTCAACGCCACTTTTTTTTGAAATTTTCATAAATTCAAAATCCACTCTTAAATTTATAAAAAAAGTCATTTTTTTTTAAATTTAAAAAATTACAAGAGTAAACTTCATCAAGAGTTCTAATTTTCATTAATTTACATCATTTTGAAATTCAAAACATAAAGACCACTTTTGCATGATCGAAGTCGAGAATTTTTTGTTTGTGTTGGCCAATTCCTTTATAAACGTGTGACAAGGTTTGCACTTTTACCCATTGAGATTCATATGCAATACATTTGGATGTCAATTCAAGAAGACATCATTGATATTAAGTATTGTCCTACATCAAATTAGATCACATAAATCTTCACCAAAATTTTAATTGAGAGAAATTTCATTCATATGTGAGCTCTGTTGGGGTGCGATAGGTGTCTACTTTAGGGAGCTTCTTAGTCTTTCATTTTTCTCTCTCTACTTGGGGGTATTCTCTCTCTCTCTCTCTCTCTCTATGTCTTGGGGGGCTTTCTCTTATGGGGAGATTCTTATTTTTGGGTGGATCTCTTTGTACATAGATACCTCATCAGACTTCATTTATTGGGACCCATATTTTCACCCACCTAAATTACACTTAAGGGGGTGTTAGTGTAAGTTTTTTATTTTCTTTATGTTAGGTTATATTTATTTTTCCTACATATATTATTAATATTTCCTAGAATAATTAGGCTTGGGTAATAAGATACCACATGGTAATCCATTAGCTACATGTGTCACTCTTTCCCATACAATGTGGGTAGTTGTGCTTCACACCCTCTTTTGGATTTACATGCCACCTATCTTAACCATTAGTTTGTCTCTATTTGAGTAGGTTATGCCACATGTTTTGGAATTTACCAAGTAGGTAAAACCTCTCACCTATTATGGGAAGTTGGATTTAATGCACCTCTTGAATGCATATGCCCATTTTTTTCTATATAATCAACACTCTACTCTCACCTCAACTAGTTCGGTGAGAGTAATATGAGTATCATCAAAGTTAACTTGTAGTTGTCTCTATTTTCTATTTTTTAGGATTCTCTATTCATTTTAGTATTTTAATCTCCAATCATTTTTTGATTGGAGTTGTGTGTGATATATGAATGACATGAAATATTGGCTTGGTTGTCGGTTCTTGCAAAATCTAATAGACACAACTTTTCAAATAACTAGTGCATATGCTTTCTTATCCAATTTAGGTTGCCTTACCTCTATATTCTCAAAAGGGAAAATCGTGAAGTAAATAGGCCTTTCATCTCTAGTTTATTCCCTCCATGTTAGTACAACAATACATGAATGTTTAGAAGAAAAAGAATAAATATAAATGGGTTGTTCATAATCTAAGACGATCAAATTAAGAGTGTTAACAATTGACTCCTTTATTTGAATAAACGCCTATTTGGACTTAGTAATCCATTCAACATTAACAAATGTCTTCGTCATGTCATTTAAAGGATGAAAAATCTTAGCAAAACTACTAATAGTTTTTTTAATAAATTTATCTTACCAAAGAGAGATTTAATTTATTTTAAATTACTTCTTAGTAGAGAAAATTTCATAATTGTCTCAATTTTATTTGGGTAAATTGAATTCCTTTCTCAAAGATCACATGATCTAGAAACTTTCCTTATATTATTGACAAAAATACACTTCTTAGGGTTCAAAGAAATAGGTCTACTTCTTTATACCTTTGCAGGATTTTCCTTAAATCATATATGTGATCCCTTTTATTTTTAGAAATGATAGTTGTCATCCATATAGATAATAATATATTTTATACTCAACTCTTTAAAAGAAATATTCATGGCTCTCAAAAATGTATTTCCAACATCAATCAAACCATAAGTCCTATATGGAAATATTCCCCACTTAGTGGTGAAATCAATTTTTAACTTGTCTTCATGTTTCACCATTACTTGATTATATCCAAAATAACCATCTAAAAAAGAAATCATTTGTACCCCATTTATAATCTACAAAACCTCATCTAGAGAAGGAAATGAGTAATCATCCTTCTTAGAATCCCTACTAGGATTCTTGAAGTTCACACATTATCTAATTCCTCCTTTCTTATTTCATATAAGAATTATATTAGTTGGCCAAGTAGAATTTATAACTAGGAAAATGATTATAGAAGATAACATCTTTTGTACCTCTTTGTATATCAATCGATCTAACAATTATTTTATAGGATATTGCTTCTACCTAAAAGACTTGGTACCTAGTTTCAATAGAATGGTATGAGTAATGGTAAATGCATCATAAGTTTTCAATTCATCATATTCTCTAGCAATCACTTCTACATAATATTTTAATTCCTTAATTTACCACCTCTCTCTTCTAGGGTGTGTTCATTTCCTATGTACACATCTCTTAATTTTCATCACCCAAATTATATGCATCATCCTTCCACCCTTTTAAATAGAGGAATACTCTTCTTTGATTTGTAGAATCATTCATATCAAATATTCTTTCCAATGCCACCATTCCTTTTGGTATGTTGTTAGTCTTCATATTCATAACTCCTTCATCATTAGTATCCAAAGGATATTTATTTATCCCATCTATAAGTTGTGCCTCAAAAATTCAAGAATTAGTAATGAATTCCATAATATGTATATCATCTTCAAATACCTAGAAACTTTATATTTTATCTAGGACTACAAGGATAGGTACTAGTTCAACAAAGAATATTTTTAACCTAGATTCCATAATAGGTTCTAGGGTAATAGAAACAACTTCTAGAGCATAAAAAATCCAATCATTTCTTCTAGGAATTGGTTTAATATTAAAGTCATCAAAATCCTCAATCAAATCCTACACTCTATTTATATAGGCTACCAATCTTTTTTCATGGTCTAAGGCATACTAACTTCTAATTTATCTAATTACCAACTTGGAATCCCCATGAACCTATAAATATTTTACCTCCTTCTAATGTGTTAGGAGGCCTCTTATCAATGCTTCATACTTTTCCAAGTTGTTAATACATGTGAAATGCAACCTGTATGAGTAATGGAATTCTAAATTAAGTTAGTTTTTGTGTCTTGGAGCCCTAAACCAAGCATATAGTCTAATTCTTGAGTATTATAAGGCTATTCAAAAGTTTTAGCCATATTGATGTCTTTTAATTATATTTTAGGCATAGGAGTGTTGGTATGTGTACCCTGATCATGCTGCGAGTTAATATTTTGACCATTTTTTCTTGATTTGGTTTCCCCCAAAATTAATTAGCAAGGGAGTGTAGGGGGTGGAGCCCCTCTTGTGAGGTCTGGGGGGACCACCCCTTAGTAGGGGACCAGGGGCGAAGCCCACAATGGGGGTTGGGGGCAATGCCCTTGAAGCAACAATTGCTCAATTTTAATAAAGGATTTTTTGTAAATTCCTCTTGTAAATCAATTAAAAAAGGGTTTTGAAATTACCCGCAACAATTAACAATTTCTTGTTGTGTGAAACTAAATAGTCGCATGAGAATGAGTTGCTCACAACAAGGTAATCTATGGATGAAGAATTTGAAGAGTTGTGTGAACTGAGTTTGAAATTCATGGTTTTGGTAATAGCACATGCAACAACGGTGAAATATACAAAGTACATTTTTTTGGAAGCCACAATATATTGCTTTAGGTCTATGTAATGTTGGGATTTGTATTTCACTAGAAGAATTAATAAAATTGGACTATTATTTTGTAGACGTATCCCAAAGGGTGAACCACATTAAAACATTGTTGTCTTTGTTTTTTAAATTTATTCTCTATTTTTATCATTTATTTGTGTATTATAATTGTTTAATTCATTTATTTAATTGTTTTAATCCTACTTGAGATCCCCAACAATGAGCATTTTCTATGCTATTGATATGGTTAATAATATTTTATATTATCTCCAATTATATTTTATCAACTTTATCTACAACTTCCAAACATGTAGAACAAAAAAACTCCAAATGATATTCATTATGTATTCTACACTAGTTAGGAAGTAACAACTCATAAGTACATAACTAGGTCCTCAAAGTTCTCTTATCTTTGGTTAATCTATGCATGAGCTCATATAGTTTAGAGTTACTAGAGCATGTAAATGTAGACCTTCTAATTTTTTTCTTCTCTACTTGTGTCATCCCCACCTAAGAAGAAGAACAAATAGGGAATTCATCAATTTCGTATACTTAAGGCTCAACATCTATGAAAATAATTCATTAAATACATCATCTTGGGTTCACTTTCAATCTTAATATAATTTGATTTCCCTTTCGAGGTAGCCAAAATTATGAAATTTTAGTAGAAAAAGAACCATTAAGGCTCTTTTTCCATTCTTATTTGACAAAGAATTCCAAAAATCTTATGGATATTCACTAAGTTTATATATCAATACACTATTATAATCTAGGTTCTAATACTAACTATATATGCACATTTCAATTCTCCAACAATACATCTATCTTATCTAGTTGAATAATTTTCCTATTGGTTTAGGTGGCAACCATCCCCAACTTTTGGTAAATAGAATAAGGAATAACATTTCTAGAAGTACTAGAGTCAACTAAACAATTATGTGTGGTTTTACCAAATTTTTTGACATTGAAAACAAAAGGAAGAGAACTTGTTCTACCTTTGTACAAGGATACAAATGCATCTACAATTGCAATTTTTTTTTTATCTTTATCTTTCTATGGTTGAATATTATTTTTCTTTCTTATCCAAGGAATGAATTAAAGCCTATTATTAGTCTAGACACTTCTATAATGCATAATAAAAAAATATGTTATTGAAACATAGGGAAAGGGAACATTTGAGTTTTTACCTTATGGTTTGACACCTTTCCCTAATGTTCATTTATATATGTGTGAGGGGGTATGTATGAGGATGAATTGGAATTGTAAAGATGGAATGTTGGTTTAATGGATTTGGACAAGGTATGAGATTGACTTACAACCTGATAGGTGAGTCAACTTGCCCTTCACCAAATCTAAAAATATTCTAATGATGAAATGCAATTATCTAATTTTCTCAATGATGCAAATTAGTGTTTTGATGTAAATACAAAAAGTATGAGAAGTCACAGAGAAAATCAAACAATGGGAACAAAAAGGGGAGGACATTATGCACCTATGGTATAAATTTCAACCTAATTTCTGAGGATGTGTCCTTCGGGGGGCACCACTATCCTAGTAGGTATTTTTTAGATCTATCTTCATAGTCCTCTGATGTCGAATTTTCACTTATGTTTCGCGTCTGCAAACTTGGTGGATCACTATCAGATATTTCTATAATTGAGTTTATGTGAGTTATCAAGGCCTAGGGTTTCAAATGTAACAATGAATAAATTATCTTCAAGATTCCTTTCAGTAGTCTTCAACTTGAAATCTGCATAATTGCAAAGAGAGGAAATGTTGTGTCATTTTAGGGGCTTGCCTCAATCAAACCCTGTATAAGTGTTTCCACTTCCACAATGGCAATGTCAATGATAAATGGATAAATGAAAGGAAGGAATGATGAAATCACAAAGCGATGCAACTCACTATCCTTCAATGGATTCCTTGAAGGATTGAAGTCATGCACATCACCTCAAAGTATTGGATCTTTCCTTCTTGATTTGCTTGATTTTCTTGAATTGATTTGGAGACCAACAAAAGTGTTAGCCTTCACAAAACAATGATAAAATGACAACATGAACTCACATAAATTTTGACATGATGTCAGATCTTAAATTTGTGAACACCAAAACAACACAAACTAACAAGAGATCAACAAAACATTGTCCAACATGTTAGAAAGCCTAAATCTAATGTTCCCTACGAAATTCTTGGAAGAACAAAGATGGAAACATGAAATAAAACAAGAAAAAAGCATGTAATCAACTAAATTAACCAAACCTCAATCCCATAGGGGGATTGAGGATCCTTTGATGTGGAAAGAATCCCTTTCCCAATCCCAATTGCTAAGATTTATGATTTTAAGATGATCCAAGTGTTGAAATGATGCTAAGTAGTGAACATGAACTCACAAATAACATGAAAATGGCGATTGCTATGAACTCAAATGGCTATAATGATAATGCATGAAGTTGTGGATCCATATTGTGAAAAGGATTATTCTATTTATAGAAGCCAAGGGTTGAAGAATGGAAGAAATTGGTGAATGTGAGATAAAATGAGAGCCAATGAGAATGTGCCAAGTGTCACAAGTCTATTGGATGAAGTTGGAGCACATTTTGAGAAATGTGTGAATGAAGGAGGATGGAAGAGAAGTAAATGAGAATGGTTGAGGATTTGAAAGGTTGTAAGAGGAATTAAATGAATGTGGTCGAGGATTTGAAATGTTGTAAGAGAAGTTATTGAGGATGTAAGAGATTTTTGAAATCTTTGGAGGGAAATTGAATTAGAGATGGTTGAGAGGAATATTCCTTGGAATATGCCATTGTGAGGATAAAATAGAGGAATTAGTTAATTAAAAGAAATGAATTTCATGTGCACCTGGTTAGTTGACCATGGGTTGATTTAACTCTTGAGGAGTTAAAAGTTGGAGGAATTAATAATGATGATTAGAAAGTTGATTCAGGATTAATTAATCCAAAATTAATTAATTGGAGTGAATTAGGAGATTGTGACATTTGATTTGATTGATTTAATCAAATGGGAGGATTGAAAGGGGATTTAATTAAATGATTTGATTTAATTAAATATGATGAGAATTAGTTAGAAGAAGGGTGAATTAATCCAATAAATTTAATTATTTGATTAATAGCTAAATTTTATGAATTTAATTAAATAATGTTGATTATTCAATTAATTGATGAATTTGAAGTGATTTAGAAAGAAATGGTGTTAGTTAATAGGAATTAGATGCATAGTATCAATCAGGACTTTTTCGGTGTCTACATTTTGCCTCTCTTTGAAGTGAGGTACCTACTACGTCAGTTCAAAGAATATCATTGCCATGATCAAAATTCAAAAATTTCCTAATTTTTTCAGATGGCTTACTACTACCCCAATGAAAGAAATTACGCTACTACACTGCCTCCTCGAGAGATCAAGTGAAAATTACAAAATTAGGTCAACCTCGCGAAAAATATTCAATAATTCAGGAGCGGAAAACAACCCACAAGATGCAAATTTATGCTTACGACAATGAAAACGGGTTAAAATGAGCTTTGTTTAGCAAAAAATGAATTAAATGGGTTCAAAAACCCTAAAAAATACCCAAAAACCCTAAAATAATTGCATAAATAGGGTTAGGAGGGTCATTTTCAAATCATTTGCACTCCTATCCTTTAGAAATCCTAACTTTTTGCTCTAAGGTGTTGATGAAATAGCGGCTCGTGTGCTCCCCAGACATCAGATGGATTGGGTTTGTGAGTTCCAACAGCCTCAGGACGCAGGACCCCCAGTATGCCTTTCAAAACTTTTCTCATTTTGCGTGATTTTTATGCATTTATTAGGGTCCATTTAGGTCAATCAAAAGTGATCCCCTAGGGCACCACATTTGTTATAGTCGACATCACCTTTGAGCATGTCGACTCGTATTTGCATTACAGTGTCATGTGATGTTGTAGGGTCTTAAGTTCACCGAGAAGATGTTGACTCGCCTTTGCGAGATTGTGTCATGTGGCCCAAAAAGAATCTAGCGTCACCCCAAAATGCCAACTCGCCTTTTTCATGGAGCATCACCTTTGATTATGGTGTCACTTTTGTAAATGACAGAGCATTGCCTTTGCAAATGTCGCACTGCCTTTGCTTCTTGAGGATTTTTAATTTTCAAAAATGTGCTTGTTTGATGAATTTTGATGTCGTGGGAATTTTGGATGCAAGAGGTCATGCTAGTGCTCCATTCGAAGGAGCACAAGGGCCAGTTTCTATGCAGAGTGAGACATTTATCAGATGAGGCACTATTCTTCCTTGACATTGCCTAGATGCTTGAGGTGAGGATGCACCTTACGATGATGACTGTATTGATGGAGAGATGGTGGAGTGAGACCTCCTCGTTCCACTTACCGACTGGCAAGGTCACCGTTACCTTGGAGGACATATGGCAGATCCTACAGATCCCCATACATGGTGAGAAGATCATTTATGACGTTGAGGCCAATAGGGACACAATTTTTCAACTATTCAATGTCAACTAGTACGTGACCGACAGTGGCTAGATTAAGCTCAACATATACGAGGGGATTGCCCCTGATTTGACATTGTTTGTTGGTGCATTGATCTCAAGAGTCCTTGTTCCTGACTGTAGAGTGAGAGGATGTAGCATTGGATGGGGGGTTGTTTGGTCACGCATGATGGAGGAGATGATCATCTATGCCTAGGGGCCAATCATCCTAGCATTGTTATATCATGATATGCACTAGGTTGTGTACAACGGGGCCCATAACATTGGAGCGGGTGTTACATTGCTTCATCTATGGGCATACAACCACATAGTCATTTTGAGACCCTCGATTGCAGACGTTTAGATAAACTGCGATGATCCTGTAGTTTACAGGTATGAGGGGATGACCACCCTCCATTATACAGGTATTGCAGGCATCCCGCACTAGAGGCGGTTTATCGATGAGATGATAGTATTTTAGTGGAGGCCATGGCTCCACTTCCTAGATGGCATGATGATGATGACCAACTCACTATTGACAGTCTAGATACATGCAAGGGTGAGAGCATTATATGATAGAGTGGTACCTCCCAGATAGGGTTTCTCACTAGTTCAGGGAGGTACAGGATGCCCTTGATGATAGACATAGAGCCATATTTACACGAAGGTCCAGAGAGAGCATGGGGGTAGAGGATCCCTCCCCAACAGGCCATCGATGATTTCAAATAGCTTGTGGTGGCATCGTGGGTCTACTTTGATGGTCCTGCAGATGCATAAACTACACTAGCCTATGATGCTTACTTTTGAGCCCACACTCCGATCATATTGGCATTACTAGTAGTGCTAGCAGTGGACAGAGGATGGGTTAGAGGACCTTGGATTGGTCAAGTCCCCCAATAGCCAGGACACCAGCCATAGGATTGTCAGGATGGAGGTGCAAGGCATGATGGACAGATCCCACCACTAGTGCCACCCATTGGACAGAGGCCACTAGCATAGCCACATTAGTAGGCACCACAGCCACCACCACTAGGTCCCGATCCTCAAAAAAAATAGATAGTGGCACTGCAGGAATAGGTGCAGACACTGATAGGACAACTATAGCAGGCCCAAGCATAGATTCAGACCTTGATCCAAGAGAGGGACCGGGCATGACAGGAGGTGGCATAGGAGCGCCAGATGAGATAGGATGTGTACCTCGAGTTGGCTTTAGAGTAGGGGTGGAGATAGTAGCTAGAGGCAACAACACAATAGGTATAGGGTCAGGCCATATTCCCAGCCGAGATGTACAACTGAGCCATACATGAGGCCTCATATTATAGGACCTTATATTGCAGGGTCATGGCATAGGATCGACGAGAGCTAGACTTCCCCCATATCAGCCAGGTTGCACCCACCAGGACCCCTCGCATAGGTACATCAGGGAGACCATCAGGGTCTCACCATTAGAGCCAAGGCAGTCACCATGGGGACCGACAGAGCGAGGGTAGCTCAGGGTTTTGATAGTGCACTGGGCACATTTTTTTGATTTGCACAACCTGATGTATGATATGTATACATTCATTGGCTGAGTTTTGATTAGCTTCTTGTATATTTGATGATGATACTATATATCTGATCTTGATGTATCATGACATTCAACTTTTTTGATATATATGAGATGTCTTTTGATGCGTTTATATGATGTGATAGTTATTTTATTTTATGTGATGGATGCATGTGATGCTTATAGTATGATGCTTTATTTTATGATGTTTTATGATGTGATGGATGTATGTTATGAATGCACATGGATCTACATGGATGGACTTTAATATGACAAATGTAATAATATTTTTTACTTCTTTAACAATATCTTTTCTATATGTGATGTATGTATGTATGATGCAATAATGTGATGATTATGATAATGCTTATATGATTATGCAATGGATGTTTTATGCAAATGTATGGTTTATGAGATGCTTAGAATAACCAATCTATATTATGATGGATAATGAATGATATTTCTTATTTATGATGATATGCATAGTATGTTGATGGTTTGTGGATGCAGGATAGATGTATATATGGATGTTTTTATTTTTGAATGTCATGATACCATGTTAGTATTAGTATATGGAGAAGATAGAAGAAAGACAAATCGAGACTTGAGTTTGAGATGATGATGATGATATGCTTAGCAGAGATTGGGATCTTAAAGAGCTTACTTTCTTTATTTTTGATAACACACATAGATACGATGCATCAAGGTAGAAAGAACCCGGATGGCATTGTATCTAGTGCGATGGAATTTGACTCGACAAATTGGATAAGAGTACCCTTGTTCACACCTAACATACAAAACCTTATTAGGATGTAGTTTAGATATTTCAAACATCTCTGACCAAAACATAGAAAGGTAAAACCTCCCAATGTAACAGTCAACAAGACATCTAAAACACCCTCCCTACAGTCAAAATGAAGTAAGTATGACCAAGGTTATATTGCAAGAATATCCAAAAAGCACAAAATACAAAAGATAATGATCAATTCCCCATTCCTTTCTCTCTAAATCATTTTGATTAGACATCATAGAGAGGTCATTGGAATGAGCACAATAAGATAAATCAACAAGACAAAGATCCAGTAAACAAACAAGCTAATGTTCTTCATACCTCTAGACAAGACTAAACTACAGTGAGGTCTAATGTTGATGTCCATTGTAGGAAGGATGCATCCTAGGACATGATGTTATCATATGGTTTTGAGACTAACTGGGATTATAGGCTATTGATACCAAGAGTTAACCAACTTGTTTACCTACTGACCTAGACTTGAGACCTTGACGTTTGAGTTTTCACTTTTGAATTTGCTATACTTGTTTCTAATTGTTTCACCAAAGGTGGAGGATGACGATCATTTACTATGAGAATATTTTTATTGTGGATGAAAGCGACACGGGATGGATGATTTTGGGTTTTTTGAATGTTTTTGATGTTTTGAAATGTTTTGAGGCTATTTTTGGTATTTTCAATATGTTTTACAAATATTTTGATTTTCAAAATTTCCAATGTTTTTGTGTTTTATGAGATTTTTACCACGAACCTAATCTAAGGACCTATCCTAGGGGCCTCGAGGGTTTATCAAAGATTAGCCTTACCTACGTTATACACATAGAGACCATGTAGTTCAACTAACACAAACTCATTTATTGATGAGATATGAATAATTGGATTGTTAGTTTATTATGATAGACTCCTAAAGGACTGACCTAATGTGTCTTGGGGGCACATCGATGATGGCCTTGCCTACACTCAGAGCTCAGAGACCCGTAGTTCAACAAGATGACTCTATTTTTTGACCTTTTATGACCTTTTGACCTTTTTTTGCATTTTTGATATGTTTTTGGATTTTTTGTTTTATGAATGTTTTTGGATTTTTTGATTTTTTGAATGTTTTTTGATTTTTTAATTTTAAGGAAGACTTTAAGAATATACACAAATCCAATCCAATGGAAGTATAAGAAAATTCCCCCAGTGTGATGTGGTAGACTACTCTAATATAGGCAGGACAAACTGACCTTAGAATGTGCCAAGTAGTTCTAGGGGGGATCATGATACAAACACATGATCAAGCTATGATGCAGATGTAGATGGGTGTTAGAAGGATCAATGGAATGTGAAGGATGAATGATGCAGAATAAGTCATAGAGATCAATGGTGGATGGAAAGTGATTTATTTACACAAGGTGCATGTTTGCTAGGTTTTCACCAAGGTACTTGTCCAAAGCACCACCAAAGTGGTTTTCACTAAAGGATGATTTTTTTTCTTTTCTGTTTTCAATCCTTTTTTTGATTTTTTTGATTTTTTGATTTTTTTGATTTTTTGGATTTACCCCTTGCAAGCTTGGGCATAAAAATCTTTGAGATGGGAGCTATTGATAGGATCCTACAGAGGCTCACCTTCGGGTGTAGATAGCTAATATGCTTCTGATTTATAACTTGTTGTGATGATGAAGGGTCCCAACCAATTGGGTTCAAATTTTCCCTTGCTATCTAGATTTGGTACATTTTTCTAATTCTCCTTCAATGCGATCTCTCTAACTTGAAATGACCGACTCTTGATCTTCTTATTATAGCTTCACTTGAGATGGTTCTTGTAGACCTGTAAGTGGTTCAAATAATCCATGTGTTGCTCATCCAGTAGTTCTAGCTCGTTCAACCGTGACACCCGATATTCTTCATCAATGATGATATTTTTCAATGATATTCTTAAGGATGGGAGCTCCATCTCAATGGGAATGATGGCTTCTAATCTGTAGACCAAGGAAAAAGGGGTTGCACCTGTAGGTGTGTAGATATTTGTTCGGTAGGCCCATAAGGTGGGGTTTAGTTGTAGATGCGAGTAGTGACCAACTTCATTGAATTTTTTCTTGAGGATCTTTAGGATGGTCTTATTAGAAGCCTCATCTTGGTCATTGCCCTAGGGGTAGTATGGAGTGGAGAAGTGATGTTGGATATTGAATTTTTGGCATAGTTCTCTAACATCCTAGTTCTTGAAAGGTGTCTCGTTATCTGAGATAAGGGCTTGTGGGACACCATAGTGGCAAATGAGGTAGTTCAGGATGAATTTGGAGATCTGCTTCCCTGTGATGTAGATCATCAGGATGGCCTCTACCCACTTTGTAAAGTACTTTGTTGTAGTGATAATGAACTTGTGTCTATTAGATGAGGTGGGAGTGATTTTTCCAATGAGATCAAGCCCCCATTGTGAAAAGGGCCAAGGTGTTATAATTGGTTGGAGCTCCTAAGTTGGTGCATGGATGAGGTATCCATGTTGGCATTACAAACATCTTTAGACATAATTGTGAGCTTCCTTCTCCATTGTAGGCTAGTAATACCCAGTCCTCAATAGTTTCTTGGCCAAGGTCATACCACTAGAATGTGAACCAAAAATGCCATCGTGTACCTCAATTAAAGCAATCAAAGCTTCCTCAGGGTTAAGCCATTGCAAAAGGGTTCCTTCGATGCTCCAACAGTACAAGGTTTTACCTAAGATAACGAAATAGGATGAATTCTTGACAAATTTTCTTTTAAGGTTTGGGGTGATATCAACAAGGAGAACTCCTATTTTCAAGTAGATGTATATATCATGATACTAAGGATCACCAAGACCAACAATTTCACACACGAATTTAGACTCAGGTATCTCAAAAGTTGGTATGAGAAGCTGCTCAACCAGGAATTCATGTTTATGGATGTTTCATGGGATATCCAGTAGTGATCTAGTTGTTTCCATAGCGTCAGCTGCTCTATCTTTTGGCCTTGGTATTTGCTCAAATGTGATGTCGATAAAGAATTCCTTGAGACTTTCCACCAGTTTCTTGTATGGGGTAAGCTTGTCATCTTTTGTTTAGTATTCATCATTGAATTGATTGATGATTAGCTATGAGTCCCCATAAAATTTTAGTGCCATAATCTACCATTGTACTACAATTCTAAGTCCTATGACAAGGGCCTCATACTTAGCAATATTTTTGGTACATGGGAAAGACAATTTATATGAATTTGGTATGCAATATCCTTGTGGTGTGATAAAGAAGACACTTGCTTTTGACCCATGCTGAGTATAGGACCCATCAAAGTATACTTTCCAATGATCTGCTACACTTAGATTAAATATTGACTCATCAGGAAATTTTGATACCAATGGGTTCTCTAAATAGATCGGTGCCTCTACTAGTTGGTCTACAATTACCTGTCCTTTGATGGATTTTTGTTCTACATACTCAATGTCATATTTTGTTAGGATCATGAACCATTTATTCATTCACCCTGTGAGGGTTGCTTTAGAAAGTAGATACTTAAGAGGATCTATTTTGGCGATGAGCTTTATTTGATGATCCAACATGTAGTGCCTGAATTTTTGTGTAGTGAACACTACTATGAGGCAAGCTTTCTCGATGAATCTATAATTTAGCTTGTGTCCCACCATGGTTCTACTGATATAGTAAATGGATATCTCTTTCCATATTTCATCATGTTGAGCTAAGAGAGCTCCAAGTGTTTTTGTTGTTGCTGATATGTAGAGGATGAGTAGTTTGTTCTAGAGTGGTGGCATGAGAACTGGTGGCATTAGCAAGTATTCTTTGATTTTATTGAATGTATGATCTCACTTTTCATCACATTTGTATGCTACCCTCTTGTGGAGTAGATGAGAATATGGGATGCTTTTATCTACTAACTGTGCTATGAATCTATGAATGGATTAGAGTCTTCCCTACAGACCCCTTAACTTTTTCAATGTTCTTGGTGCTTCCATGTCAAGGATTGCTTTGAATTTTGTAGGGTCTATCTCAATTCCCCTCATTGATACAATATATCCTAGGAGTTTTCCTAATTTCACACTGAAGACACACTTATTAGGATTGAGCCTAACCTTATACTCTTCTAGCCTATCAAAGATGGAGCTTAGTGCCACTATGTGGTCTTGACACTTTCTTGATTTGGCTAATATTTCATCCACATAGTCTTCTACTGATTTGTGAATCATGTCATGGAAAATTAGCGTCATAGCTCTTTGTATGTAGCCCTGGTGTTTTTTAACCCAAATGGCATCATGTTCCAATAGTAATTCTCCCATGGACTGGTGAAATTTGTTTTATGTTGATCATCCTTAGCTATCATAATCTAATTGTACCCTGAAAACCCATCCATTAATGATAGCATTTCATGCCCTTCCATCATATCCATAATCATGTTTATATTTGGGATAGGAAAGTCATCCTTAGGGCATGCTTTGTTTAGGTCCCTCAAGTTAGTGCAGATGTGGATGCCCCTACTGGGCTTAGAAACAGGTACAAGGTTTGAAACCCATTCAGGATAATCAATTGGTCGTATGAAGCCAACATCGAGGAGTTTATGTAATTCAAGTTTGATTAGTAATGTGATCTGCAGATGCATCTTTCTCAACTTTTTTTTACAAGTTTTGCCTCTGGATAGACAACTAGATAATGAACCACAACTTCTAGATCAAGACCAAGCATGTCAGCGTAGGTCCATGCAAAGTTTACCTTTCTTTCTCTCACAAATGTAGCTTGAATTTCTTGTTCTTTGGTCAAAAGTGATTCTACATAGAAGGTGATGTGTGGTGTTTCTTCAATTCCTAGATTGATTAGATTACATTTCTCTACCAAGACTGTTGATTTTTCTTGATGAATAGAACTAAGGGGAAGAATGAATCCCTCATCCTTTGGTTCCTCAGAGAGGTTTTCACCATCAAATACATCCTTTATTTTTACTATTTTCGGGTTAGAAAGTGCCACAGTGTGATTTTCACTTAAATACCTAGATATTACTCTTAGATTTTCAATTTTGTGACTAAGAGATTCAATCATTTCCCCATAGTATGTATGTGTGTCCAACTCAACATCAAACCCCACTTTATGATCTCCACATGGTAGAGTATCTCGCAATCCCATGAATTTCGAGAGAGCCTCATTGTTTTCCAATGTGTCTAAGATCAGTGGTCCTCGTTGGTCATAATCGATGAGTTGGGGGTAGAAATTTTTTAGTTCATTGGTCTGGTTACTTGGCTCAAAAGATAGGGTACTAATTATGAAGAGAGATGAATCCTCAAATAACATGGGTAGGTTAGTGATGGGTCCTCATCACACACATTGGTTACATCGAAGGTATAGTTATCTAAAGGTAAACCTGTGGACACCGGTAACTGAGGAGGAGCTTTGAATTTTTTAATTGGGGAACCTTTGCCACGTATGATTATCTTCAAAGGGGTACATCCAAGGCCAATATTCTTAAGGCGCTTCTCAGCAATGATGGGTTCCAATAGGTCATTCTCATTTTTCCTGAGTTTCTTGTTTTTGTTGTATTCCATGCCAAGCATTAACTATAGTCCTTTGTTGTCATCATCCATGGGAAGATCAGGTACGGGCCTTTCATCTTGGTATTGTAGACTTGATATATCCTTTTTTTCTACCACTTCCCGGCTTAGGTCCCCCTAGCTTTTGAATCTAGAGGGGTTTGATTTGAAGGTTTGAGATGGTGTGTCAATCGGTTGGGGTTGCCCACAAGACCTAGGAGATTGAGGTAACTCTCCTATTACAAAGGCACTCTTTTTCATTTTATAGTCCCCAAACCCATTATCTTGGATAATAACTTTTATATCAGAGACATCTGAAATGGAGGGTGTCTTTGTCACAGAAGTGGAGGCTAGGGTAGATGGGTCTATATACGAAGATGTGGGTCCCTCATCATTCTTCGGCACTTGGTGGATTTTGTAGTACTTGGCCTCCAGATTCTTGCAATAATAGAAGAGTTCAGGATCCCCATGGATTGTGACTTCTTGGTTCTGATAAGGGAACTTAACACGTTGGTGGAAAGTGGATCTGATAGCTTGCATCCCATGGATCCATGGGCATCCTAAGAGGATATTGTAAGGTAGTTCAAGATCAAGGACTTGGCATGTAGTTTCCATGATTGTTGGCCCTACTTAAATAGGGAGTTGAATGGTGCCTTGAGACACTCTTTCTTGATCATCATATGCCCTGATAGTAATACCTTTACCTTTTTCAATGACATCTTTAGAGAATCCTAAAAAATTTATTAGCTTGAGAGTACAAATATTCAACCCTGCACCACCATCCACCAAGATTCATTTGAATTTATTCTTATGGAATAAAATATCAAGATGGAGTGCATGGTTATGAGATGGTTGAGTTGGGAAGTCTTGATCAGATAATGTTAGGAGATGCGGTGTGGTGATATTTTCGATCATAGCTTGGAACTGGTCTGCATCAAGATCTATTGGGATGGTGGATGTAGCCAATGCCTTTTCTAGGATTTCTCTATGTGTGGGTGAGATTTTTAAAAATTCATGATGGAAATATAGGTGGGGGTCTTTTTCAACTGATATAGGACATTATTGTTGGACTCAAGGAACACTGACAAAGGGGGGTGAAAGTGTTCAACAATTTTTATTTTATTCCAAGTCTTAAACCATTCATAGTACTTAAACTGAAATAAAAATGCAAGCACATGAAGGAGACAATAAAAAAACCGTAACACCAAGATTTTTGCTTGGAAACCCTATTAGGGGAAAAACCACGGTGGAGATTAATACATAATTTATACTCTAGTTAAAAGTATGAAAAAGGGAATGCACATGCATTCAGGCACACTGCCTAGAGCTCACTGCTCAAAATAAGGAAGGCTCACTGCCTTACAAAATGCTTGTGATTATAACAAAAGGTTGAACTAAGAAGATAACATCTACAAACGCCCGATTTTAGTTCTAGTGAAGCTCAGTAATCAATATTTTTTCCTTCTAACTGATTCAACACTTCTGCTCTGCCCTGCTCTAACTCGCATCACAAAAACCCTTAATGCACAAGTGAAACTGTGCATAAATTTCTCAAACACTCTTCTAATATTCGCAACACTCCTACAATGCTCTTCCACGCCTATTCGCTCTCCAAAATGAATTAACGATCTTATATATATATATATCCGCTACCAAGATTTCAATCACTCCAAGTCGGCTTTAGCAAAATATGAAATATTCTCCAATGGTCAGCTCAAATCACAAATCATATTTAATGTGCACCCATCAAAGTTAGACAAACCAAGATTTCAATCGCTCCAAGTCAGCTTTAGCAAAATATGAAATATTCTCCAACAATCGGCTCAAATCGCAAATCATGTTTAATGTGCACCCATCAAAGTTAGGAAAAATATAGTTAGGACCCAAGAAACAATTAAACAATTACTCCTTATACATCTGCAACATGCTACATTCACCAAGTCAACAACTAAGAACAAATAAACATAAAATAATCCTACCGAATTGCCTAACTTAGCAATAAGATGACATAGATGCTTAATAATCTATCCCCGAGATCCACAACTCAAAATGATGATCTGATGAAGCATATAGATTGACATACTAACCAGATACCTTTCTCTTCATTTACTCTGCTAGTAAAACTTTGATCTTTACTCTCCTTGCCGGTATGAGTGAATCTTGATATGTGGATCGAAAAGATGACTTAGGTTGCCATCAATGACAACACTAGAAGCCATATACCAACAATCTCCCCCTTTGGAATTGATGGCAACACTTAGTGAAAAATGACTAAGTGTCAAAACCAAAATGATTACGCTGCCAAAGTTCAAAATCAAAATTTCAAAACACAACACAACTCAAACTCCCCCTTAGAATGATAAGGCATTTTTAACTGCTCTCTCTCCCCCTTTGACATCAATGACAAACATATTTTTCATTTCTCTTTCTCTCCTTTTCAAAAATTCAAAATTTGAAGAAATGCAACTACTACTTGGTTCAGAAAATTATCTTGTACTTCTATTTCATTTCTGGAAGAACCTTCTTCCATGCTTCCACTCCAATCCCAATGATTATGATCATGTTGTTGTTGTCAGATGTCCTATTAATAATTTGAATGAGAGATTCTGGAATTGTGATTGCTTCTTCTAATTTCTCTCCTTTCTTCAAAACCTCAATTAGTTGCTCCATCCTGCATTCAATTAAATCCTTCACTTTCCAAAAGGTGTCCACAAGGTTGTTTTTGGTGAATTGAACTTTTGCATGCTTAGATTGCAACTCTTGAATTATTTTCTTGACTACACCATCCTTATCTTGAAACATGTTGTAATCCTGACCAATTTTGATTAACCCAGCTTCAATCTACTCGAGCTTTTCCTTGTACTTCCCAAAAAAATGGGGCCAATGAAGACAATAATTGTAAATGCTATTTGCTAAATTTATGCATTGCCTCAACACATTCATTTTCCTTTTCAATTTGGTAAGAGATAGCCTGAACTGCTCCTTCAAATGTAGAATTATTTCTTCCTCTTTTCTATCCTGAGACTTAGAGGCCATAGCCTCCCTAATACATTCAATCATCTCTTCAGGAAACACATTCTGCAAACTTTCCAATCCAATGTTATTGTGCGCAAAATAACTGCCTAGAGTGCTCCCAATCAGGTCCTGCTCATATGAGGGCTATCTAACCACATGTCAACAATCTTTTGCATTCCATCTTTCTCCTAAACAAGTTGTAGTATATTTGTTTTGGATAAAGTACCTTCTTATTTTCTTCCTTTAGCCATTACTACATCCGGTTCTATTGATCCCAGTTCATCCCTTGGAGTGTACTCATCAGAATCTTCATCTGGTGTATCTACAATTACTTTTTCTTTACCTTTTCCTTCAATTTTTGGAGACTTACGTGTCAGAGGAGTGTCATCAGTAAACACTAGTGCTCTTTTCTGCTTCCTCTCCATTTCACCAGAAGAGGATCCAACTTCAAGTGCCTTTACTAGAATGGAAATGCTAATTTCTCCAAACTTCCCTAGCAATTCCTTAAAGAATTTTGCATATTCTTGCTCACAATTTCCCAAAGCATTAGAATGTTCAAAAATTTGTTTACAAACCAGTTCATTCTCTTTCCATACAACATTATTGATCTACGACAAGCAATTCAGAAAATACATCATAAGACATATGACCAAGGTACCAAACCTAAAAGGGTAATCTGCCTCTTTTTCAATTGCACATTTTCCATCAATTGATCATTTAGCAATTCACACATATTGAAATCTTCATCCTCCATTATCATTTTACGATCTATATAGACTACGCCCGTTGAGGTTGCCCCTTCCCTGTTTCTGAAAAATGTTTTGTATGAATTTCCATGCGCAATATACCTTGTTATCAGATCCTTGATTGTTGAAATTAGCATAGCCCTTTGATCTCCTGTTACTCCGATTAGGGTTTCGACCTCCTTGTTCCGAATCAAATTATTTTTTGGAATATCCTCTATATTGCATAATCTAGTCAAATTTCTAATCACCTCTTTCAAAATGAGATAGGGTTTATCTAGAGTAAGAGTATCCTCATTCAATCTATTCAAGATAAACCTAACGACTTTTGCATTGAAAAAATAAGGAAATTCACTCCAAATATCCAAACTTCTATGTTTTGCACCTTCAAGCCACTTCAATTCATCAGCCGAAAACATATTTCTCACATCCATGATCTTTCTACTACTATACTCATCTGAATTCACAATTCCTTTGATTTGCTTCATTTTTCTTACCATACCGAACAAGTTTTTCTATCGAGCACAAAATTAAGTGAGAATTTTGTAAGTAACTGGAATACCTAATGAATTCGTTGCCAAATTAACCTTTACTCCTTCAAAATTCTGCTGTAGAGGCTTTCCTTCTATTCTTCTTCGATGCAAGGTGATAAATGAGGGTTCCAAATACCCTTTTATAACTTCACACACCTAACCTCTTTAACGCATTAAATTTTTTTCCCTAGGTGTTTCGGTTACTCTATTTTCTCAGACAACAAGAGAAGAATCCATCTATAGACCTTCTAGTTCTTCTAATTTCTACACAAGCGATCACCAATGCACTTGCAAAATTTTAGCATAACTTCTAATAAATTCCTACATTACGGTTCCAACTACCGACAGGGGGAGAAAGAATTTTCTTGAAAAACTCCCCCTAGGCTAATGACCTAAGATCAATTTCTGGAGGAATTACCGGAGGCTGCTTCTGGTGTGGACTCATTTCCTTCATCAGATTCACTCTTCCTTACCCATTTTTTCTTCATCTGATCTCTTTTCTCTTCCATATTCATTTTCTCTTTTCCTTTATCATCTTTCCGTGAAATTCTTCCTTGGTATACCGGACCTCTTCTATCCATGTTTTTGTTTCTACAAAATCTTGCAATGTGACCAAATTTGTTGCAATTGTAACACATAGAGTTTCTTTTTCTAGACCACTCATTCCATTGATTTCCTCTTGACCTGCATTGATTAGCAATATGCCCATATCTTCCATAGGTGTAACATTTAACATTTCTTACACTAACAGACATGCTTCTACATACAATTGACTTATGACCAAACTTGTTGCAACTAAAACACTGACCGGAAAAAGATGGACTACTTGAATTTATATTTCTTCTACATTGAGAAGCCATATGACTAATTTTATTACAAGCAAAGAAATGACCATTAAAATTTTGAGCATTGGGTTGTCTTACCAAATATCCTCTACCTTTGTTCATCTGAGTTTTTTGTCTGGAATCCTTATGTTAAGATCCAGAGCTTTCTCCTTTCTCATATCCAAGAGCTCACTTGTCATTTGCATCATTTTGTCCTTTATTCAACTCATCAAGCTTAGCATAACTGATCTTAAACTTCTCCTTGTATTCATTTGCAATTGTGAGTTCAGCTCTGAGAATAACTATTTGTCTTTCAAGTTCTTGTTCATTATTTCTGGATTGTTGCAATTCAATCTCCAGCTGAACGAATCCATCATTTACTCTACTGTATTCTTCAGATTTTTCCTTCAAGGACTGGGCCAGATTCTCCTCATTCTTTTTCTTTTCTTTAATCTCCTTAATCATCTTCATTGTCATAGATTTCATCTCAAGCTTTAGAGCATCACTATCTCTAGCAAGCTTTTCACATTCTTCCATTGTTTCCTTTAGGGTTTGATTCAGATGAACATCTTCCAAGCTTTTATTTTCTTTCTGCTTCAGCTGATCACATAGTTTTGTCCTCTTTTCTCTTGACTAATTGATTTTTCCCTTCAATGATTGAATGAATTTTTTAGCATCCTAAAAATTTGCTTTTAATTCCATGACTTTTGCTTTAGACTGATCAAGATCATCAAGTGCCACCACAAGCTATTGTTGAAGACCACTAGAGTCCATTACTTTCCAAGATCCACCTCAAGCTGTTAAACTTCTACAGAGGAACCTGCTTTGATACCAATTGTTAGACTCGAGGAACACTGAGAGGGGGGATGAATCAGTGTTCAACACTTTTTATTTTATTCTAGATCTTAAACCATTCACATTACTTAAATTGAAATAAACATGCAAGCACATGAATGAGACAATCAAAACACCATAACACCAATATTTTTACGTGGAAACCCTATTAGGGGAAAAACCATGGTGGAGATTAATCCACAATTTATACTCTATTAAAAGTATGAAAAAGGGAATGCACATGCATTTAGGCACACTACCTAGAGCTCACTACTCAAAATAAGGAAGGCTCATTGCCTTACAAAAAAATTTTGATTACAACAAAAGGTTGAACTGAGAAGATAGCATCTACAAATGCCTGGTTTCAGTTCTAGTGAAGCTCAGTAATCGATCTTTTGTCCTTTTGATTGATTCAACACTTATGCTCTGCCCTGCTTTAACTTGCATCACAAAAACCCTTGATGCACAAGTGAAACTGTGCATAAATCACTCAAACACTCTTATGATATTCACAACACTCCTGCACTGCTCTTCCACACCTATTCACTCTCCAAAATGAATTAACAATCTTGTATATATTCGCTACCAAGATTTCAATCGCTCCAAATCGGCTTAAGAAAAATATGAAATATTCTCCAACAGTCGACTCAAATCACAAATCATATTAAATGTGCACCCATCAAAGTCAACCAAACTATAGTTAGGAGCTACGAAAAAATGTCCAACACAAGAAACAATTAAACAATTACTCCTTATACATCTACAACATGCTACATTCACCAAGTCGGCCACTAAGAACAAATAAATAGAAAATCATCCTACCAGATCTCCTAACTCATACACTGATTAAAGCGACACCACAAAACTTAGCAATAAGATGGCATAGATGCTTAATAATCTATCCCCAAGATCCACAACTCAAAATGATGATCTAGTGAAGCATACAGATCGACATACTAACCAGATACCCTATTCTTCATTTACTCTATCAGTAAAACTTTGATCTTTACTCTACTTGTTGGTATGAGTGAATCTTGATCTACGGACCGAAAAGATGACTCAGGTTGCCATCAACGACAACACTAGAAGCCATATGCCAACAATCTCCCCCTTTGGCATTGATGGCAACACTTAGTGAAAAATGACTAAGTGTCAAAACCAAAATGATTACACTGCCAAAGTTTAGAATCAAAATTTCAAAACACAACACAACTCAAACTCCCCGTTAGAATGATAAGGAAATTTTCATTGCTCTCTCTCCCCCTTTGACATCAATGACAAACATATTTTTCACTTCTCTCTCTCTCCTTTTCAAAAATTCAAAATTTGAAGAAATGCAACTACTACTTGGTTCAGAAAATTATCTTGTACTTCTCTTTCATTTATGAAAGAAACTTCTTCCATGCTTCCACTGCAATCCCAATGATTATGATCATGTTGTTCTTATATGTCTTGTTAATAATTTGAATGAGAGATTCTAGAATTGTGATTGCTTCTTCTAATTTATCTCCTTTCTTCAAAACCTCAATTAGCTACTCCAACCTGCATTCAGTTAAATCCTTCACTTTCCAAAAGGTGTCCACAAGGCTATTTTTGGTGAATTGAACTTTTGTATGATCAGAATACAACTCTTGAATTCTTTTCTTGACTACACCATCCTTATCCTAAAACATGTTGTAATCCTGGCCAATTTTGATTAACTCAGATTCAATCTACTCCAACTTTTCCTTGTACTTCCCAATGAAATGGGGCCAATGAAGACAATAATTGTAAATGTTATTTGTTGAATTTATGCATTTCCTCAACACATTCATTTTCCTTTTCAATTTGGTAAGAGATAGCCTAAAATGCTCCTTCAAATGTAGAATTATTTCTTCCTCTTTTTTGTCCTGAGACTCAAAGGCTATAGCCTCCCTAATACATTCAATCATCTCTTTAGGAAACACATTCTGCAAACTTTCCAATCCAATGTTATTGTGCAAAAAATAACTTCCTAGAGTGCTCTCAATAAAGTCCTACTCATATGAGGGTCTATCTAACCACATGTCAACAATCTTCTACATTGCATCTTTCTCCTGAACAAGCTGTAGTATCTTTGTTTTGGATAAAGTACCTTCTTCTTTGCTTCCTTCAGCCATTACTACATCTGGTTCTACTGATTTTGGTTCATCCCTTGGAGTGTACTCATTAGAATCTTCATCTGGTATATCTACAATTACTTGTGTGTCATAGGAGTGTCATCAGTAAACTCTAGTGCTCTTTTATGCTTCCTTTCCATTTCACCAAAAGAGGATCCAACTTCCAGTGCCTTTACCAAAATGGAAATTCTAATTTCTCCAAACTTCCCTAGCAATTCCTTAAATAATTTTGCATATTCTTGCTCACAATTTCCCAAAGCATTAGAATGTTCAAAAATTTGTTTACAAACCGACTCATTCTCTTTCCATACAACATTATCGATCTACGACAAGCAATTCAGAAAATACATCATAAGACATATCACCAAGGTACCAAACCTAAAAGGGCAATCTGCCTCTTTTGTCAATTGCACATTTTCCATCAACCGATCCTTTAGCAATTCACATAGATCGAAATCTTCATCCTCTATTATATTTTTATGAGCGATATAGACTGGGCCTGCTGAGGTTGCACCTTCCCTATTTTTGAAAAATATTTTATATGAAATTCCATGTGCAATGTACCTTGTTATCGGATCCTTGATTGTTGAAATTATCAGAGCCCTTTGATCTCCTGTTACTCTAGTTAGGGTTTCGACCTCCTTGTTCTAAATTGACTTCTTTTTTGAAGTATCCCCAATATTTCATAATCTAGTTAAATTTCTAATCACCTCTTTCGAAATGAGATAGGGTTTATCTAGAGTGAGAGTCTCCTCATTCAATCTGTTCAAGATAAACCTAACGACTTCCACAATGACAAAATAAGGAAATTCACTCCAAATATCCAAACTTCTGTGTTTCACACCTTCAAGACACTTCAATTCATCGGTCGGCAACATATTTCTCACATCCTTGATCTTTCTATGTCTATACTCATCCAAATTCACAATTCCTTTGATTTGCTTCACTTTTCTTACTATATCAAACAAGCTTTTTTACCAAGCACAAAATTAAGTGAGAATTTTGTAAGTAACTAGAATACCTAATGAATTCATCGTCGAAATAACCTTTACTCCTTCAAAATTATATTGCAGAGGCTCTCCTTCTATTCTTCTTCAATGAAAGGTGATAAATGAGGGTTCCAAATACCCTTTTATAACTTTGCACACCTAACCTCTTTAATACATTAAATTTTTTTCCCTAGGTGTTCCTATTACTCTGTTTTCTCATATAGTAAGAGAAGAATCCATCTGCGGACCTTCTAGTTCTTCTAATTTTTGCACAAGCGATCACCGATGCATTTGCAAACTTTTAGCACAACTTCTAACAAATTCTTTCATTCTGGTTCCAACTACCGACAAGGGGACAAAGGATTTTCTTGAAAAACTGCCCCTAGGCCAATGGCCTAAGATCAATTTCCAGAGGAATTACCAGAGGCTGCTTCTGGTGTGGACTCATTTAATCCTTCATCAGATTCAGTCTTCCTTACCCATGTTTTCTTCATCTAATCTATTATCTCTTCCATAGTCATTTTCCCTTTTCCTTTATCATCTTTCTGTGAAATTCTTCCTTGGTATACCGGACCTCTTCTATCCATGTTTTTGTTTCTACATAATCTTGCAATGTGACCAAATCTATTGCAATTGTAACACAAAATTTCTTTGCCTAAACCACTCATTCCATTGATTTCCTCTTGACCTGCATTGATTAGCAATATGCCCATACCTTCCATAGGTGTAGCATTTAACATTTCTTACACTGACAAACATGCTTCTGCATTCAATTGACTTATGACCAAACTTGTTGCAACTAAAACATTGACCAAAAAAAGATGGACTGCTTGAATTTACACTTCTTCTACACTGAGAAGCCATATGACCAATTTTACTACAAGAAAAGCAGTGACCATTAAGCTTTTGACCATTGGGTTGTCTTACCAGATATCCTCTACCTTTGTTCATCTGAGTTTTTTTCTGGAATCCTTATGTTAAGATCTAGAGCTTTCTCCTTTCTCATATCCAAGACCTCGCTTGTCATCTACATCCTTATGTCCTTTAGTCAACTCATCAAGCTTAGAAAAACTGATCTTAAACTTCTTGTATTCATTTGCAATTGTGAGTTAATATTTTAGAATAACTATTTGTCTTTCAAGTTCTTATTCATTATTTCTGGATTGTTGCAATTCAATCTCCAGCTGAATGAATCCATCAGTTACTCTGCTACATTCTTTAGATTTTTCCTTCAAGGACTGGGTCAGATTCTCCTCATTCTTTTTCTTTTCTTCAATATCCTTAGTCATCTTCATCGCCATAGATTCCATCTCAAGCTTTAGAGTAGCATTGTCTCTAGCAAGCTTTTCACATTCTTCTATTATTTCCTTTAGGGTCTAATTCAGATGGGGTAAAAGCAAGAAGTTGGGTACATGAAGAGGGGAAGTTTTTTCTAAAAATAAAATCTCGCAGAAAATGCGTACACGTTATTAAAAAAATGCGTATGTGTTATGGTTTAGGTACCCAAGCCTAAAAAAACACATATGCACTATAAAAAGTGTACGCGTTATAACGTGCATGCGTTATAATGCGTACATATTTTATAACACATACAAGTCATTTATTTAAAAAATAAATACCTTTTCGAAACGCGTACACGTTTTGTAATGAAAAACGTGTATGCGTTTTAAAAGGCATACACATTTTGTAACACAAAATGGGTACACATTTTAAAACGCGTACATGTTTCTAAAGAGTATTTATTTTTTAAAATAATCAAGAAAATAAAGAATGCATATGCGTTTTGTAATGCGTACGCATTCTTTAAAAATGTGTACACATTATTTAAAAATTGAATTCCCAACCCACATGCAGCCTTGGGAAAGGCTTGGCAATCTGAGCCTTAGCCTTTGACCTACAACTAAAACACTAAGGCAAATTGAAGAAGAATGTCCAACTTTGACAATATGGCTGATGGACTTTTTTTTTTAATCAATCTATAAAATTAAAACCCATTAGAGAACATGATGTCTACTTTCCAAATATATAATTTTTTATTAAGATTGGATTAAGTTTTCTATTTTTTAGTGAATTTCTAAGCAAACTAGTCCTTAAACTTAAAATATCAGGAATTTTTTGTTTTTTAATAACTTTTTTTTGCTTAAATTTCTTGTAAAAAAAATTATATGGCATCAAACTTCAAACAATTCTCTACACAATGAAAAAAAAAATATTCAAATTTTTTTTAGTTTAGGTCCAATTATGTTGTTCGTACACATTGATTTTTAAAAACAACAATTAAGGCCGATAAAAAATCAATAAAAAAAATACTCACCAAAAAATTACAAAAAAAAATCCACATCAATCTTCATGTTGTTAGATTTCTTTTCCCAAAAGGAATTAGCAAAATAATTTTATTTGGGTCAAAAAGTGGTGTTCATACACGTGCTTGGTATGGTAAAAAAATGAGGACTTTTAAAAAGTGGTTTTTATTGATCCCTATCAAAATTTAATTTCTATAATCTGGGTATTTGAATAATTTACATATTTGGAAACTAGATTCAAAATTCTAAATTTCATATTATTGACTTTTTTTAAGATTCATTGTCTAAGTGCCTCAAATTTTCAGTCCAAGTGTGATAAATTCTGGAAAAACAACAAAAAACACTTCCACTTTTTGAGTTTTTTGTGTACCCAACTTCTTGCATCAGCCCGATGAACATCTTCCAAGCTTTTATTTTCTTTCTGTTTTAGCTTATCACATAGTTCTTTCCTCTTTTCTCTTGACTCATGGATTTTGTCCTTCAATAATTGAATGAATTTTTTAGCATCCTGAAGATTTGCTTTTAATTCCATGACTTCTGCTTTAGACTAATCAAGATCGTCAAGTGCCACCACAAGTTGTTGTTGAAGACCACCAGAGTCCATTACTTTCCAAGATCCACCTCAAGCTATTAAAATTTTGTAGAGGAACCTGCTCTGATACCAATTGTTGGACTCAAGGAACACTGAGAGGGGGGGTGAATTAGTGTTCAACAATTTTTATTTTATTCCAGATCTTAAACCATTCATAGTACTTAAACTGAAATAAACATGCAAGCACATGAAGGAAACAATCAAAACACCATAACACCAAGATTTTTACGTGGAAACCTTGTTAGGGGAAAAACCACGGTGGAGATTAATCGACAATTTATACTCTATTAAAAGTATGAAAAAGGGAATGCACATGCATTTAGGCACACTACCTAGAGCTCACTACTCAAAATAAGGAAGGCTCATTGCCTTACAAAATTTTTGTGATTACAACAAAAGGTTGAACTAAGAAGATAACATCTACAAATGCCTAGTTTCAGTTCTAGTGAAGCTTAGTAATCGATCTTTTGTCCTTCTAACTGATTCAACACTTCTGCTCTGCCTTGCTCTAACTCGCATCACAAAAACCCTTAATGCACAAGTGAAACTATACATAAATCGCTCAAACACTCTTTTGATATTCATAACACTCTTGCATTGCTCTTCCACAGCTATTTGCTCTCCAAAATGAATTAACGATCTTATATATATATATATATATATCCACTATCAAGATTTCAATCGCTCCAAGTTAGCTTCAACAAAATATGAAATATTCTCCAACGGTCGGCTCAAATCACAAATCATATTTAATGTGCACCCATCAAAGTCAGACAAACCATAGTTAGAACCCAAGACAAAATGTCTAACACAAGAAACAATTAAACAATTACTCCTTATACATTTGCAACATGATACATTCACCAAGTCGGCCACCAAGAACAAATAAACAGAAAATCATCCTATTGGATCTCCTAACTCATACATCGATTAAATTGACACCACAAAACTTAGCAATAAGATGACATAGATGCTTAATAATCTATTCCCAAGATCCACAACTCAAAATGATGATCCAGTGAATCATACAAATTGACATACTAACCAGATACCTTGTTCTTCATCTACTCCACTCGTAAAACTCTGATCTTTACTTTGCCTGCTGATATGAGTGAATTTTGATTTACAGACCGGAAAGATGACTTAGGTTTCCATCAATGACAACACTAGAAGCCATATTCCAACAATTATAACTGCTAGGGATGGAATTTGGATTAATAGTGGGTGCCTTCGGTGGTTGTGATGGTCTTGGAATGGTAATTCTACCACTACATGTGGTGACTCCACAATCGACTTTGGATCATTTGATATTGACAATGGTGACCCACTCACCTAAGGATGCCACAACATGGTCGTAAAAATAGTTCACATTATTATACTTTTCCTTACCATTATTGTTTCCTTTATTGTGATCAAGCATCTTATTCGTGTATATTTTAAGATCTTGATTCCCTATGGATTGTTCAATGGTTATGGTTTTGTCATCGATGAGATCTTGGATCAAATTCTTAAGTCTCATGAAACTAGTTGATGTATGTCCTTTTATTTTTTGAAAATCGTAGAGATGTTTTTTATTATACAGTGGTGGTTTAACTTGAGGTTCTTGATAATTTTCATAAACGAGGATTTTGATGAGATTTTCATGTACTATTTGTTGCATGAAAGACTCTATCAGTTCCCCAAGTGGTGTGTGTTTTCATTTAGGGGGATATATGTTATTTTGGGGTGGTCCCCCTTGATTATTCAAGTTGTTGACTGCTTGATTGTTGAGTTGTTGTGATGATGTGTTGGCTTGTGTGTTGTTTTAGTTATTGACTTGCAGTTGTTGATATGATTGTGTGTTTTGTCTTGGGGCACTTGATAATAACTTTGGCATCAATGACACCATCGTTAGTGACATTCTTGTTCTTTTCCCATGTGTGAGGTTTTTCATTATAACTGGTTGATGGACGATTATCCTGATATGTAGGTGTTCCCCCTTGTGCAATAAGGGCTCTTTCGATGTTGAGCACCTTGGGGATCAACTAGTCATATGTTGTTATACATTGCATTTTTAAATGAAAGGACAAGGTCCCTTCAAGATTGGTGATGATAGTGTTGATTTTTTGTTCTTCTGGCATATCCCACTTGCTCTTGTTGGCCTTGGATTGCCATCATTGCAAGAAGGATGCAAATGTTTCCCCATTGGCCTGTTTTAGGGCGGATAATTCTTGTAGACTCACATCCATGCCTATGTTAAATGAATAGTTCTGTATGAATAAGTCCATAATTTCTTGGAACTTTTTAATTCTAGGAGGAAGGCAGGAGAACCATTCCATTGTTGGACCATCCAAACTCTGAGGGAATAGTCACATTAAATAAGACTCGTCATATGCAACTTCCATACAATGGACGTGGAATTCCCTGATGTGATTTTCAGGATTGTCAGTCCTACGATATTTGTCAAATTTAGGTATCTCAAATCCTTGTGGGAATGGAACCATCACAATGCTTCTGTCAAATGGATAGGGGCACAAATTCCCTTGTTTTTTTGTTGTTTTTCCTTATTGTAGGTCTAGCACTTGTTGTGGGAGAAATTCAATTTGTGTAGACACATCATTTTGCGGATCAAGTAGTGGGATGAATGTGTTTTGGGGTGGTTTTGTTGCTTGAATGGGTGGTGGGGTAGTTTACGTGTTTGTAGGAGGCTACTGCAAGTTTTTTTGTGCCAACGATGCTTGTTGGTATGCCTAAAATTGTTGTTGGTCTTGTTGTTGTTGTGCCAACAATGTTTGTTGTTGGGCTTATAGTTGAGTTGCTTGTTGTTGTGCTTGGTATTGTTGCAAAGCTTGTTGATAAGATTGTTGTTGTAACAAGGCTTGTGCTTGATATTGAGCTTGTGCCTAAGCTTGATCTTGTTGGCGGCTTGTGCAACTTGGGAAACCTGTGCAGCTTGTATCGCTTGCGCAACTTGTGTGGCTTGTTTTTGTTGCAATAAAGCTTTTTTTTGTGCTTGGGAAGCCTGTTTTGCTTGTTGTGCCCATTCTTGTTGTGTGGCTTGTCGCACAACTTGCATGGCTTGTTGAGCTTGGAATTGTTGGAGTTCTTTTTGATAGGCCTGGTGGGTTGCTTACAATGTGATGTTGTATTGATTTTCCATGTTTGGATTTGGTGGTGAAGGTGGAGGATTCAGAATGGTGTGAGATGGTGTGATGATATTTACTGAGGTGGTTGCAGAGGTGTTGTTTGAGTGATGATAAGGGGTTGTGTGGTATGTGGTGTAGTAAAAATGCTAGGTCCTTGGGAGACCACATTTTGAGGTGTTATAGATGGTGTAATGATTAATTGTGTTGTTTGGATTGGTGCCACCTGGTGTTGCGATATTGGTGGCATTCTTGGTGGATTTGGTATGTTTAGTTGATTCATGATCAAAGGATTGTTTTGAATTGATTGATTTTGGATTGGTTTGTTAGGCAAAGGGGGTTTCCCTAAACCTAGGATTGGTGTGGATGTTGTTGTTAGAGGGGGAAATGGTGGGAAGATTGGTGGTGTGTTTCCTTCAGAAAGTGATGATGATGCATCAAAAGCTTCTCCTTTCCCAAATAAACCCACTTGTCCTTGTGATACCATGGGGAGTGAGACTTGTGTATCAAGAGAATATGTCGGTGATGTGGCAAAAGTGGAAGAATTACTATTGTCATGGAAAATGAGTGGAATGTAAGGATGCTTTGGGTCTTGAGGGATGGTAGTTGGTAGACCGAAGATGTTGTTTGCATCCAAGTTTTGGGTATTTATAAGGGGATGTGTTTGAAGAGAATGAAGCAATGAACTTCCCTTGGTAACCATAGGTTGACTTGGAGCATGAGATGATGTTGGTTGTAAGATGGGTTGGATGATGTTTTGGAAAGAAGGTGTGAATGATACTGGTGACAGTTTTTCCACAATAGTGCTTACATCAAAATCAAAAGGGAGTTTAGCCCCTTCCTTTGCTAATGCAATCATGTATTATAAAGGATTAAGTCTCATCATTGTACTGACAATCTTGTGGTTTTCAGAATTTTGGACTATCTCCATGATTTTTTCTTGAGTCATTCCCTCTTGAAGATCTTGTGGTAATTGTGGAAGGTTGGGTGGGGAGTTGTTAGATCCAATGGGGTTGAATTTAGGTGCAGTTTGACTCAAGTCACTTGAAGTGGATGTTTCTTTATTTTGCTCCATGTTTTTCTTGTGTTGAGATCTAGTTTGGACCATAAAATAAGGATCAACTTTCAGGAATATGGGAGGTAAACCTCTAACTCCTTAGGTTGGTCTAAACTTTAGGTACAAAAAAGAAAAAATAGGATGTTTTAAGGATCAAATGATGATGGTGGGATAAATGAAAGACAGATGATGTGAATGATTGAAATCTTTAAGAAACCTTGGAGGAATACTAGACTTTAGGACTTTTGGATTTTTTTATTTTGGATTTGATTTGGATTTTGGATAATGAACTCATAAACCCCAAGATGTTGGATTTTATCTTGGAATAAACTTGTCCACAAGGTGATCATTTAACTAAGTGTATGAAGAAGGATTCATCCACACACACTTAGTCAAACAAGATGATTTTTTATTTTGAAGGATTACAAAAAGGCTAGCATGAATGATTTTTTCCAAGATTATAAGATTTGTTTGTGAGATGGGATTTGATTGATGTTTGGGGATGGATGAAAGTGTTGATTTTGATCCTAGATGAGCCTAGAGATACTTTTGTTTACAAGACCTAGGTATTGAAGAACATGTTATACTTCTAATAACTTTTCAACCCTACAAAGTGAGATACTCAAAACGTTGGAAGAGAGTTGGATTTTGACAATAATAGAATGAATACAAATTTGGGTTGTCCTTTGAAGCATGTTTGTAAAAGTTATAGAGCAATCTATCTTTGAATTGGTAAAGTGTTGATTGATGTTTCTTGAGATCTCTTGTACTAAGACTCTTGTGACGATTGATGGACTTTGGTTTTGGGATTTTGATCTTGCAGGAAATCAAACACATGTGTGTGGTTCAATTGTCTTTTATCTTTGTTTAATGGATTATTTTTACCACATCAACACTTTCTTGCTTAGCTTTTCAAACTAAGTGTCTATGTCTCAATTCCTTTTCATTCCACAAGGTCCATTATGTGAAAATAAAGGAATCAAAGGCACAGTTTTCCTATGTTGAATTTGGAGAGAGAAAATTGAGATATAGGTGTTGGCAAGAGACACTACAATTATGCTTTGGTGTTGTCATTGATGGAAACCCTGGTCAGTAATTGGATCTGCATAACACCATTTGCTCACATCAACAAGAAGATTGAGGACAATCAAGAGGAATAGAGCATCTGAAAGTTTGGTGTTCAACAATTCACGTGCATATTTCCAGTTGTTATTTTGAGTTGTGGATCTCACGAAAGGTGCATCAGTGTATTCTTGTGTTATCTAGAAATCTTTGTGCCTCGTACCAAGTCATGTGCAAATTTGGAGATCTGGTTGATACTTTTTTGTTTATCAGTATTTTGGGGTCGACTCAATTCATAAAATGTGGTGCGGTTATTCAAGAATTGTTTATTCAAATATTTTTCTATTTGATCATTATTTTTTGGGTTCAAGCTAAGTTGTGGATGACCGTTGTGGATGCGCATTGGATAATTCTTAATATTTGAGCTAAAATTTGCTAATATTTTAAAGTTTTATTAAAGTCGACTTGTTGCGATTAAATTGTTAGTCGTGGATATATATGTATGATCTATTATATCATTTTGATATGTATGTGTGGTGTTTCAATGTGTATTGCGAATATCAGAAGAGTGTTAGAGTAATTTTATGCACAGTTTCACTTGCGCATAAAGATTTTGTAGTGCTAGTCAAAGAAAAGTAGAGTAGAAGTGCAGTATAAGTTAGAAGGACAAAAGATCGACAACTGAGCCTAATAAGAATTGTAATCAAGAATTTGTAGATGTTATTCTTTCAGTTCATTCTCTTAGATCTAATCCAAATCTCTGTAAGGCAGTGTGCCTTCCTATTTTGAGCAATGAGCTCTAGGTAGTGTGCCTGAATGCAAGTGCATTCCTATTTTGTAAACTTTTTTTTGAGTATACTCAAATTATATTATGGATTGGCCATACACCGTGGTTTTTCCCCTAATAGGGTTTCCACGTAAAAATCCTTTTGTTATGCTATTGTGGTTATTTGATTTCTTTTTCTGCATATTTCTTTTGGTTGAAAGCTTAAAGTGGGTTAATGATCATAATAACAAAGTTAATTTTTGCATAACACTGATTCACCCCCCTCTCAATGTTGCTTGTTTCCAACAATTGTTATCAGAGCTAGAACCTCGAAAGAAGTCTAATAGCTTGGGGAGATCTTGAAAAGTGTTTTCAATGGATACAAGTAGTCTTCAACAACAACTTATGGTGGCCCTAGATGATCTTGACTAGTCAAAGTATGAGAACTGAGAATTGCAGGAAAGTCTTGAGAATGCAAAAAAATTCATCCAGTCATTGAAAGACAAAGTCAATGAATCAAGGGAGAAAAGAAAGGAATTATGTGATCAACTCAAGCAGAAGAACAAAAGCATGGAAGATGAACAACTCAGTCATGCCTTGAAGGAGAAAACAATAGAGTGTGAAAAGTTTTCTAGAGAAAATGTTTCCCTTAAGCATGAGATGGAATCCATCATGATGAAAATGACCAAGGAAATTGAAGATAGAAAGAAAAATGAATAAAGCTTGGTCAATCCTTGAAAGGAAAATCTGAACAATGCAACTGTTTGGACAATGAATTGGAACAATCTAAAAACAATGAGGAAATGCTTGAAAAACAACTTGATGATCTAAGAGATGAACTTACTGTTGCAAATGAGTACAAGGAGAAATTCAAAGCCAGTTCAGCCAAACTTGATGAACTGATTAAAGTTCAAACGATTGATGGTAATAGGCGAGGTCTTGGATATGAAGAAGGTGAAAGTTTCGGACCTAGAAAAAAGAAATCTAGACAAGAGAGATTCAAGCAAGGAAATCAAATGAATAGAGCTAGAAGGAATCTAGTAAGACAACCAAATGCTCAAAGATTCAATGGTTATTGTTTTTCTAGCAACAAATTTGGTCATATGGCTTCTTAGTGTAGGAGTAGGATGAACACAAGTGGACCATCATTCTCAGGTTAGTGCTTTAATTGCTACAAGTATGGTCATAAGTCAAGTGAATGCAGAGTTGTGATGAATAACTTTCATAGAGATATCAGATGTTATGCATGCAATAGACTTGGGAATATTGCTAACCAATGTAGATCAAGGAAAAATCAGTGGAATAGTTGGTTTGAACAGAGAAATGTTGTGTGTTACAACTGCAACAAATTTGGCCATATTGCTAGATTCTGTTGGAATAGAAGAGGTCTGGTAAGACAAAATACATAGCAGGATGTCAAAGGAAAAGGGAAAGTTACTACAGATGTGATCAGGAGGAAAATGTAGAAGAAATGGGTGAAAAAGAATCCATCTGTTGAAGGAAATATGCCAGCACCAAAATCTACTTTTGGTAATTCCTCAGGGAATTAGTTTTAGGCCTTTGGCCTAGGGGGAGCTGTCAAAAAAATCCTTTAACCCCCTTGCAAGCAATTGATACTGGAATGTGGATCAATCCAATAGGTGGATCAATGCTTTTTAGATGTTTCTCAATCGATTTGAGAAGGTATTATGCAGTATTGAAGATCCGTAGAAGAATTATCTGTCTTAGTGCATGAAAACAAAGTAACCAGATGAACTAGGGTAAAGGAATTTATTGCGACAAGAAGGGTTAGGTATGCAGATGATAAAAGAACATTTTTATCCTTCATTTGTCACTTTGTATTTTGGAGGAAAGCAGTTTGAAGAGCCCTAGAGTGAACTTTTCTAAATTGTGGAGAGATTCAAAGCGTGAAGAAGAATCTGCAATGAAACTTCGATTTGACGGAAAGGTATTTATCGAAAAGCCTATGAATTTGTGATTTTGCAATCATGGCCACTCCATTGGTAGTAGAGGTTAAGGACAAACCCCATCCTAAATTCAAATGGAATCCTTATAAGTCTGTTGAGACCGAGCCCTTAGGAGTGTTTTCATCTGTACCGTACAGAGTATTGCACATAGAAGATATTAGGGCTTATATACATTCCAATATTGAAGAATTAGGAAGCTCTCAAATAATGAATCTGTATTCCCATCATATAATTAAAGAGGATCTTACTATAAAGCTATAATTTCAAACCCTAGAGGAGAAGAAGTTCATGTAGTTTACGAAATTTCCCATATTTGAGGAAAATGAATGGGCTAGATAAATTTTGAGCCGTGTTCATGCTGAGTTCATGTGGCTAAATATACCCTTCAAGATCACAAAAGAGGCTATATGTGTAATCACGGGTCTGAATTCCTCTAGTAGACTTCCAGTCTTGAAATCTATGAAGAATGAGAAGGTTACTAAGGCAGAAGGTGCACAATGGGACAGAAGGGCAATGACAATAGAAGATATTGTTGAAGTGGATGTAAAATTTGCATCAATGGTCATTGGCTACAAGATATAGCATTCTAGTCAGGATAATTCTGTATATGGTATGACCATCTATGCAGCTTATGAAATGGTAAAGAAAAATGCATAATATGACTTGTGTGAGCTGCTCAGAAGTTAGTTGATGGAGAATCTGAGTAAAATCAAGAAAGATAAGAAGAATACTTTCAAATATGGTAATTTGCTATTGTGTTTATTTTTCTATTTCATGGATGAGGTTCTAGGTGTTGGAAAAGTGCATTGGAAAAATGATGAACCTGTATTTTTTCAGATAAGGAACATGTTGCTTGGAATTGGTGATCGTCAGGTCAGGAATACTACCCTTTGGGGGTACTTCAAAAATTTCTAGAATATGATGCATGCCAGGGAAAGAATTCCCACTTCAATTGTGGAATAGTACAAAGATACTACCTACTTCATGGTGGATATTGACCAATGTATATGGAAGTTTTTGATCCCAAAACAATATGGATCATGCCTATGGGATATGAAGTAGAGGAAAACATTTTGAAGATGTATGCAAAACACTTGCTGAGTTCACCTTTTGATCAGGAAGAAGAGAGGTTTGGAAATTATGTAGAGAAAAGTATGCAGGTTCATGTGGAATTGAAAAAACCAGTGATAGTAAGGAGAGTAAGGAAAGAGGTAGAAGTTTTTGCAAAAAATATGGGCATACTTGTAGAGAAATTGAAAGAAGTGAGAAGGAAGAGAGAAGAGGTTGAAGTAAAGAAAGAAAAAATAGAGTCTGCTAGTTCGAGAGCATCTTCTACCCACACTAGATCTACAAGGAGTTCCCCATCCTTATCCACTCCAGCAACGAAGCCAGCTCAAGACAAGCCTTCCAGTAAAAGGAAGAAGATTAAAAACACAAGAACATATGAACTTGTTTTAGAAGATGAGGAAACAAAATCAAAATAAGTTTTGAGAGAAAAGAAGGCTACCGAAACTCAGGTTGTCAAGTTAAACAAGAGAAAATCTTCCAGCAAAGAAGAAAAAGAAAAGAAGGAAAAAGTTGATAAACCTGGTATGCCAGTTGAGGAAGTTGAGAATGCAGTTATCAAGAACGGCAATCTTAAGCCCCTCTGTGAATTTTTTGAAAATTTTGATAAATCAGGTCAAAGAATTCTTGAAGAAGCCACAATAAAACATATGAACATTTTCAATAAAGTTCTTTTCAAGATTATGTCTAGCTTACCAAAGATTCTATATGATATTTTGGAGTCAAGAAGATTAAGTGCTAGAACAAAAGAAGAGAATCTAAGGAAGAGAATTCTTGCAGATTTATGTCCAAAACTATCAATTGAGGAGATGAATTCACTTCTTGAAAAGGCTAAAAAGGAATTTAAGAGCAAGAAAAGGGTAAATAAACTCATGATTGGTGAAACTAATGCTATTGATGGTGAAACTAAGGAGATTTTGGAAGAGTTTATGTCAAAGAATAAGATTAATGTTGAGGAAATAAATATTGAAAATGTTCCAGAAAATGAGGAAGTGAATGCAGATGCTGAGGATTTTCATATTCCTCCTAATGTGGAAATACAGAGACACCTATGGAAGCTAAAGTTCCTAAGGTGGCATTAGCTAAGGAGAAGGAGGTGAAAAATGAAGAGGTTAAAGTGCCTAAAGGCAATTTGGAAACAGTCTCTGAAGAACCCAAGGCTGAAGAAGAAAAAGCTCAAGTTAAGGAAATCAAAGTGGAGGAAAGAGACACTTCCAAGGCAGTGAAGAAATCTCTAATGGAGCACTAGGAAGATTTTGATCTTGAATTGGATGAAAGCTCAATCAATCTATCCACTTTGTCCCCAATTCAGATGATGAAGGTCACATCAATTGCTCGAGCTAAGGCCAATGAGAAGATTCTGAAGTCTCACATAGAGGATATTGTTAAGTCTTGCATCTAGAGTTCTATAGAAATGAATGCCTACTCATGTCAAGGATTTGTCTGGTTCCTCTTCCGGTGAGCTAAAGAAGCTCATAAATGTTGTAAGTACTCAATTCAAGTCTCTTGAGAAATCTGTTGAGGATAAAGTGCAAAAAGAGTTTAATGGTAAAAGACTTAGTTGGTTGAAGGAAGTGATTTCAAAGGATACGTATATGTTAGCCACATGCATGAAGAACATTCAAGGTTCTATATCTGAAGTTGGAAAGGCCTCTAAGGCATGTTTGGCTTTGTCCAAGTTTACTGAAGGTAATGAGAAAAAGGTGAAGGATCTTGAAAATCAATTGGATATCATTTCTGATACTTTTGATCCATTAGTTGGTGATATTGCTCAACAAGAAGGTCAAGTAACATCTCTCCTAGACAAAATAAGATGTTTAAAGAGTGAAAATGACAAGATTGTTGGGAGAGTAAGTGAACTTAGAGGACTAATTTGTCTGAAGATTGAGATTATGGTGAGTGCTTTGAAGGAAGCAAAAGTTGTTGTGGTAGTTAGTGACCCAGTGAACCTAGAATATGCAGAAGCTCAATCTTACTTAATGTGTGGTCACATAACAGTTTTGGAGAGTTTCAAAAAGGTTTGCAATGACAATTTAAGAGTGTTGAAGCAAGATTTTGCAGATATTTTCAAACTTTTGAAAGTTACAAGTTCATGCCTGTACAGTTTTGGAATTTGTTTCGGTTTCCCCAATTTTTTCCATTGATGTCAAAGGGGGAGAAGTGTATAGTGAAAAATGTATAGTCATCATAGGGGGATTTTCTTTTCTAAGCCAAGATTGAAGTTTCTTTTTGAAGCTTTGAAGTGTCAGTGTAATTCATGTTGGTTTTGACCCGACACTTAGTCATTTTTCACTAAGTTTTGTCATCAATGCCAAAGGGGGAGATTGTTGGCAAGATACACTATAATTATGCTTTGGTGTTGTCATTGATGGCAACCCTAGTCAGTAATTGGATCCGCATAACACCATTTTCTCACACTGATAGGTAGATTGAGGATAGTTAGGAAGAACAGAGCATCCGACAGTTTGGTGTTCAACGATTCACACGCAGATTTCTAGTTGTTATTTTGAGTTGTGGATATCACAAAAGGTGCATCAGTGTATTTCTTGTGTTATCCAGAAATCTTAGTGCCTCGTACCAAGTCATGTGCAAATTTGGAGATCCGGTTGATACTTTTCTATTTATCAGTATTTTAGGGCCGACTCAGTTGATAAAATGTGGTGTGGTTATCCAAGAATTGTTTATTTGAATACTTTTGTGTTTGATCATTATGTTTTGGGTCCAAGATAAGTTGTGGATGCGCATTGGATAATTCTTAATATTTGAGCCAACATTTGCTAATATTTTTAAGTTTTATTAAAGTCGACTTGTTGCAATTAAATTGTTAGTCGCATATATATATGTATGATCTATTATATCATTTTGATATGTATGTGTGGTGTGTTGATGTGTATTGCAAATATCAGAAGAGTGTTAGAGTGATTTTATGCACAGTTTCACTTGCGCATAAATATTTTGTGGTGCGAGTCAAAGTAGAGCAAAGCAGAAGTGCAGTATAAGTCAGAAGGACAAAAGATCGACAATTGAGCCTAACCAAAACTGTAATCAATCATTTGTAGATGTTATTCTTTCAGTTCATTCTCTTGGATCTAATCCAAATCTTTGTAAGATAGTGTGTCTTCCTATTTTGAGCAGTGAGCTCTAGGTAGTGTGCCTGAATGCAAGTGCATTCCCATTTTGTAAACTTCTTTTTGATTTTACTCAAATTATATTGTGGATTGGCCATCCACCATGGTTTTTCCCCTAATAGGGTTTCCACGTAAAAATCATTGTGTTATGGTGTTGTGGTTATTTGCTTTTTGTTTTTGCATATTTCTTTTGGTTGAAAGCTTAAAGTGGGTTAATGATCCAAATAAGAAAGTTAATATTTGCATAACACTGATTCATCCCCCCTCTTAGTGTTGCTTGTTTCCAACAATAGGCCCAAATATTTAGAAGCCTCTAAGGATATAATCCCTAGGGACAAGCAGTAATATGTGGACTTTTCAAAGGTATTTTCTCTTTCTAAAGGGTTTGAAATTTGATGACCTTGTTGAATGTTTGTTTCCAAGTTTTGAGATTTCAAGAAATGTGTTTAATAGACTCACAAATTGCACAACCCTAGGATAGAAATGCCCATACTTGTTGAGTCTCCACGTGGATTTATCCAAACACTAGACAATGCGAACAACAAGAGATTTGGCAACATTGGCTCCCCTCCATGACACACTTCTCGGAACCACCAAATATCAAAATCCTTAAAATTTGGAGATTAAAAGGATTTATTTTGTTTCCACAATTGAATAGTACAGATGTGAAGCGACTTTAGAGTGACCATTTTGCATGTATTTTAGGATTTGGGATTCTACACAAATTGGTTTTTAATCAAGTTAATTGGGGACATGGCACCTTGTGAGTGTCCAACAAGCCACTAAAGGCTTTAATCAATCCTACTAGGGGATTTTATAATTTTTACAGTAGTACCCTGTTTTGAAAGACATTGTACAGTTAAGGCCTACATACCATGAGGACTTGACAATTTAGTCTTATCCATTTATATACCAGCTCAAGTGAAAACCAGTTGGAGTTGCCTTCGAATTGGTCTGAGGTAGGCCCCTCCAAAGGTAACAAAAGCAATGGAGTACACTTGTAGTTTGACCTCCTATTTCACATAAAGCACAAGGAGGGAGCACACACAGTGTCTCTTTCTCACTCTAGCATGATTTGTTCAATTTTAAAACCCAAACTTGAAATGTGTAGGTAAATTCTTAGGCAACCAATGTCACCAAAATGCTTTTCATTCCCAAGATCGTCATGAAGCATGAGAGAAGTGCATACTCATTCCAATGACACAAGTTGCAAAAAATATTACAAGACAAAGCAAACACAAGTTCTTTTTAAATCCTCAAAAGCAACAATGAGTTCTTTTTAGAGCACCAAAATTTGAGTGTGAAGTTGATTGTTTAATTTTAGTCCAACATCCAAATTCTAGTAAGTATTTGTTGTGCATGTTTTGCACACACGCCCCGCCATAGGCAAGGACCCCCTTTTTTTTTCGCTCCCGACAGACGGCTTTGCTCTTGTCTTGTTTTGCATGCCCCATTTTCCAAGCCCAAATTGGTCATGTGCCTTCAAACGATCAAATCCCCCTGACCAAATTCACCTACTTGGGGTATTCAAATCCGCGGAGAAATAAAGTCCCCCGTCCCTTTTCTGCCTTTTGTCTTGTTCCTATTGGCTTGGTCCTTGATCACTCGATTCGCTTTTTTCCACAATTTTGACTTTGGGGACAACTTTTTGGTGGATTTGGGATGTGTTTGGGGTGCCTAAGTGAACTGCCAAAGTTTCGTCAATGTTCCGTAAAGTTTTGGTGGTTTCAGAACTTTCCCTCTGGAATTCCCTTCCTCTTCGGTTGTTTGGAAACATCTGTGGACCCCTGTCGGTCCGGTTTCCACATTTTTTACTTTGGGGCCAATTTTTTGGTGGATTTGGGGTGTGTTTGAGGTGCCTAAGTGAACTGCCAAAGTTTCGTCAAATTTTGTAAAGTTTCAATGGTTTTGGAACTTTCCCTCTGGAATTCCCTTCCTCTTTGGCTGTTTGGAAACATCTGTGGACCCCTATCGGTCCAGTTTCCACATTTTTGACTTTGGGGATAACTTTTTGGTGGATTTGGGATGTGTTTGGGGTGCCTAAGTGAATTGCCAAAGTTTCGTCAATGTTCCATAAAGTTTCGGTGGTTTCAGAACTTTCCCTCCGGAATTCCTTCCTCTTTGGCTATTTGGAAACATCCGTGGACCCCTGTCGGTCCGGTTTCCACATTTTTTACTTTGGAGATAAATTTTTGGTGGATTTGGCATGTGTTTGAGGTGCCTAAGTGAACTACCAAAGTTTCATCAATGTTCCATTAAGTTTTGGTGGTTTCGGAACTTCGTCCCCCTTTTGCTGTTTTGGAACATCTGTGGAGCCCCAGCGACCCAGCCTCCAGAGCCCGGCCCCTTCGTGGCCATTTCTAGGATTTTGTCTCTCCATGGCCGTTTCTGGGACTCCGTCTCTCCGTGGTCATTTTGAACATCTGTGGAGCCCTGACAACCTGGCCTCCGGAGCCCAGCCCCTCCGTGGCCGTTTTCGGGATTCCGTCTCTCCGTGGCCGTTTCTAGGATTCTATCTCTCTGTGGTTGTTTCTGGGATTTCGTCTCTCTATGGCCGTTTCTGGGACTCCATCTCTCTGTGGCCATTTTGAACATATGTGGAGCCCCAACGACCCGACCTCCGAAGCCCGGCCCCTCCGTGGCCATTTCCGGGATTTTGTCTCTCTGTGGCCGTTTCCGGGATTCCATCTCTCCATGGCTATTTCCGGGACTCCATCTCTCCGTGGCCATTTTGAACATCCGTGGAGCCTTGATGACCCAACCTCCGGAGCCCGGCCCCTCCATGGTTGTTTCTGGGATTCCATCTCTCTGTGGCTATTTCTGGGACTCCGTCTCTCCGTGGTTGTTTTGAACATCCGTTGAGCCCCCGTGACCAGGCCTCTGGAGCCTGGCCCCTCCGTGGCCGTTTCTAGGACCCTACCCCTCCATGGTCATTTTGAGCTTCTAGTTTTTGTCAAATGAGTCCAATCTTAAGGAAGTTTTTCTAGGCACTCTTCCTTCCCCTTTTCCCATGTGCTATAATTGAAAAATCTCAGTTGTGCTATGTTTTGTGGGGTCTAGGAACTTCCCTTCTAGTTTTCTATCCCTCGTTTGCTACCCGCCCTCTTGGGCCCGCATTGATGTTTATGGTCCAAATGAGCTCCAAATATGAATATTATGATCTTTTGATGATGCATGGATGGATCTAACAAGGATTTTTGCAAGATTTGACTAACGTTTTCCTTGATTTGTGTATGAAAGCACTTATGACACTTCATGTACGTAGGATTCAAGGAGCCTACTGCAGGCCCATCAGGAGACCCATCGAGAAAGCTGAACAAGAAATGCGCATAACTCCTATCACCATTTATTTCATGTTCACCTCTCACCCTAGCACCCACCAACAGGGTCGGCGTTAGAAGAAGGCCTATTCCAAGGAGGTCAGTGACAAAAATGCAAGAGGGTGGTCTTGAAGAAGGCATGAGGGAGTTTTTCGCCCGAATCAGGGGCAACCAATCTATCGATGGGCTCATTTGATCCAAGGAAGAACATTGCAAACACATCAACTTTCAGGCAGTTTCAGCTACAGTAAAAGGGCAATCAACTAAATGACAAAATTGCTACAGTGACTGGCACTAGATAACAAAACAGGGAAAATACAAAGATGTATTTTAAAATTGCTGGATATTGTGGGGTAGGTGAAACCCTAATGTAAATCAAATCTGGGCCACACAATGTAATTCAATCCTAGCCATTCATTTGGGCTTTGGAAAACTATAAATAGGGGCTTGCCCCTCATTTGTAAGGGTTGGAGAATTGATGTAAAGACATTCTTGAGCAATAGAAAGCAACATGGCATGATTTATGGGTGTTCCTTTTGAATTTTCTCTTTATGTATGCATAGTTCAACTTCCCTACTAGTTTAGGTGTTAGTTTCTTGAATGGGAGTGGTGATGGTGTTTGTTGTTTCAGTATTTGATGAATTTCCAGCTCATGCTTTTTGTGGTTCATTGATGATGAATCACTTTGCAAAGCTAGTCTGAGCCTCTTTCCTTTATTGCTGCAACTTAGTTCGATTGCATGTACATGATGTGTGTATGTAATATGAAAATATGTAGTCCTTAGAAGATTGCACTGGTTTTGTGCAACTGTAGGTTTCTCTTGGCCAAACAAAACCCAGTTTAGGGATTTTGTCTATTGTAGCAACCTCCATGATCACTATTCATTCGTAGTTTCAGGTCTAGGAACTTTCTCTCTTCCTTGCCCTTTTTTTTTTTTTAATGAGTGACCTATGCTAAGGTTCATTTCACATTGTAAAGCTAAATCCAATGATAAAAATGGATTTCAATACTGTTGTTTGAACCGACAACAAACACACAACTTCCCCATCTTAGGAACTCCATTTCAAGACCCAACTTCCCATGCTTTGTAACCCATCCGTAAGACCGCCTTGTGATTCTAGCAAATCACATCAAATAACTGAGATATTCCAAGCATTGTAAAGACATGACATTAGAGACCTTGGGATAGTGTTATGCAATATGATTGTGGAAGATTGTCTTTCAAGAGAGGTAGTGCACCTACGCACTGCCTATGTTGAGAAGTGCATAAAAAAAATCAACAATATCTAAGGTTCAATTTTAACCAACTTTGACAAAGCTTGAGTTGTAAGTTAATTTTAAGCCCAAATTGATCTTAGTTGGTCTTAGAATGGGAAATAAAAATGCAGAAATTGAAGACCTAAGATATTACAATGAGCATTAAAAATTTATTTTAAGCCTCCAACTTGATTTTTCCCTATTTCCTGCAAAGATGACGCTTTACTACAAAGGCGATGCTCTGCAACTGTCAAATGCAACACTGAAAAAAAAGTGACACTTTGGTAAAATCAAAAGCGGTGCTCTGTAGAAGGTAGAGAGTGTGAATGCAGCGAAGTTTTAGAAGCAATGCTCTGTGGATAGAAAGTAAGACAGAATACAAAGTATGCAAAGGCGGCACTGTAATAGATGCAATGCAACAAAAACGTGTGGTTGCAGCACATGACGAAGGTGACATTGCAAGATAAAAGTGATGCTCTGCAAGCTTGCAATTGCAAAAAGGCGGTGTTGCATTCTTGTGTCTACAAAAAATGACAAAATCAAGCAAAAATCAAGAGATTAAGATGGTTAGCCCTCCTTATGGCGAATGAGCTCTGCAATGTTCATGGAGGGAAGCAACAGTCAGATGAACTCAGGCGTGGGGGGAGAGGACACAAGGGCCCTAGAGGGAATAGGAGAGGGAATATCAAGCATGTCTGGAAGGAAGAAAGATGGGCCTGTCCTCAGAATAATGCTTAGAATGGTCGCTTTCAAGAAGACCAGGCTCATGGGAATCTTTGTATGAATAGAGGAGAAAATTCTCCTCAAGGGCAGAAAAAGAATGGAAAATACAGAAATGAAGCTTTCCACAGACCACGATAGCAGAATGATCGAAAAAGAGGACAAGTTGGTCTTCCCTGGCTGGGTAGGCAGGGCCCTAGAAGAAACCCTAACTGCATAAATGGTAACGGTGGAATGGTTTGGAAAAAAAAGCCACCCTTCAAGGAATGGGAGGAAGAACGGGAAGAAATCTCAAATGGGGATAGGGGACAACATGGTTCACTTTATTTCAATGAATCAAAAGGCAGAAGAGCCAAAATAGTAATTAGCTCTTCGAAACTTCAAGTGGAAGTATTGCATCTAGAATAGCTAGGCCTAATTGGAAAATGGTATGGAATGGATCTTAATTGGGACTATTTGGTAAAGTGGTGGAAAGAACGTTGGGTATCCGATTTGCAGTTTAAAATGTTGCGAAATGACTTCTTTCTGGTAATATTTCCCTCCAAGAAAATAAGGGATGAAATCTAGTTAAAGGGGTTTGGGTTTTAGACGGGTGTGGTTTCTATTTAAGGCAGTGGACAGTTGGTTTTGACCCGGTTAATCATGTGGTGGAAACCCTACAAGATTGGTACAATTTACCCAATCTTAGGAATATTGGGCCTCTTCTATCTTGGAGGAAATAGGAAATCAATTGGGAACCTTTGTATGTGCAGAGGAAAGGAAGCTGGCAAAGAGAAACCAAACTTATGTGCGAGTCTATGTGGAAAATAAACTAGACAGGAAAGTTTGGATCGAGATTGAACTCTTAATAGATTATGGAAATTAGATTCAAAAGTTGGAACGAGATTCCCTAATGCGCAATAATTTGGTTCGATCTCTAGGCTGTAGGAAAACTAACGAAGGTGCAGGGAAATCTAGCTCCCTGGATGTCTCAGTAGAGCCCCGCAAGATGAAAGTCATAACTTTTAATGAAGCCACAACCCTCTCTACCTCTCTTAAGGAAAGGGTTCCAAAGGTGCGGCCTCAGATTATGAGGGTCTCTACAACAAGGCATCTGGATAATGGGAAACCTTTGATGGATGTTTTACAGAATGACATGCCTAGTCCATTGTCAGAGGTCAAAACAATAGAGGTGGAGGAGCTGCAGGAGGAGCAGGAGGATCAATTCGCAAATTTAGATGAGAAATTTTTTGAGACTTTGGAAATTCTGGGGGGTAGCTGTCAGAACGTGGAGTTGGATTCTTTGATAGAAGTGGGGAAGGAACTTGTGGAATTAGTGGTGGCGGCTAAAGCAAAATATGGGGTGGTGGAGGTAGGGTATGACTCTGAAGGATTAGAGAAAATAGTGGTGGAAGAAGGTGAAGCAACTTTGGAAATGCTCAGCCCACAATCAGGCAAGAAGAGAAAGATGATAGAGGAATTGTTGGTAGCCAAAACCAGACTAGGAATTCACATAAGGGACCTACTCAAACTAGCACCTGATTGCAAGGAACATAAAAAAGAGGGTAGAATCCCTAATCAAGAAAAGAGGAAATGGGACGGGGAAGCTAGTGGGAAGCAGAATATTGAATCAATGATTAAAGTAGGGAAGGGCAGAGCCCTTCCTGAATAGCAATGAAAATATTAACATGGAATGTTAGGGGCTTAAACACGCCTAACAAATGGAGCCTCATCAGGCGCCATGTAGAAGTAAGTCATGTAGAAATTTGTCTTCTTCAAGAAACAAAATTAGATGGACCGGACTTGGCGAATTTTGACAAAAAGTTGAAGTTGTGGAAATGGACTGGGGTGGAAGTAGAGGGTGCTTTGGGAGGCCTAATAATTATTTGGAAACCTCAGTCAACCTTATAGAGACCTTGAACTCGAGTCGGCACTAGATGGTGTGTAAGGTAAGGAGTTTGATTTTGAACCTTTATTTTAATTTGATAAATGTTTATGGACCCTCTTTGAGTATACAGAAAAGGATGGTTTGGCTTGAATTGGATGGGGTTTTGAGAGGGTTGAATCAGGGCTTTAGCATAATTGGAGGAGACTTTAATGCAATTCTTAGGCAAGAAGATAAGAAAGGCAGTTTAGGGAAAGTCCTGCAGTCTCAAATTGATTTTTGTAGCTTTGTGAAAAGAAGTTCTTTATTGGAAATCCCAATAGGCAATGGCTGCTTCACATGGACGAACCACAGGAAAGGGTTTGTTAGTATAGCAGAAAATCTCAATAGATTCTTCTTCAAAGGAAACTTGAGCCTTTTTCCCTTTACTTTTGAAAGTAAGATAAACTCTGGGAGTGGTTTTGATCACTTTCTAGTACAACTCCAAATAGTTGGGGAAAAGGGACCAATCCGATGTCCATTTAAATTTGAAACAATGTGGTTTAAGGATCCCAAAGTTATGGGATTGATGGAACTGTGGTGGAAGGAATGCTCTCCGAGGGGATCAAGCTTGTTTAATGTGATTACAAAGATAAAATTCATGAAACAGCAGCTCAAACAATGGAACAAGGCGAGCTTTAAGAATATTTTTGCAGAGAAATTGCAAACAAAGCAAGAATTTGATAGTTTGGTTGAAGAAATAATGAATAACGGGATGGATGAACCTTGCTACATGAAGGAACAAGTCCTTTCTAATTAACTTAACGATATTCTGGCTAAAGAAGAGATTTTTTGGAGATAAAGATTCAGGGAGGTATGGTTGAAGGCAAGGGACCGCAATTCAAAATTCTTTCATAACTATACAAAAGCTAGGAGGGAATTTAACAAAATCTCTTGCTTGAAAGATGGGGATGGTCGTTTGATGGAAGATTTGATGGAAATCAGAGACTCAGCTGTCTCATATTTTTCAGAACTTGCTTAATGCTGGGAGGGCTCAAATTTGGAATCACAGAAGGCTTCCCTACATTCCATTTTGAAGTTGATCTCTCATGTTCAAATGGGAGCTCTAAATGCTAAATTCTCTGAAGCCAAAGTGAAAGAGGTAGTCTTTGAGATGTAGCCAGAGAAGGCTCCCGGACTGGATGGGTTTTTGATAGCATTCTTTCAGAAATGCTAGAGTTTTGTGGGAAAGGATGTTTGGGAAGCATTAGAAGATTCTAGAAGTAACAAAAGAGTACTAAAGGAAGCTAATAACACCCTAATTGCTCTCATTCCGAAGAAAGAGAAGCTAGATTCATGTGAATATTTTTTCCCAATCTCATTGTGTAACACGATTTATAAAAAACTGGCTAAAGTTATAGCCAATAGACTGAAGAAGATTCTTCCCATAATCATATCCGAGGAACAAACAGGCTTTGTCCCTGGATGATCAATACTGGACAGGGTGATAATTGTTCAAGAAGTCATTGACTTGATCCAAAAATTGAAGAAACCAACAATGCTTCTGAAACTAGACATCAAGAAAGCATATGACAGAGTGAATTGGAGATTTCTTTTCAAGGTGATGGAAGCCTTTGACTTCCAAAAGGAATGGTTGGACTGGATTTTTGGGTGGGTGGCCAGTCTGTGTTTCTCTGTGTTGGTTAACAGTTCTCCAGAGGGATACTTTACTGCTTTAAGAGGTTTGAGGCAAGGGGATCATTTATCTCCTTTCTTGTTCATTATAATGATTGAAGCCTTGGGGAGATCGCTCGACAATGCGAGGAGGTCTGATCGGATTGAGGGCTTGCAAGTAACTAGCAGCCTCCCCAATATCACACATCAACAGTTTGTGGATGGCAGAATGTCATTTGGTGTTGCTTCAACAAAGGAAGTACACAAATTAAAAAGCATTCTAGAAGATTATTTTTGGGCTTCTGGGCAGGAGGTAAGTAAGGCCAAATATGAGGTATTTTCTTTAACTCAAACTATCACTTTGAACTCCAAATTCTTCAAATTTTAGGATTCAAGAAGGGTCAATTGCCATGTAAATATTTGGGGCTTCCATTGGATAAGGGGATTAAAAGTATTAGTTTATGGAGCTCTTTAGTGGCTCATTGTAAGGATTGAGTATCCTCATGGAAAAATAGGTGGTTGTCCTGGGCAGGGAGGCTAACTTTGTTGAAATTTTTCCTTTCAAGACTTCCCATCTATATGATGTCATGCTTGTAGTTATCAGTAGGTGCGAGAAAAGATCTAAATCATGTAATGAAGGATTTTTTTTGGAAAGGAACTTCAGATCAAAAGAAAATTCCTCTTATAAAATGGCAGAAGGTCTGCGAGAAGTGGGAGAAAGATGGTGCTGGCTTGAGGAACGTTCTTCGACAAAACAAGGCACTAGGGGAAAAATTAGCTTGGACTATTCATTCTTGCCTTGATCTCAAATGGGTGAAGATAGTCAGAGAAAAATATCTGGAAGCAAATCCCTATTGCTTCCTGGTAGCAAAATCCTTGCCAAATGGGTCCCGAATATGGAATTTCATTAAAAATTCTAGAGATCTTATCACAGACTTTATTACATGGGAAGTTAAGGACGAAAAAGAGGCTTTGTTTTGGGAAGACTCCTGGGAAGGTCAACCAACCCTGGCAGAAAATCTAGAGCTCTTAAGAGTAAAGGAAAAGACAAAACAAATTTGGGGTTCAAAAGTTTATGATTATGTAGATCGACTGGAAGCCCCAACAGAGGGTCTCCTTAGGTGGAAATCAGTGAGAAATTTGGATCTTGAAGTTTAGGAAATAGAAACCTTTGAGAAAGTCTTATCAAAAAGAAAGTTTTGGTGTAGGCAGGGGAGTGATCGTTTGCATTGGGATGCTTCTCCAAATGGGATTTACTTGGCCAAGATAGGATATAATATCCTATTAGCTTCAGGAGATGAAAGTTCGGTGATCCCTTTGAGTCTTTGCTGGAATAAAGCATGTCTCCCAAAAGCAGGGATTTTTGCATGGGCCATAGCACAGGGAAGAGTTCTCACAGGTGACAGGTTTATTAAAATGGGTTATCATGGCCCGTCTAGATGCCCTCTTTGACAAGAGGCTGAGGAAACAGTGGACCACTTGTTTTTAAATTGCAAATTTACTTATCAGATGTGGTGTTGGTTATGCACAAAGTTGCATTGGCTAATTGTCTTTCCCAATAACTTATTAGAATGCCTAAACGCTTGGCCTAGCTGCTATCGGAATACCATCTTTGGGGACTTATGGGTGATGAGCCCTTCAATTTTAATCTGGGAAGTGTGGAAGGAGAGGAATAGACTTCTTTTTCAGGATAAGGAGCTATCGATCCCGAGACTTCAGTGTAAAATTGAGGCTAGCATTGTAGAAATTTTCAATGCACGTTTGGCAGATAAGACCCCAAAGAAAATAAATTTTGTAAAATGGGATGCCTAGATTATGAAACAATGGTATGGAATTAAAGCCCCCCACTTTCTAGGAACAGGAAATGCGGCGTCTACTGAACTGCGCAATAAAACACAGTGGCTTCCTCCTGAGCAGGGTTGGGTCAAATTGAACTTCGACGGTGGTTCAAAAGGGAATCCAGGGCCATTTGGAGCCGATTGCAATGTAAGAACTTCCTCAGGTATGACTTTGGGGAGATTGGCCTAGCCTCTAGCAGAAGGAACAAATAATGCAGTCAAATTCCAAGCTCTCCTGCTTGGACTGAATCTTTGTAAGGATCTGGGAATTAAAAATTTGGTAGTAGATGGTGATCCAACTCTGGTCATAAATTCTCTTAGGACTAGGAAAATTCATAATTGGAGGTTACGGGTTTATCTGGAAGTTGCACTAGAGAAATTAGGGAACTTTGAACAAGTGATGCTCAATCATACGCTGAGGGAAGGTAACACAGAAGCTGATTCCCTATCAAATAAGGGAGTCATTGGACCTAGATTTAAAGAATGCATTATAGTGTGAATGAATATTGTGGGTGGTAGGGTGCCCCCCCCTCATGTTTCTTCTCTTATTAACCCATGAGCCTGATGAAAAGACAAGAAAAATCATTCGTGGGCGATGAGAGAGGAAACCGAGGTGTTGGCAGGGGAGTGCAAGCTAGCAGAAATGTGGCAAGGCCACATCACCTCCTCTATCATTAGTGATAACCTAAAGCAATAGAGGGACGTCGGCAGAAGGCTTTAAGTAGAGTTGGAAGTCCGCCTAAAATGGGGAGATTTTGGAGGTGACCGCCGCTTGATGATTCATGATGGCCATGTCAAACAGAGAGACACGTAAAGTACGGATTTCATGTTAGATCATGCAAATCAGCCAGATGGCAGAAGATGATTATTACGAGGTGATGTTCAAGTTAAGGATTGTGGTTGTAGGATGAAATCTTCATGCAAGGACAGATTTCCTTGCATCGCCATTATCCCAGGCTCATGTGCGATGGTTCGGCCTTGCTGATTGTGGGCCTTTTAAATGTTGATGGATGATGGCATTAATTTTGTATGGTTTTCGAAACTTGTTTTGTTGGTTGTCTCTGTGCATGGAGCTTTCAGCTAGAGTGTAGCTAATGGAAAATGTGAGTAGATCAAAATTCATCATTTTTGTCTCCGCAGAGGGGCTAGAAAGTTTTGGCGCCGACACTCCTGTTTCGTTGGTGGTGACAGAGAGGAAAATATCATTTATGGAGATCACTGACCAAAGGCTAAAAATAATTCTGCTTGTGGATGATCCTTTGGTCATGGTAGCAGTCAAAATGATTTTAGGAAAGGGCTACCTGGACAGGAAAGAATTTGCGAGGGACAATGCATACATATCCTCACGGTTCTTGGCTGCCATTCTGGACGTGGAAGTGTCTAAGGTGGAGGCAAGGGAATTGATGGTGAATCTTTTTTGTGGCAACCTGTTAGGAGGTTTGGAGAAGACACTGAAAGCGGCCTTCGTGAGCAAAGGAATTTTGCGCCCCTCTGACTTGGAGCTCCTATGGAAGATGGACAAAGCAGTAAAGGTATACCTCTTTCTTTTAGATTTAAAGGGGACTAAGCTCATGAGGCACAAGATGATCTCGGCAATGGCAGTTGAATATTTGAAACAAAAAATGGGGTTGGTGGTGGAGGAGGGCTTGGAATGGGTGGAATATTTTACTACATTTGCAAAATTAAATGGATTTTTGTGAGGCTCGGCCTTTGTGCATGGATTTTTTTGTTTTAAAAGTTATAGCTTGGTGTTGGGTTTTGAAATATGCAATGTGACTGCAATTTTGTGATGGGTGTAGTATGTTCCCCGGGTTGGTAGGGTTTAGCTTCTATGGAAGTTCGGTGGTTTTCCTACGTAGCATACGAAATGTACTTTTTCTTAAAACTTTAATATAAAATATACCCCTTGCGTATCAAAAAAATATGGTTAGCCCTCCTTCTAGCACCAAAATGTGAACATCAAACCTGCACAAACTAACAAGAGATCAATAAAACATTGTCAAACATGTTAGAAAGCTTAAATCTAATGTTCCCTATTAAATTCTTGGAAGAACAAAGATGAAAACATGAAATAAAGCAAGAACAAAGCATGTAATCAACTAAATTAACTAAACCTCAATCCCATAGGGGGATTGGTGCTCCTTTGATGTGGAAAGAAGTTCTTTCCCAATCCCAATTGCTAAGCTTGATGATTTGAAGATGATCCAAGTGTTGAAATGATGCTAAGTAGTGAACATGAACTCACATATAACATGAAAATGGTGATTTCTATGAACTCAAATGGCTATAATAATAATGCATGAAGTTGTGGATTCATATTGTGAAAAGGATGCCTCTATTTATAGAAGCCAAGGGTTGAAGAATGCATGAAATTGGTGAATGTGGGATAAAACTAAGAGTCAATGAGAGTGTTTCAAGTGTCACAATTCTACTGGAGGAAGTTGGAGCATATTTTGGGAAATGTGTGAGTGGAGGATGGAAGAGAAGTAAATGAGAATGGTTGAGGATTTGAAAGGTTGTAAGAGGAATTGAATGAATGTGGTTGAGGATTTGAAATGTTGTAAGAGAAGTTATTGAAAATGTAAGAGAAGTTATTGAGGATGTAAGAGATTTTTGAAATCTTTGGAGCGAAATTGAATTAGAGGTGGTTGAGAGGAATATTCCTTGGAATATGTCATTGTGAGGATAAAACAGAGGAATTAGTTAATTAAAAGAAATGAATTCCATGTGCAACCCAATCAGTTGATCATGGTTTGATTTAACTCTTGAGGATTTAAAAGATGGAGGAATTCATAATGATGATTAGAAAGATGATTTAGGATTAATTAATCCAGAATTAATTAATTGGAGTGAATTAGGAGATTGTGATAGTTGATTTGATTGATTTAATCAAATGGGAGGATTGAAAGGGGATTTAATTAAATGATTTGATTTAATTAAATATGATGAGAATTAGTTAGAAGAAAGTTGAATTAATCCAATAAATTTAATTATTTGATTAATAGTTGAATTTGTTGAATTTAATTAAATAATGTTGATTATTCAATTAATTCATGAATTTGAAGTGATTTAAAAAGAAACGGTGTTTGTTAATCATAATCAGATGCATAGTATCAATCAAGACTTTTTTGATGTCTACAAAATTATTGCAATAAATCTCTAAAGGCTACTCTTGACTTGCTAAATAATGCTCTTGATCATAATACTTGATCTTAATGCTCACTTATTGCTAGATATCTCTTTGTTAATGTTCAAATGATACAACAACTATGTATTTATAGGAATTTCTCTAATTTCCCAAAAATTAAATCCCAACTCCTGACTTTAGATATTTGAATTTCAAATAATAAAATACCGACACTGACATATTTTAATTTGGATACAAAATAGGGGGACATAGGTTCCCTAGACGCTAGTGTCTTAGCCCTATTTTTAGAGGTTTAAAGTGTTGGGGGGAAAGTATTAAATGGGAGCATTTATTTTATTCTTGAAAATTATCAAAAAATATTTAAAATAAGTTGTGGAATGCATAATTTAAGAAATTAAGTGCTTAATTAGGTCCAATAACTTAAAGGGGAGAAAACATAGTGTAAAATTATCAAGGGTGACAATTTTTGACACTACTATTATCTTTTTTTTTTTCAAACATTCAATCATATCATGTTTATGATTCACTAGGACATAAGCTATAGTGGATGTATACATTTTTTACTTATATGATCCTCCTTGAGGATATTTAGGAGCATCCGGGTTATTTTTGGCATTTTGATCTAGTGGAGTGGGATTGCTGTTAGGAGGAATTAATGATGTAATTGGTTCTTTGTTCTTATTCCTCAAGAAGTAGTTTCTCTTAGCCTGCTAGAAGGCTTGGACTTCAATATATTATATCATTGGTTCATTTTTCTCTTTTGAAGGAAACACATACATACCCAACATCATTGTAGTACTAGTGTGTCCAAATTCACCACTACTACCACTATCATCATTCACATTATTTTGGTCATCTTGTGATATTTTATATATGTTTCCATCTTTGACAACTTACATATAAATGGTTGGTTATATCATAAAGCATGCACCAATTAGGTAATGAATTTAGATCTACAAAATTCACTAAATTGGCTTTGGCTTGTTAAGGTTGGGTTTAGATCATCCACAATAATATGAACATCCCCATTTTTAGGTTCAATTTTCCACTATCTATTAGACCTTTGATTTTGAAAACCTCTTTTCTAAAAAAATGATTATATGAATTATCCTAATTATGAAAGTCTTTTTACTTTTGGAAAACCTTAGTTATAATTCTACCTTAGAGGAGGGTTATATTTCATTCTTGTAATCTCATTTATAGCTTGTTCAAAAGTCTTATTTAAGGATTCAATTTTTATAATTGTGAGTTTAGGTCAAGTGCTAACTATGCACTACTTAATTTCATGTGGTTTATTGTCTACATAGTGGATGTAAAAACTTGATTTGTTATATGTTGTTCAAAGAACGATAAATCTAAATGTTGGTGGGTATTAGGAATAACAAGATTATTCTAAACCTACCTTGAATTAGTTAATATGAGGGTAGGATAAAATTTATTTAGGGTATTTTGATACATGGTCTAATTTTACACTTGAGGAACAACACTTAGTATGTGATTGAACAAAAGAATATGATTAGCCAAGGTATTGTTAATCATAGGGATCTTATTAGAGATCCTTGGGTCCCCCAAATAAGATAAATATCAAATATATCTCCTCTTTTGAGAGGGTCCATTTGATGTTGCAATCTCACTATATTTTTATAATCCATAACCAAAATTTCCATAATTTCTTATGTTCCTCTCAAAATAATCCTATCAAAGAGTCCAAAGTTGTAAGGTATGTATAAATGGAGGTAACTTCATTCATTTTATATGGAATTTCTAACCTATTGTATAATTTGTATAACTTAATGTTAAATAGGCCTATGGGTTAATTAGGTTATCTCTTACAATTGAAAAATTAATGATACAAGATGGTTGGGTCAATGTAAACCATAAATTGGTTCAAAAAAGAATTTTCCAATGATGCCCAAATTATAATAGATCTAGTAGGAAAACTCAAATACCAACTATATGCAAAATCTCCCAAATAAAGGGGGAATAACCTACACATCACATCATCATGTTGAATTTAAGCTCTAATATTTGTATCTTTGAAATATAGTGTTTTCCTCGACACTCTTACCCTCCTTGTACAAAAAATTAGCATAATTATTTTTAAGGTTTTTGGACATCTCATGGGAATAATCAAGGATGGAAAGGGGTTCAAGTATTTAGTGGTAAATAAATCCATTGACGAATATGGATATGGTGCAATAGTTGTGGAGGAGTGATCTAGATCTAAATTTATGGATCAAGGATAGAAGGTGCAATCTCCTTTTCAACAACTTTTCCTTTAGCATTCATTTTATTTCCATGTTGAATAAACTCAACCTATTAGCAACCTTTCTCCTTGGATATATATTTGTTCAATCTCATGTAAGGTCTAATAGGTGATGGATTTGAATAGTCTAGTTTGATTAGGTCTTCTTCTAGCACCAATTCTATTGATGGTCCTTATGACACATACACCCCAAGTAGAATGAAGATCACTCTAATTCTCTCAAAAAGATAATTAATCCTATGAATTGATCAACTCCAAGGGCCTCTATGCTAGGTCATGGCATTATTAAAACAACCAAGTGATCTATGTAATTTATTTGCTTAATGGGATTGTGCTAGTAAAATATCAAAACTTGACAATTCATACATCCAAGAGATTTAAATTTACTAAGAAATTTGATAATTCCTTTGAAATACCAAATAAAATAATTCTAACCTAATCCTAATATACCATATTGTAAAAAATTAAAAGGTGTTAGGATTCAAATAAATGAACATAATGTAAACAACTTGTGATGTACTTATCCTTAGCCTTCATTCTAAAATAATTGATGTAATCTAAAAATCTTATATTATAGTGATCAATATTTCACTCAATTATAATATCTATAGATCCAATATTTTAAGGAAATTGATATAAATATTTGAGTCAAATACACAAAACCATCATATTACATGTATAAATTTCAAACAATAAAATTACTTTAAATTACTCAAGATATTCACCAAATAATTCAACCTAAAGAGCATAAAAAAAGAAAAATCACTACCAATGGAGAGAAAATTTAGAAGAAGAAAGCATGATCCATGTATTGATTTGCAATGATAAAATTATAAATTCTAACAAGATTGCCTATATTGAAAATTTAAGTCCTTGGATCCTTACAATAAGTTTGAACCCCTAACATTGTTTGAACCCCTAACAATGCTTCCAAAACTAAAACATATACCCATATTGGTCACCTAACACTATACTTACAAGAAAAATTCAACTTGGATCCTAACTTGATCCTCAGTCACAAAGTTTATGAGTTATATATTTCTAAGAGATTAGGCCCAAAAAATAAATTAACATTTTATCATGAGGAACTAAGAAAATAATTACAATTAAAAACACTCAGATCATAGATTGGTTTATTACATCACGATGAAGAAAACAAAAGTGGAGAAGGAGAATAATATAAATGAGAACCTAACTCATTGTGACTGCTACAATATTTGATAACTTTGTCACCTTCAGTGCTTGTGTAATGTTAATAATACATGATAAAATTGTGTATTAACAATTTAAACTACATTCTCATTAGCTTGGTTAGTAATTATGATCTAGTATCATAGGATTTAAACAACTATGCCTATCCTAGAACTAGTATAAAGATCTCAATCCAAACTTGTCAGAGAGTCAAATTTTGAGATCCTAACATCATTCATGATCAAATTATCAAGGATCCCAAAATGATAATGCTTGAAATAATATATGAGACTGTTGGAGTGAAAGGGTGTAGGGAAAAAGGGGGCATTCGGGCATCTCAAAAAGAAACATCTGAGACCAGCAATGCCTTCAATGGAAGACATGAACTACTATGCCATAAAGTGGAAACAGTTCAGTTCATTTTCCACATTGATCCTTTGGAGAGAAACTCATGTAAAACAACCAGTTTCAACAACACCATTAATAGATTCAACAAACAGAACCAACAACCATGAAAGATGAAACATAAGACATGAACACATAGATATACGTGGGGAAACCCTTATGGGTAAAACACCCCACACTCCAAAGCCTAGATCGCCATTGTATTATTCAGTAAAAAAATATAGTTACAATACAATATCAGGCTCATGACCTTTATAGAGTATACATCTTGTTCCATTTTGGAGAAAATTCGGCAACATAACCCATCGCGACCACCTTTCTCAGCGAGAGACATCTCACTCGGCTACACAACCACATGGCTCAAACATTGGCCTCTCGACCTACATGTCGCACAACCGCTCGAGCTTCACCTTTTGTGAGATCCATCTCTCTCTCAGCTTCCCAGCCTCACGACCAGTTCAACAACACCCGGCCTACACTTAGCCTCTCATCTTGCATCTAACCTCATAGCCTGCACCTAGCCTCATGGCATGCACCCAGGTTCTCAGCCAGTCTACGCCCAACCTCACGACCTCTCTACTTGCATCCGACCTCTTGGCCTACACCCAATAGCTCAGCTTGTTTGGTGCCCAACCACATGGTAACTGCCAGTTTGGTGCCGAGCCTCTCAGCTTGCATCCATCCTCACAACCTACATGGTGAGCTTCTCGACCAGTATGTGCCCACCATTGTCGCCACTCTACTCTGAGAGATACTCTTCCTCTCTCTCTATGATTGTTCAACTACCACACCCCTTTAGGGTTTCACCTCGATCCACACACCATCATCCAACATTCAAACCTGTCTGTTGGATAAGTAGTTGAACAAATCTCCAGCATCAAACTTAGGGTTAGCCACCCGATCGAAGAGACACTCATTATTGTCTCAAGAATGATCACCGAGCACATGGGCCCACATTCCATCTATCCTCCACATCATCGCCACCTGTTAGCCTTTTTCATGATCCACCAACCTATCAAGTCCCACCAAGATGTCCCTCACAGGCTCAAGTGGTCCCCACATCCATCAACATCCAAGTCGCACTATCGCTGGAGAACCGAACTTCAAAACCTCTTGTCAGAGGTTGTGAAGTTCCCAAAACCCATGACTTTCCAAAAACAAAGGGATCGCTCTGTCACTCAAGGCTCGAACTTCCAAACCTCATATTAGAGGTTGCAAAGTTCCTGAAACCCACGAAAAGCCAACAACAAAGGAAGTGGCCTTCCCTTCACAGTCGCTAAGTCAGGAGGTTATGAAGCTTTAGAACCCTATGACTTTAGTTAGATCAACTTGAAACCCAACGACTTAATTCAAGCTAATGAAGGAGGAAATAAGAACTACTCCAGGAAGTCAATCAAGCTAATAAATTTGAGTCACTTTTATCAACATTCTCCCACTTGACGAAGAATTTACCAGCTCCTTCCAAAGAAAACTCAAGAATCTTAAACGATGCTTCCGCGCTCCAACCAAGACACCTGCAATGACATTCAAGATGTCCACCAACTCAAGCAACAACTTCAACCATCCACCACAAGAAAAGGAACGAGCCAAGGCGTATATGCACCAGTCTCAAGAACACAAGCATCATATCCTATAGATGGAAATGGCACCAACACTTCCACCACTCCACTATGCTCACAAGTTAATCAAAAGAAACACTACATCAGCTTCAAAGCCCTCAACATGAACACAACTGTGAAGTCATTCTCCAGAAACAAGATAGAACATCAACTAGAACAACAACCAGAAAACTGACTGCTCCCATCCAACTAATCAACCCACACAACTGGAAATAGCACCCATAGCATGTGCTAATCCATCTAATCACACATACCTCCAAGGTATCCATATCAACAAACTCATGCCACTTCATGACCAACCCATCAACCGCAAATACAAGCTCCATGTTCCAACCAGTCGAAGAAGAAAAAACATGTCCAGTAACTCCCACTGCACGGGTAATGAATCTAAAGAGATCAAGGCATGCCGATTCTACCATCCACATCATATAGAGAGTGTAAACATGTAGTTACAAGGAACCATCCACAATGATATGCACATCATGTAACTATGGAAAATCCTCCTACATACACCTCTAAATTCCAAATGTGTCACCTTATTCTCCATGTTTCCATGAGCACCCACAACTGATCATCTCATGCTAAACTCCAAATGCATCACTATACAATCATGAAATTCTCAAGCATATGACCAATGCACCCAAAACATAGGGAATCACCAAACCACTGTCAAAGCTACAATCATTTGAACTAGGAACTTGTCATGACATCATGATCTACACATCCCCCTTAGGAAATCCCATGCTCTAGGTGAACATACCATGGTCTCAAGAGCAATTCATCATGCCAAAACTCTAATACACAATCAAGAGTATACCATGAAATGAAAAAAAAAAACACTCTAAACCAACATCACCTGTCAAGCACCGCCAACACCTCAACCAAAAACTCCAAAAATCCTCCATGGTTTCAAGATGTTGTACATCTTCAAATAGTGTCCATGCAAATGTGAAAGAACCCTTCTGCAAAAATAGGATCTAAGAATTCCTCCTAGTAACATCTACAACACTAGAGAAGACCATCCATCACCAAGTGATGAATCTACAGTCATTGCTAAAGCTCCCACTAAACTGTGACAACCAAGCTTTCCAAGCATCATGACCAAACATCTGCTAAACTAGAAAATCCTCCAGGTCCACAATAGCAACATGTCCATCTGACAACAATGCCAAGCAACACTAGGATCTCCAAACCAAGCAGATAAAACCATCATTGTCAAAAGCTTACGCCAGAGCGCATATCAAGATTTTCATGACATCGTGATACACTTGCTATAGGTCCCCATAACCAAATATCTAGGTACTCAACACCATCCATCCTCTCATCTTAGAGAAACCACACCAATGCATAAGTGACCACAAACAAGGCTAGCTAAGAGGTTTTCACCTACATTGAATCAACCTCATGGATATAAACAATCCACTTCCAAGTTGTCCCAAAAAAAAAATGTAGGTAAAGACAACCCACAACATTGCACAACCCATAGATCCATTCAAAAAAAACATGCAAACTCGTCATCACACTGGAAACTGCAGAACTGAGAACTTAAAGAGAATAACCACGTAGATACCATGACTCAAACACTAGATCAAGCTTAGACCTGATTTTCCAATCACTTCCACAATGAGCACCATAGTCAGGGAACCCATCAGCACCACCACAAGAATGCTAAGTGAAAAATCACATACCAACACTCCCATGCAGAGAAGACATCACACCTCCTCAAACCATGTCGAACTGCAACTATCTCATCTAGTCACACCCCAAAAGCTAGGGTCTAGAAAATAGCTTAACAACAACTCCACAAAACCACAAGTTTTGCTTGACTGTGTAAAACCTGAAAAACCACAAAACCATCCTTAAAAGGAAATAGCAGTTCAGGAAATCCAGACCCATTTCAAGCCAACTCCAAAACCACCAGCATGCACATGCATTCAAGAGAGACAAGCTATTATAGGAGCTTTCAAATCATTTGATGACCAACTCCATAGCCTTCATGCAATCGGGGTATCATAAAACTATGCCTTCCAATACCAAGAAAAACACCCAACATAAGCACATTACTTCATGGATGAATAACAACCCAAGCATCTCCATACCATCAAGGAGCCTCTCACATAGACACCCAGTATGAACCACACTCTGCTGCAACACAACCATAAGCATAAACTCACACCCCTTTCATTAGGATCATATCGCTACCAACTAGGAACCTCAGATCACAACATTCCAGTATGACCAGTTCCAGTTTCTCCACCTTCACCATCTTCGATGCTGCATGTTGTATTAGAAACTCGAACATAAGAGCAAGAATTTCCACTCACCAAAGGATCAATACATTAGTTGATTCCTTCAGATTTCCTCAAGCTTGACAGACTAAGAAATCTTCACAAAAGGGATACCCAGAACCAACAACACACTAGGAAGAAACACATCCTAGAAGAAGGCTCTGATACCACTTGTTAGGAAAAAATGGGGTGGTCAAGCATCTCAGAAAGAAATGTCTGAGACCAGTAGTGCCTTTGATGGAAGACATGAACTACTATGCCATAAAGTAGAAACATGCACAATTCATTTCCCACATTGATCCTTTTGAGAGAAACTCATGCAAAACAACCAGTTTCAACAACACCATTAATAGATTTAGAAAACCAAACCAACCATGAAAAATGAAACAAAAGACATGAGCACACAAATATATGTGGGGAAAACCCTTACGGGTAAAAAACCCCACAATCCAAAAGCCCAAATCGCCATTGTATTATTCAACAACAAAATATAGTTACAATACAATATCAGGCTCATGGCCTTTACAAAGTTTACATCTTGTTCCATTCTAGAGAAAATTTGGCAGCATAACCCATCATGACCACCTCTCTTAGTGAGAGACATCTCACTCTACTACACAACCACACGGCTCGACCATCGGTCTCTCGGCCTGCATGTCACACAGCCGCTCGAGCTTCACCTTCTATGAGATCCATCTCTCTCTTGGCTTTCTAGCCTCATGACCAGTTCAACAACACTTGGCCTACACTCAACCTCTTGCCTTGCATCCAACCTCACGACCTGCACCTAGCCTCATGACATGCACCCAAGTTCTCGGCCAATTCACACGCAACCTCACGGCCTCTTTGCTTACATCCAACCTCTCACCTTGCACCCAACACCTCATCCTATTTGATGCCCAACCACATGATAACTGCCAGTTTGGCACCCAACCTCTCAGCCTGTATCTAGCCTCACAACCTACATGATGAGCTTCTTGGCTAGTCTGTGCTCACCGTTGCTGCCACTCTGCTCTGAGAGATACTCTTCCTCTCTCTCTATGAATGTTCAACTACTGCACCCCTTTAGGGTTTCACCTCAAGCCACATGCCATCATCCTACATTCAAACCTAGTCATCAGATAAGCAGTTGAACAAATCTCCAACATCGAACTTAGGGTTAGCCGCCCAGTCAAAGATACATTCATTACCATCTCAAAAATGGTCACTAAGCACATGGGCCCAGATGACATTTGTCCTCCACATCCTCACCACCTGTCGGCCTTTGTCACGATCCACCAACCTATTGGGTCCCTGGGTGATCCCACAAAGTTGGTTTACAATTTCTAGGAGATTTAATTTTTTGTTGAAATCACATATTTTTAGAAAATATAATGATTTAAGCCATTAAAATTTTCATTTAAAACATTCCAATTGAAGAGGGTTTGATCAAACTACATTAGATCAAACCCCCTTAGATAGAACCCCGCTAGTTTTAAACCATACCTATAATGGAGTCTCCTTTACACCTATCAAAATGCTGATAAAAAACAACTTTTGATTTACCTTTTGGGGGATCAAATGAATTCATTTAAAATTTATTTTTTGTAAGTATGTAGTCCTTATTATAAGCTTCCCAAAAAGTATAATTTTAAATAAATTTAATTTATTATTATATTTATTTTTTATTTCTTGTGAATGTAGGTTTTTCACCAAAAAATCAAACTCTCTATTTTGCACATGTGGAAAAATAAAAGATTGTCAATTTTGTTTTTTGAAAAATATTGAATTTTGATACATACAAAAAATTTTGTGTTATACAATCGTGCTATGTCTGAATTGTAATTGGTTTAACATCGAAAATTGATTAAAGAAAAAATATTCAATAAAAAACTATCTAACAAAGTGGAAGCACTAGATATTGAAGTTACAAAACTAAATTTGAAAGAATTAGAATTTTATCCTTCATGGAAAAAAAGTTATGCATTATACGGTGAGTCACTTTTTAAAAATGTTGTTTTCTGAAAAAAACTAGTTTTCGAGGGAGATGGAAAAATTAGTGCAATCGAATTCCAAAATTTTTGAAAAAAACATATTTAGAATCTATAGACAAAATGTCACGAAACTCTATTTTGCATCATCTTCAAATTCCTCATGGTTTAGTCGCTATAGGTGCCCGAAAGTGAAGATTTAGTTAAAAAAATTATTTCAGTGTCCAGTTTGGCCAAAAATTGTAAACCACTATTGTGGGATCACCCTCCCACCAATACGTCCCTCATAAGATCAAGTGGTCCCCACATCCATCGGCATCCAAGTCGCACTATTTTTGGAGAACCAAACTTCAAAACCTCTTATCAGAGGTGTGAAGTTCCCAGAACCCACGAATTTCCAACAACAAAGGGATCACTCTATCGCTCAAGGCTCGAACTTTCGATCCTCATGTCGAAGGTTGTGAAGTTCCTGAAACCTATGATGAGCCAACAACAAAGGAAGTAGCCTTCCCTTCATAGTCGCTAAGTCGGGAGGTTATGAAGCTTTAGAACCCTGCGACTTCAGTTAGATCAACGTGAAACCCAACGACTTAACTCAGGCTAATGAAGGAGGAAATAAGAACTGCTCTAGGAAGTTGACCAAGCCAGTAAATTTGAGTCACTTTTCTCAATAAAGGGATGTTTTACCTAGCCAATTCATCACCTAGGTTCTATTTGTGCTTGTTACTTAAATTTACTTAGGGTACACATCTAGCATTGCTATTACTTTATGTCTCAATTCATAAGATTAAGACACATTCCATAATATTATTCAAACCTATGTCTCACCTTGGGCTATATAACCAAGGTGTTCCATTTGTAATCTCATTCATTCCATTATCATTGTATCATGTGCATCCTTTTATAGAATAGAATTATTCTCGCATAACTGATCTCCCTTGTGCTTTCATATCTAAGTTCCTATATCTTAGGTGGATACAATCTCTAACCAAATATTGCATGGTTTAAAGTATTTTATACCAACTCTTATAGAGGGAAACCCACGAAATAAGATAAAACCATTTGATTATGTATAAAATCCACTATAATAGAAGAAAACTAACTTCAAACCCAAAAGAAAAATATATTTATGTGTTAGGGTAAGTAGAGTCATTATCATACCAAGTTAGTTAATTTTCTTTCTAGGATTGACCTATTCACACCTAGCTTAAGTTCACTTAGGTTCCTTTTTCTTTTTTCTCACTTCATATGATTGAGACATGTGTCCTCATGACTTGAGACATCTATTAACATTTTCTCACACACTTGTCAAGTGAGCTCACAAGTGTTCCACCTTTGGAGGGGTAGTCAAAGTTTCACTCCTACCTTCTCACCTCCTCATCCTTTCCTCTAATATAAGCAAGGCTTGATCATTGTATTATACACTTTTTATTTTATATTGATAAGACATACTATTATGCTTATTTTGTTCACATTTGGAAGTTTGTTTTGAGCTCTCTAATCTTGGCATTCTCCAACATGGTATTAGAGCCATATGAGAGCATGTTCCTTCCTGCATCGAGGTGACTCCCCCATATAGTCCTATCAACAAAGCATCATAGAGCCAAATAGACACCACTATTGCATCTAGAAAGCTCGAGAAATAAAAATATCTTTCGTCAATTTTGGTAATTTTCCATTTTTACAATTTTTTGGCCCTCTATGCTTATTTTACAAAAAGTTGTAAGAAAATATTTTTTTAATAGAGGGCCAATTTATGCTTTTCCCATTTTCTTGTTAGAGTAGATTTTTCATCTACAAACATTTTAACCATTTCAACCTATTGTGTAGAATTTTTTGACCTAATTGGTAGACATTTCTAGTATATTTGGAGCCAATTTTGATCTATTGGCTTGAAGACATGCATGCACATGATCTACAGATTGACAACCTTGCTTTTTCTTTTCAACATTTTTTTTCAATTTTAATGCATAATAAAACTTTAGCTACATGTGCAGTAATTGAATGTGTACCTTTAGTTTTAGTTTGCTTTGTTTTTAGTTTTATTTTTTTATCTTTCTTTAGCTTTATTTTTTCTTGCAACATGTTTGTTTAGCTATTGCCTTAATCTCTTTATATAGAGTTCTAGTTTGATTTGATCATTATGCATGTGCATCTTAATGATTATACAATATTTAGAATCCTTATAGAAGGATAATAAGCCTAGAAACTCTAGGTGAGGATAAAACAATATCATGACATGTGTCCTCATCCTATGACATGAGGCATAAAATGAACATGAAATAAGTAACTATAGTGAAAAGAGATCTAAGAATTAAGTAAATAATTAATTAGGAAATACCTTTTACTCTAACAAGCATTGTCTAGCATACTCATGTCCATGCCCATTCCCTTGTTGCTTCACAATAAACTACCAAAGTTAAATAGACCACCCAAGGGACCCAACAAACAACCAAAAAAAGGGGACCATCAAATAGATCGTGGTCACATAATTCCCTATTGATGCTATGCTTCCTCTACCAAACATGACAAACCACTCAAATAGGTCTACAAACTCTAGAGACCCTCCAAAGCCTCTGCTAAGGAAGCTTATGTTATTGCCATGAAGATCACCACCTTTGTCACCTAGATGTATTTGATGAGCACACAGTTATACTGAGAGGGGGGGATGAATTAGTATAGAATTAATCTTTTTAATTTAAAACTTAATTAACCATAATAATAACAACCATGCAAGATCTAACAATTAAGTACTACAAGAGGAATACACAATTTATGTGGAAACCCTTATAGGAGAAAAACACAACAAAATATTATATTTATACAAATCTCTTTTACAATTTTAGTAGGAACCAACCTACAAGAGGCACCAATCCCCTCAATTCGTAGGCGCCAACCCTCTCATCTAAGCACCAACTTAGCGAGAGACACTATTCTTTCCTTAAGGAAACACCAACTTCCAAAGCAAAACTAGGTTCCACCTTCTTGGATGTTGCACCTTCAATGAATGTTGGACAATTACATCTCTTGTTTGATACCACTCTTCCTCTTGAATTTATCTTCCTTGAATAATCTCCATATGTATCTTATTCATATTAGTGATTTACTTTATGATGATATTATTTATCTCCTTCACCAAATCTGCATTATACTCTTCTTCTCAAATCTTTGTTTATTCTCTTTCACCAATTTTATCTTAGATGATGCAACATATATGCTCTCTTTCACAAATCACTTTATAGCATTTCACTAATGTCTTCCTTCAATTCTGCTTTTAATTTTTCCTTTGAATAATTTTCTATTATATTGTCTATTTACTCTATCATTCATGCATTTGTTCTCACATATATTCTTTGCATAAATATTATTGTATCATTATTCAACATAGATATTCTTCCTTCATCAAATATGCTTGTAACTAAATCTATTATGCTCTAAATCTAAATGATATTGCATTTTATTCCATGATAAAATCTGTTTTACAATTAAATATGTGTTACTATGAATAGTATTACATTTATTGCACTTCTTTTTACTTTTCACATATCTCACACCACTTCACATATTTCTTATGCCAACATATATCTTCATATTCCTATGAAGAGATGTGATCCTTTTGAATAGAGATGACCATTTGAAAAGCCATAACCTTTTGTTAATAAATGATTTATGCCTTTAGAATTATTTCTAATTGATGCCTTAGTTATTATGTTTTTAATTGCTCCTCGATTTGCTACATCTTTTATTATTTTGTCTTATGTGATCTTTTGTCTTATATGAATTTTATCATATATGACATTGTCTTTTTCTTAATTTTCATCACTATTGTTTATTCTTTTTAAATGCTTCTCTTTAAATAAGGATTGTTGCCTTATTAACACTTCTTTTTTGTTTTATTTAATGTTTATCTTATATGACTTTGTCTTATTAGACTTAATAATTCCTTCACAAATTCTTAAGCATTGCCTTCACATTATAAATTGTTGTCTTCATAACATTAATTTGTCACCCTTTTGATATAGTAATCACTGCACATTAATTCTATTTGATACTCTTTATTATCATTTTTTTTTAGCATAGGGAATTCGTAATCATTTATGTATTCTTTAAACTTGGGCAATCATAATGTGAATATGGACATTACTTTATTAATTCATACTTGTAATATGATTTTGCTTGGTCTTGTATATTGCCAATCTGTCCATCAATTAGTAGCCTATGACTTTTATGATTTCCTTGAGATTACTTTGATAGAGATCTTATTTGATATTAATGACAATATGTCTTCACACCTTTGATATCAATGACAACTTCCAACATTATTTTATAAATTAATTATTATTCATAAAATTTGAATTACTTAATAATAACTAATACATTATATTTTATGTGTTATCTTGTAACATATAATGTATAAACATAATCCATAATATATATATATATATATATAAAACAACCTTTGAAAAGTTAATCTACAAATCCCCTATTTACCAAATTACACCAAATACACTTAAAAAAGAGTTTTACCAAATTACACCAAATACACTTAAAAAAGAGTAATTTTACTAAAATTGAAATAGCTCAGAGATTGGTATTACATTCTCTAGCTGGCAACTCGATTGTCTGCTATCATATTTTGAGGGAGGTAGTGCACGGTTTGCTTATCATCTCTTGAATAGCAAAGCTCTGCCATTTTTCTTCCTTTTAAGGTATGGACAGAGTGTTTTTGTTTAGCTCGGTTCCGTTTACATATATATTTTTAGGAGGTTTCCTGCCATAGTGAGTTTTCTTGTGATGAGTATCATTCAGGGATTACCCCAATAGTTTTTAAGAGGACTATGGAGTTTCGACAATACTATCATTCAGGGATTTCCTGCAATAGTTTTTAAGAGGACTAGTGAGTTTTCTTGTGATGAGTATCCTTCTGTATGCATGCTGGATGTTCTCAACTGTTAATGTTTGTTTGGGTTTGAAAGCTGGCACTCCTCGACGGATTACCTTTGAAGGTTTTCATTCACTTGAAACTTGCTTAAAATTCTCCCAGGCTAACCACTTTCAATGCCATTGTGGGAGACGTAGACTGAATAACACTACACATTTTCCATGGTCCAAGCACAATCACAAAATGCCATTGACATCAACTGCCCATCTCAACCACATAACCTCCCTGAAGACTACATTATTTAGAGAAAGTCAGTTGAAGGAGGCGCTGCACATTCTGCTTACTACACATAACCCCCCTGAAGACTACTCTACATACCTTCAATTATTGAAGACCTGTATTCTCAGGAACGCGCTTGCAGAAGGGAAAAATGTCCACTCTTTCATCACTCACAGACGATTTGCATTTGCTACACGCACAGCTTTTCTTAATAAGCTTACTTACATGTATGTCAAATGCGGATGTTTGGTTGATGCCCGTAAAGTATTTGACAATATGAAAGAACGAGACTGTGTCTCATGGAATACAATTATTTCAGCGTACAGAAGACATGGGTACCCTCACGAGGCAGTCACACTGTTTCACCATATGCAACAAACAGGTTTGCAACCCGATCGGTTTACATTTGCCAGCGTACTTCCAGCCTGTGCCAAAATGGGAGCTTTGGAACATGGTATGGACATCCATAAAAACATAAAGGATAGAGGACTTTTGTCAGATGTTGTTATAGCAACTGCCCTGGTAGACATGTATGCAAAATGCGGAAGCATAGACAAGGCACGTGAACTGTTTGACAGAATGCCTCAAAGAGATATGTTATCATGGACTACAATGATTGCAGGCTATGCACAAAATGGTGGAAACATAGAAAAGGCACGTGAATTGTTCGACAGAATGCCTCAACGAGACGTGTTCTCGTGGACTGCAATGATTACATGCTATGCACAAAATGGGTTTGCTGAAAAGGCTTTAGAAACTTTTCAGCAAATGCAATTGGCAGGTGTAAAGCCAGACTCCACAACCTTTGCAAGCATCCTTCCTTCCTGTGCCAAAATGGGAGCTTTGGAACAGGGTGTGGACATCCATCAAAGCATGAAGGATGGAGGAATTTCGTCGGATATTGTTGTTGTAACTGCCCTGGTAGACATGTATGCAAAATGTGGAAACACAGACAAGGCACGTGAACTATTTGACAGAATGCCTCGAAGAGATGCGTTTTCATGGACTACAATGATTGCAGGCTATGCACAAAATGGATTTGTTGAAAAGGCTTTAGAAACTTTCAAGCAAATGCAATTGGCAGGTGTAAAGCCAAATTCCACCACCTTTGCCAGCATCCTCCCTGCCTGTGCCAAAATTGGAGCTTTGGAACAGGGTATGGACATCCATCAAAGCATAATGGAAAATGGATGTTTGCCACATCTTATAGTTGGAAATGCTCTGGTAGACATGTATGCAAAATGTGGCAGCATAGACAAAGCATGTGAAGTGTTTGACAGAATGGCTCAAAGAGATGTTATCTCGTGGAATGCAATGATTGCAGGATATGCACAAAATGGATTTGTTGAAAAGGCTCTAGAAAGTTTCAAGCAGATGCAATTGGCAGGTGTAAAGCCAAATTCGACAACCTTTGCCAGCATCCTCCCTGCTTGTGCGAAAATGGGAGCTTTGGAACAGGGTATGGACATCCATAAAAGCATAATGGAAGGGGGTTTTTTGTCAGATATTATAGTTGGAAATGCTTTGGTAGACATGTATGCAAAATGTGGAAGCATAGACAATGCACGTGAACTGTTTGACAGAATGCCTCAAAGGGATGTCATCTCATGGACTGCAATGATTGCAGGATATGCACAAAATGGATTTGTTGAAAAGGCTTTAGAGACTTTTAAACAAATGCAATTGACAGGTGTAAAGCCAAATCCCACAACCTTTGCTTGTGTTCTGTCTGCATGCAGCCATGCAGGTTTAGTTGATGAGGGCTGTACATACTTCAATCACATGAGTAACCCTTATTGCATTACACCTACAGTTGATCTCTATGTGTGCATGGTTGACCTTCTTGCCCGTGCTGGCTATCTTGAGGAAACCCTAAACTTTATCATAAAGATGCCAGTTAAACCTGTGGTGGCTGTGTGGATGTGTTTCCTTGGTGCCTGTCGATTACATAAGAATGTAGGCTTAGGAGTATTCACAGCGGTGCTGCTTTTAGATTTGGATCCTAAAAATTCTGCAACTTATGTTCTTCTCTCAAACATCTATGCAGAAGTGGGCAGGTGGGGTGAGGCTCAAATGGTAAGAAGATTGATGAAAGATAGTGGAATTAAAAAGATCCCTGGATGTAGTTGGATTGAAGGCCAAAAAATGGTACATGCTTTTTGTGTTGGAGACAGATCACGTCCACAAACACTGGAGATTTATCCAAAGTTGGAGAAATTGGCTTTGGAGATGAAGACACCAGGTTATTTTTCAGATTCAAGACATTTACTTAATGATGTGGAAGAGGAGCAAAACGAATTGTCTCTGCCACTTTAGTCGAAAGTTGGCAATTGCATTTGGTTTCTTAAACACGTCCCAGGAACAACTACTGGAGTTGTTGAACCTTTAGATATGTGTTTGATTGTTACTCTGCAACGAAATATATCTCCATGATTGTTGGAAGAGAAATTGTTGTGAGAGATGCAAACTATTTTCATCATTTTAAACTAGGAGAATGTTCTGTGGGGATTATTGGGAGTGCTAAATGAAGCAATATGAAAAATAGTTTTGCACTCTAATAATGTGCCCTGTGTCAGACCTGCAGAGATAGAGCATGTTGTTGGCCTCTAAAATTAGAGGCATTAAGTGTAATGCAGATCACTGCTTATAAACACTGTTGGGATCTGTGTGAAAGACATGTTATATGATAAACAAGCATTTTATTTAATTGTCTTTATGCAACCTGCATATGTATGGAATGAAAAGCTGGAGGAGGAGGTGAAGAAAAAGGAAAACAATAAAAGGCAAGGAACACTTTCAGTAATTGGAAAGATGCTTGACCAATAGGATATGGGGGAGGAGGGCTCACAATTGTCCTACCCATTATTTATGGTTATTTTGTTTAGATTAATTATATTATCTTTTGTCTATATCAAGATAACCATCTGAGACTAAATTACATGTTTCAGATTTATTGTGTATTTTATATAAGTGAATGAAGATTTTGTCTCATTTATGATTTTTATATGTAGTTACATCTCTTTGTTTGGTGATATTGTTGATTTTCTAGCTTGAAAGGTGGGATGTGGAGTTGCTTTAAAGCAACTCGAGTTGGATTTTCATCAACAACAAATTTTTTATTCTTTAATAGAATTTTTTTGAGTTTGTGAGGTTGGGATAAAACCAAGAGTGATTTTATGTGTGATTTAAAGCCAAAGAATGCAAGAAATTTTTTTTTTCTTGCATGCTAAGTAAAGCAGCTGGGCTCTATATATGTAAGATTGTTGTAGCAAACTTGTATTGTATTTTTGAAAAAAAGTTAATTGTTAGGCTGAATAAAAGAACCAACATTTGCAAGTTTTTCCCCACACTAGAGTTTCTTGGGTATATCTGTGTTATTGTCTATTTATGATTGGTTTTTTGTTATTTTTTGCCTCCGCTGTTATTAGTTGTTAATTAACCTAGTTATTTTAATTGTTATAAATCGGATTTCTTTTCTGTGAATTTATTGTGCAATTAATCTGTTGTTGGGTTATAGAAATTAACATGGTATCAAAGCTCTAAACTCTGAATACGAAGTCAAGATTTGTGACGTAGATTTCAAGAAAAAAAATCAGATTTTCGTCTCCATTTTTTTTTTGTGGCTATGGCAACTAGTGTTTGATACGAGGACAGGCTTGAGGGTGCATCTAACTTCTTGCAGTGGAAGGTTTGGATTACATATGTTCTCAAGGAGAACAGGTTGTGGATCTATGTTAGTACAAAAGTGACACCGCCAACAAATGATCCTGTTGCCTTAGATCACATGAAGTCAAAGAGGCCACAACTCGGAGGATTATCTTGGATGGAGTAAGAGATCATTTAATTCCTCATTTATTGAGGAAAGACACCGCCAAGGAGATGTGGGATACTTTCATAAAGCTTTATCAGAGTCGTAAGATGATGCTCAAGGACAAATTGCATAATACCAAGATGTCTAAAGGCGAGAGTGTGACCTCTTACTTGTCTAAGCTTACACAGGTTAGGGATGAGCTTGCTATTGTTGGAGAGACGATTGATGAAGATGAGTTGGTGCATATAGCCTTGAATGGTTTTTCGAAGCATTGGGAAGTGTTTGTCAAGTGTGTTGTTGGTAGAGATGGACTACTTGATTGGGCAAGACTTTGGGATGATTTTGTTCAGAATGAGATCTGTGAAGGTGCTCATCGAGGAGATCAGATGAAGAAGGGTCAAGACAAAGAAAATCTTGCTCTTGCAAGCAAGGGTAAGAAGAAGTCTAATAAAGAGAAAACAAAAGGCTCTTCTTCCAAGAGTGGGAAGAAGAAAGATCTGAGCAAGATAAAATGTTTTTGCTATCATCAGATGGGTCACTATGCCAGTCAATGTCCGAATAAGAAAAATAAGGACAAGCAGAAGAAGCAAGTTGCTACTATAGGAGATTTCACTTATTGCCTGTCTCTCAAGTTCAATTGCCAACAACGTATTGTATATTGATAGTGGGGTTTCTTGCCACATGATGGGAGTTAGAGAATGTTTCACCAAGTTGGAGGAGAAGAAGCTAGATTTCTATATTGAGCTCAAAGACAATGCCAAGTACATGCAACTGGTATTAGCACCATCAAGTTTCAGAGGGAGTCTGGCAAACCCTTGTTGGTGGAGGATGTATTGTATGTCCTTGGCATGACAAATAATTTAATCTCAGTTTCTACTTTGGAAGACAAGGGTTACATCGTGACCTTTGAGAGGGGAAAATTCTATATTTGTCCCAAGGATTCCAAGGTTGCAAAAGTGATTAGAGTCAAGCATGGCAACTTGTTTTGATTACAGTTTGAGCCAACACATGCATTGGTAAGTAGCTGTAGAGGGCTAGGAAAATTGTGGCACAGGAGGATGGCTCATCTTCACCATGGAGCACTTAATATTCTTAAGGAAATAGTGGCAGGGCTGCCTGAGATGAAGACATAAAAGCATGAAGTGTGCAAGGGTTGCACTCTTGGGAAATATGCCAAGACCAATTTTCCAAGCAGTGACACTAGATCCAAAGGTATTTTGGATCTTGTACACCCAGATGTGTGTGGGCCTATGTCAACAAGATCCTTGAATGGATATGAGTATTATGTTACCTTCATTGATGATTTCTCCAGGAAGACGTGGATATATTTCATGAAGAATAAAGATGAGGTCTTCAATAGGTTCAAAGAGTTTAAGGCTCTTGTGGAGAACTAAATAGGGAGGAAGATCAAGATACTAAGGTTTGATAATGGAGGCGAGTATACCTTGAATGCCTTCAAAGATTTATGTGCTCAAGAAGGTATCAAGAAAGAGTTGACAGTTCTGTACAACCCTTAGCAGAATGGGGTTGTTGAACGGAAAAACAGGGCTATAGTTGGAGCAGCCAAGACCATGCTTCATGATCAAGCTGCCTTGGTTCTTATGGTTAGAAGCTTGCAATACAGTTGTGTATTTGTAGAATAGAAGCCCTCACAAAGTGTTGGGAAAGTTGACTCCAGAAGAGGTGTTCACTGGTAAGAAACCAAGTTTGGGGTACATTCACATCTTTGGATGCCTTGTGTATTGTCACATTCCTGTTGAGAAGATAACCAAGTTGGAACCTACTACAGAGAAGGGTACCCTTGTTAGGTACAATGAAACTTCTAAGGCTTATCGGGTTTACATTTCTCTCTTAGGAAAATAGTGGTTCGCAGATATGTGAAGTTCGAGGAAGAGAGCGCTCTTCATAAGTCTAGCAACTTGATGAATGAGGAGGAGAAATCACCCACAGTTGAGGTAGCACAAATTCCTCAAACTTTAGTCACGCAAGCTAGAGAACAGAGCAAGCAGGCCGAGCAGGTTGATCAGAAGGAGGAACAAATAATTCCTCAACCTCATATTCCTATTACTGAGAAGAGGAGAAACAAGGCAGCTGAGTAGACACTAAGAGAGGCTCAAGAATATGTAGGTGATCCTCAAGATTCAGTTAGACAAAAAAAGGCTCCCAGACGTTATTCTAAGTATGTGGTACTTATGAGTGAATTAATTGAAGTAGAGCCTCCTAGCTTTCAGGAGGCATCTAAGCACCAAGTGTGGAGATATGCCATGGTGGAAGAGTATTCTTCCATCATGAAGAATAGTGTGTGGGAGGTAGTACCACAACCAGAAGATAAGTTAGTGGTGGGCTCAAGATGGTTGTATAAGATTAAGCATGCTACAAATGGTAGTGTGGAAAAGTTCAAAGCCCAGTTTGTGGCTAAGGGTTTTTCTCAGAAGGAAGGAGTCGACTATGATGAGACTTTCGCTCTAGTAGTCAAGTACTCATCCATAAGAGCTATCATTTCTATAGCAGACAGATGGGTTGGAGGATTCACCAGATGGATGCAAAGATGACCATCCTCAATGGAGTGATTGAGGAAGAGATTTACATAGAACAACTAGAAGGATTTGAAGCACATGGGAGGGATTCTCATGTATGCAAGTTGAAAAGAGAACTATATGGACTCACGCAGGCTCCTAGGGTGTGGTATTCATGTATTGATAGTTACTTGCAAAGCGTGGGCTTCATCAAGAGTGAGGCAGATCCAAATTTGTACTATGTTCAGGTGAAGGGAGAACTTCTCATAATTGTGTTATATGTTGATGACCTCTTTCTCACAAGGTTAGAGGAGCTCATAGCACATTGCAAGCAAGATCTTGCAGGAGAGTTTGAGATGAAGGACTTGGGGTTGATGCACTACTCTCTCGGATTGGAGTTGTGGCAAAAAGAGGGAGAGATCTTCCTTGGGAAAGGGAAATACTTAATTGATATCTTGAAGCAATTCAGGATGGAGAATTGTAAGCCCATATCAATGCCACTTGTGACCAATTGGAAGAAGATTAATGCTTCCAAATCAAAGGCACTGGACCCGACTTTATACAAACAATTGATAGGCTCTCTTATGTATCTGGTCAACACTAGGCCAAACATTTATTTTGCAGTGAACTCACTCAATCAGTTTATGGTGGAACCTAAATGTGTGCACTAGATAGTTGTGAAGCATGTTTTGAGATATATCCGAGGCATAGTTGATTATGGGTTGAAGTATGTTCAATAGGGTGGAGTGAAGCTCGAGGGGTTTATCAATGTAGATTAGGCAGGCAATACAGCTAATCAAAAGAGCACTTCAGGGTGCAGTTTCAGTTTGGGATCAACAACAGTCTCTTGGTACATCAGGAAACAAAAGTTGGTTGCATTGAGTTCTACAGAGGCTGAGTCTATGGTAGCCAGTATGGCTACATGTGAGGCTATCTGGCTTTGGAAAATTCTAGCTGGGCTCTTTGATCAGGAGTTGGATCCTACATTCATTTACTATGATAATCAAAGTTGTATCAAACTCTCTGAGAATCCAGTGTTTTATGACAAGTCAAAGCACATTGAGATCAAGTACCACTTCATCAGAGATTGTGTGGAGAAGGGGATAGTGAAGCTCCATTACATTCCTATGGATGAACAAATAGAAAATATCCTGACCAAGGCCTTGATGAAGAGTAGGTTTGAATTCTTCAGGGACAAGTTGGGTGTTGTGCAGAACACCTTCCTCACTAAGAGGGAGTGTTGATTTTCTATCTCAAAAGGTGGGATGTGGAGTTGCTTTAAAGCAACTCAAGTTGGGTTTTCAGCAACAACAGATTTTTTATTCTTTAATAGAATGTTTTCAAGTTTGTGAGGTTGGGATAAAACCAAGAGTGATTTTATGTGTGATTTAAAGCCAAAGAATACAAAGAAATTTTCTTTTCTTGCATGCTAAGTAAAGCAATTGGGCTCTATATATGTAAGATTATTGTAGCAAACTTGTATTGTATTTTCGAAAGAAAAGTTTGTTGTTAAGCTGAATAGAAGATCCAACATTTGCAAGTTTTTCCCTACACTGGGGTTTCTGGGTATATTTGTGTTATTGTCTATTTGTGATTGGCTTTTTGTTACTTTTTGCTTTCGTTGTTATTAGTTGTTAATTAACCCAGTTGTGTTAATTGTTATAAATCGGATTTCTTTTATGTGAATTTATTGTGCAATTAATATGTTGTTGGGTTATAGAAATTAATAGATATAGCTAATAGATTTGTGAACTTACAGATATTTCTTAATTTAATATAGCTTTAATCCATTTGATTTTAGTTAGAAAGAAACTATTAAATTTAGATATGAAGTTAAAAAGTTACAATTGTGTTTATGAATTAGTAGTTATGTATGCCATTTCAAAAACTCACATAATGAGGTTTATAGATTGATGTTAGAGACAAGAAAGTAATATTTGTACGTATAAAAATAAAATCACAATAATATTTATAGATTGATATTAATGAGACCAAAGTTTGAAGGTGGTTGGGAGAGAGCTAAATAGGGCATTTCATAAGTGTTTGGAGAGAAAATAGTTTTAAAACAAAAGAAGCTGAAAAGTACTAAGGGAATTCTAGAGAAACACAAAGGGGGACATCCATAGGTTTGAAAAGAATATTGCAACTATAGTCATTATATGGTCAAATTAATAGCTCTATAAACTTGTAGCAAACCTAACAAATAGTAGTAAAACTTCATTTGATAGAAGGCAATTTAATAATTTTGCAATGTTTGCATACCTAGCAAATGCTAGCGGAGACTGTTTTATATGCCAAATGTTTCGTTTACAATCCTTGATCGCAACCACCTTAAGGCTCTTGAAGTTTTTGTACTTGTTTCATGCCAAAATTTTGCAATAGGGTTTCAATTTACAATGTCCAAAGACTTCTAAGTCACATTGCTAACATTTTTTGTTTAGTCAATTATAAGACATTGGAATGTAATGACCTATACACACACACACACATAACATTCAAAGAAACAATGTAGTGCTCAAAAGAATAGATTGCATAGCAACACAAGTATACTAGACCTAAATAAATATATTCAAATGTGCTAAAATTAATTAAACATATAAATGAATTAAATTTTCTATTACAATATGTTGCTCCAAATACAAATCCTTATTGGGAAATTAAACAAAGGATGTAAACACAAATACAACCTTTAAATAAGATTGCCCTCAAGAAACCAAAGACATTTCATCGTAAAATCTCTAAGTCCAAGGGTTTTCATCATTGAATTGATAGTTGAACACAAAGTTCAATCTATAACATAAATTATACGAAAATGACAATAATCTCAAAGGCAATCAATCACCTTAGTATAAAGCACATAGGGCACACATTCTAATGCTCCATTTTCCTTCTTTAAGTTACAACTAAAATAGTAATAATTATTTCATTAAAATAGCACGTACTTTGTCATGAATACCAATTTGTAACTACTTATTAAAGATTTTTCATAGAATATATTATGAAGAAGCTACCAAGCATCTTGGAGATTATAACTGATAGAGTAATTAGGATAATCACTTGATAATTAATTAATTATTAAGTCTCTTATTACTTTAATTGCTTAAGCTAAACTTAGGAGCATTTTTTATTATTAGATTGGACTAAATATAGGTCAAGTTGTCTCATTGCATAAGATTAAGACACTTGTCACAATCTAATGCAATCATCATCTAGGGTTTTTTTTTTAATAATTTTATAAGCATTCATCATTCATTGTAATCATCCATTCACATCCATTCACATTCTTGTATTCACAATCAATCAATATAGAACATCATATTAGATGCTTATGTGATATTTGTGTGAATGAGTCTTTTCTTTCTTGGTTGAATAGCATAATCATTGCTTTTTCTCTTCAGATGTGATATGCATTTTGGTTGCAAAGGATCACCGAGAGTTGTGGGGGTTCAACAATCAACTCCAACAATAATTTCTAAAAATTTGCACCCCATAAGTTATTATGTGACTATTATCTATTAAATATTTATTAGTTACTTCTATTTCTCTAAAACATTACCCCTTTAATTAAATTTTTTGTATATACTTATCAAGAAAATAATGATAGGGCCTACATACATTAAAACTAATTATAAAGGGGCATCATAAGTCTATCCTTCCTAAAATTGTTTTATCATTAGCAACGTAGATTCATATGCTTGAGAATATTTGACCCCTCCCATATAGCATCTTTTGTAGGTAGATTCCTCTAACAAACCAATTAATTAGTGTTTGTTATATTCCTAGCATCTTCATATATGTATCAATGATGGCATCTAGCATGGAAATGAGCTTCCCTTAATCATTTAAGGGAAAAAAATCAATTGATAATGTAAAACATTGTCCATGTGCACTTCCAGAAAATATTGTGATTTTGTTAGATTTTCTAGCAGTTCCAAAACATAAGAAACTTTACCACCCTTCTCACAACTCTAGAAGGTCTATAAAAGTGATTTTTGAGATTTTCAAACAAAATGACACTTAATGTAAGTTTGCCTATAAGGATACAATGTAGAAAAATCATGTCTCTAGCCTCGAATAACCTCTCCATGTTGTGTAGGTGTGCATATTTTTTTTTTAGCACAATGGAGGTGATTTTGAGTGATTTAAAAATGTCTTGGCTATGACCTACCAATTCACTAGCAATTGGTACTCGATTGTCAATGAACACCAAATCAATGAATATTAGTGTATCTCATCCATAAATATCCATAAAATAAGTCATGTCAATGGACATGTGATGGGTGGTATTGTAGAAATATTCTAAAACGTACAACCACTTGACCTATGCCACTTGTTGTTCTATGACATAGTTTCTTAAATATACTTCAACCCATAGTTTCTTAAATATCCTTCAACCCAATTATTCACTATTTCTATGTGTTCATTTATCTATGGGTGATAATTGGTACTAGGAGTGGACTTAGTACTAGTCAAATGAAACAAATTATATCAGAAGGAGCTAAGGAATCTCATATTCCTATCATTAATAATATTCTTATTAGCCTAAATATTTCTCTAAAAAATTAAAATAATGGTGTACTATGAATCCTATAAAATTGGCAAATAATTATGCAAACTTAGTTAATATATCCACTACAACATAAATGCAATCCTTTCCATTTACCTTTGGAAGGCCTGTGATGAAATCTATAGATATATTTTTTGACTTCTAATTGAGAATAGGTAATGGGTATAACAAAATTTTAGTGAAAATATGCTCTACATTATTTTCTTGCAAGTTGTGCATTGACTTCCAAAATAACCTTTCTCTTATTTTCCTATAATTACTGTAGAATCCTAGGTCTCCTACCATAGGTGTAACATGTAGTCCTTTTAAAATTTTCTCCATTTTAGATTTAGGCATAAGGAAACTCTTATCATTTTATAAAATGAGACCATTTGTCATCTTTCACGCTTTCATCTAAGATATTAGTAAAAAAATATATTTCTTAAAATATTTCACTAGAATGGAAGCCTTCCAATAAAAAAGGGTCAAATAAATATATATAAAGTAGGAATCCTAGAGAGTGCATCAAGAACTACATTTTCTTTATCTTTCATGTACTAATATCAAAATCAAATGTTACTCACCCATTTATGTTTCCTATCATTTAGGTTATGATGGCCAATGAAGAAATTCCAATTGTTATAAATTGTTCTCACCATAAATCTTCCACAAACTAAATATTTTCTAAACATAACCAAAGCATGCATGATGGAAACCATAACTTTATTGTAAATAGAAAACCCCCTTCTAGATATTTTAACTTCATTCTCTAACATTCTATGGGGTGCTCTTTTTACGCAAGTACTACTACAATTCCCTCTTCTAAATAATCATAGTCTACACCAATGGTTGTGATAAATATGGAACGATTAGAGGGAATGAAGGAGTTACCTATTTGATATTCTTGAAATCCTCTTGATCTTGGTCATTCCATTGAGAAAGCTCCCTTCTTCCAGTCATGTTAGTTAGGGGTGCTACCAACTATGAAAAGCCCTTAAAAATATCCTATGGTAGTTGGAAATTCCAAATAATAATCTCAGCTTTGTCAATGTGATGGGAATTGGCCAATTCAAGATGGCTTGGATCTTTTGTTGGTCTACTTGAAAACCTTGAAGACTATTGACCTAGCTCAAGTAAAAATATCTATAACCCCAAACTCCCACTTATATTCCTTATCAAAGAGGGCTTGTTGCTCTAGTATTCCAAGAATGATAGCCAATTGCCTCAATTGATCTTCAAATGTTTTATTGTATGTTAATATATAATCAAATAATACTATAAATAAATAAAAAATAGTTAACCACTAAACATCTAATTCATGGTATAGTGGAAATTTGACAAGGAAATTGTTAAAAAAATGGCATGATTATGAACTCAAATCATCTAAAGTGGCATGAAAAAATTATCTTGTGCACATCTTCCTCACACACGTAGATTTGATGGTATCCTAATCTAAGGTCAATATTTGAGAAGCAAACCGCTTCATGTTAATTGGTTAATGAGATTATCAATATTGGTAATAAGATATCTATTTTTATAGCCATTTATTCAATTCTCTATAATTAATTCCAACCCTCATTGTACCACTATTTTTCTTCACCAAAACATAGATGATGCAAATGGGCTAGAATTGAGTCTAGTGTGGTCCATCTCCACTAATTATTTTTATAGATTTTACTATTTCTTCTTTGCATATCCATGGATGGCAATATGGGGTCATCATGACTAGATTATGGCTTGGCTCCAACTCTGAATCGTTGGAATCCCTTATCTAGTGGTAAGATTGGAGGCATATTGTTGAAGACAATACTATTCCTATCCGAAATGATTTGAATGTAAACATCATGAGTGTAGTGCTTACTTGAAGATGAATTAGTATACATTCCTTTCATCATAAATAAGTTAGTTTCCCATGCAACTTTCCCTTTATGGAAGGCCCTCTCCATAATTTTATTTATGATCACTTGAGGTGACCCTCATAAAATTCCTCTAAGTATCATGCCTTTCCCTTGAGATAGAAAAAAATTAGCTCCACAAATTTATTGGTTTTGTGAAAATTCTTACATCTTAAAATGATATTTTGAGTGTTGAACATATGGAATACTGAGAGAGGGGGATGAATTAGTATTCCATAAAACCATTCTAATAAAATCCATCTAACCATTATCACAATTTTGACTAAATCAACAAGAGAGAACATATAAACAAATCAATGCAACCACACACATGAACACCAAGATTTTTACGTAGAAAACCAAAAAAGGGAAAAACCATGGTGAGGGTTAACTCACAATATGTTATATATGAATACAAGATATTATAGGTCTCACTACCAGGACTCATTGTCCTTGAAAGGCTCACAGCCTAAATACAAAAGATGGCTAACTACCACGATACAATGGTTGTGGCTCACTGCCAAAAGTTTGAACTGATAGAATACACCTTCATTGTGTAGGGTTCAGTTCTAATGAAGCTCAGAATATGAAGTACTACCTCAAACAATACTTGCTCAAAAAATCTACTCTGAACCTCAACTAATAAAGCATTTAGGCTTAGATGTTCACATACCCTTAATCCTTCTCACACCTTTCTTCCACACTCACACACTCTTCTTCTCTTCAAAACATCTTGTATATATAAGTATATCTTATTCATCAATTAGATCGGCCTAATTAAATGAAAAAAAAATAACCAAAACACTCCTGCCAGCACCATATATGATTTAAAACACTTTATCCATGTAGTGCATTATACCAAGTCGACTAACATTCATAAAGGATAACTAGTCTCCTTAGTGAATTGCATACATTAAGTCGGCCAAGACTAAAACATAATTCATAGAATATCTAAACCAACATACAATCCTTAAAACAAACACCTTCCGAATCTGAGATCACATCAATTTCTCATCATACTACCATCATAGATACTACCATTAAAACTGCAGCATAAGAATGTTCTCCTTAAAAAAATGCAGTGTCTCCCACACTGATATGCAAAGCAAGGAACAACAGTAAAATACAGAGTTGAACTCTGTCAGAGATAACTTTCTGCTCACAACCCAAAACTTCTCAAGATCCGGGATATAGTTTTTTGAATGAGACATAATAACAAGGCTAAGAGATTGGAGTTATATATGTTCTTGCGGTGAATTTCAGACTCAAATACCAATGCATTGGTTCATAAAAAAAGAACATTACTGGTAGAGAATAGCTTCCAGTAAACTAAGTAAACTTCCCATATAGTTGTCACCATGTTGACATCAATGAAAACATAGGAACAACCAACACAAAATATCCACAATTCATGCTCATGTTGCAAGGCTCCATGATTCCAACAATCTTCGTCTTTGGCATTGATGGAAACATGCATGTCAAAAACATTTTTCAATATACGGCAACTGAATACTCCCCTATCAAAATTGTTCTCAAAAATGTTTTTCCTTTGCCAATCTCTTTCTCTCCCCCTTTGACATCTATGGAAAAGGATGGGGTCTGGTATATATGTATATATGCATCAAAACGTAACCAAAAAATATATGAACACAAAATTGAATCAACCTGAAGAAGAAGAACCTTTGAGATTCTCTAGGACAAAAATAGATGAATCAAAATTACCACCAGGAATAACCTTCTGTAATTCTTCCAAAGCTCCTTGAATGTTTATTCTTTCATGCTCATGTTGATATCTCTCTAACTCACCTTCTTCTGCAACTTCTTGTTTGACAACACTCTTTCTGTTCTTCCCTATTTTGATTGCATTACCGGAGGTACCTTCTACATTGAGATTCTTAGGGCTTTCCAAAATAATTTTTTCATAATAATCAATTTCAGCCTCTAACACTTCATAATCTAACTCGAATATCCATACCAACCTTGATTCAACCACTTACATGTGACATAAATCTATAGACACTAGGAAGAGTACCTTTCAGGAACATTTACTAGAATCCTTGACCTTCTGCTCATCCTCATTGGAAATGTTCCAAAGAATACAACAAGAGAAATCTCTTGAGCATCCCAATTATCAAGATTTCTCATGAAGTTCCTGATTTGATGGGAAATAGGCTTTGTATTTGACTATTCTATTCTTCATATTATTGGTAATTCTTTCAAAAAGTAAAAGAGTAAGAAGACAACCAAATTGCCATACCAGAATGTATTCTTCTTAATCTTCTTGATTTCCTTAAAGTTCTTCAAAAGATGAATTTGAAGTAATTCACATAGATCATAATCCATACCTCTTTTAACCATATCAACAACAATATGTACAACAATAGTAGAAACTGTGAGGTCATTGCTAGGTAGGAAAAATTTGAGATCCAATGACCATTGTAGCATACCTAATGAACAAATCCATAATTGATCTCAAATCAATCTCTTTCCCTTCAAGAGTCACATCGGTTACCTCAATTATCTCTTGCTCATTCATAGCCTTCCGTTTGAGAACTAGTTAGGAGGAACACAAACCAGTTACATCTCTGATTGCTTCTTTGGTAATCAAATGTGCTTCATCAATCCACAAAGATTCATTATGAATTCAACTCAAAACTATTTTAATATACTTCCTATCAAACTCAAACAAAGGGGCTTTCTACCAAACATCCAAATTCTTCTCGACTAACACTTTTTAGGCATCATGGTTCTCTTCCAATTCATTCTTCCATGGAATGTTTAACTGAACTGGTGACATTTCCTCTATCTTATTGTAGAAAAATGCATAGATATCTTCTGTGGGAAACACTCTAGGAGGAGTGCAAGAGAATGCACCAACAGACTCTTTTGACACATTCTTCAAATATTTTTTCACATTGACTTGCACTCTATCTGTACTACTCACAACCTTTGAATTATCCATAACAATAAAAATGAAAGATTGTGCAAATAGGAATACCTCTATAGATTCCAACAATAAATGGATATATATCTAGCTTCCAAAGCACACTTCAAATCCACTTGATTTATCCTTCAAACCCTAAAACTCTGAATTGCTCTCTAAAATTCCTTTGCATGCTTCTCATAAAATACATATGCCTCTTGAAATATCTGAATTTATTTCTTTCATTTTGAATGCTTTTGCAATATGCTTCAAATTGTAGGTAGATTACCTTAAAAATTGTGTGCGTCTCCATTCTTTCAAATGTTGCAAACTTCACTCTTCACACATGCGACTGAGAAATTCCTTAAATTTGTTACCACTTTAAATATTCTTCTATCATGATGTGACATAAGTATCGATGAGGGGGTTTATTAATTCTTTTGATAATTGCTCCCCCTTAATCATTGTTGGACTCAAAAATTGACGGACGTATCTGCATCGAAGGTCGGCACAGATAAGATTGATGATTTCAATTCAACTTGCTTGAATTCTCCTTCCTTTCTCTAGATCCTTTTCATCTCTTTTCTTACATCTTTCAGATCAGTGATTTGTTCATGCTTCTTTTCCGGATAGTCATTTTTTCTTCTTCTGCAGTTATTAACAGGATGTTCTAGATTACTACACTTACAACAAACAACATTATTCCTTCCATTATTTCTTTTATTCAATTTATTTTCACACTGATTAGCTTTATTTCCAACCTTCTTGCACTTAAATTTTTTTTTGGAGAACAATAAAGTATCATTCATTTTACTTTTACATTCCTTTTCCTTATGACCAAGTTTCTTGCAAGAATGACAAACACCATTGAAAGAAAATTACCTTTTAAAATTAGTTTGTTTGATGAGATTTCTTTCAGAATTGCTTCTTAGGTTCTTGATTTGTCAATTTTTCCACTAAGTCTTCTTGTCAGTAGATTGCTTCGCTTTAGAACATTGGCCTTCTTGAAACCCTAAACCACTTTTATCCATTTCTGCTCTCTGAGAAGTAATCAACTCATCAAGCATTACAAAGTTAACCTTAAATTTGTCTTCAAAACTTCTTTCCTTTTCTAGATCATATCTCAATATTTCTACTTCTTGCTCAAGCTTTATGCATTCATCCATCTTCCTTTGAATTTCAATTTTTTGACAGTCTTCAACTCTTTTCTTTTCATCCAATTGCTGCAATGGGCTAGAAACACTTTCATCTGCCTTATCCAATAGATCACATGCTTCTTCAGATTTACTTTGCAAAAAATTCTTATACTCAAATTTTGAGACCTTCTTCAAGTTGTTAGGCTCCTTCAGAGGAACCAAGCTCTAATACCAATTGTTGAACATCCTGAATACTAAGAGGGGGTGAATTAATATTCCATAAAACCATTCTAATAAAATCCATCTAACCATTATCACAATTCTAATTGAATCAACAAGAAAGATCATAGAAACAAATCAATCCAACCACACACATGAACACCAAAAATTTTACGTGGAAAACCCAAAAAGGGAAAAACCATGGTGAGAGTTAACTCACAATATATTATATTTGGATACAAGATATTATAGGTCTCACTACTAGGACTCACTGTCCTTGAAAGGCTCACAACCTGAATACAAAAGATGGCTAACTGCCAAGATACAAATATTGTAGCTCACTGCCAAAAGTTTGAACTGATAGAATACACCTTCAGTGTGCGGGGTTCAGTTCCAAAGAAGCTCAAACTATGAAGTACTATCTCACACAATAGTCGCTCAACAAATCTTCTATAATCCTCAACTGATAAAGCATTTAGGCTCGGATCTTCACATACCCCTAATCCTTTTCACACCTTTCTTCCACACTCCCACATTCACACGCACATACTCTTCTACTCTTCAAAGTTCATCTTATATATATAAGTATATCTTATTCATCAATTAGGTCGGCCTAATTAGATGAAAATAAAATAATCAAAACACTCTTGTCGGCACCATATATGATTTAAAATATTTTATCCATGTAGTGCATTATACCAAGTCAGTTAACATTCATAAAGCATAACTAGTCTCCTTAGTGAATGCATACATTAGGTTGGCCAAGACTAGAATATAATTCACAGAATCTCCAAACCAACATAAAATCCTCAAAACAAACACCTTCCCGATCTGAGATCACATCTACTTCTCATCATAATACCATCATAGATACTACCATTAAAACCACAACATAATAATTTTCTCCTTGAGAAAATGTGGAGTCTCCCACATCGATATGCAGAGCAAGGAACAATAGTAAAATACAGAGTTGAACTCTATCAGAGATAACTTTCTGTTCACAACCCAAAACTTCTCAAGATCTAGGATATAGTTGTCTAAATGAGATGTGATAAAATGGTTAAGAGATTGGAGTCATATTTTTCTTGCGGTGAATTCCAAACTCAAATACCAATGCACTGGTTCATCACAAAATAACATTACCAGAAGAGAACAACTTATGGTAAACTAAGTAAAATACCCATATAGTTTTCACCATGTTGACATCAATGACAACATAGGAACAACCAACACAAAACATCCACACTTCATGCTCATGTTGGAAGGCTCCAAGATTCCAACACTAAGGACTATATGTTCTTTTTGTTAGTCCCAAAAAATAGAAACAATCACACACCTTATAATCACCAAAGAATAATTTGACTTATTGAATTACCTTGGTGCATAGAATAATAAATACATCAACAACTATGACATTGAATTTGGAAAATATTCAATGTTTAATCCTTTCTTAACCATTAGTAATTCATTAATGAAGTTGTGGATAGCTTCATTGTCATACATTACTCAAATTACTCCCCAAAAATATTGAATGGGTGGTATTTAAGTACCCCTAAAAGAGTTATAATTGTACAGGTAGTAGTTTCTACATCTTCATTCACCAATTTCTTAGGCTCATGCTCAACGATCTACTCTTGTGTATCTTATTATAACTTTGGTTCTTTAGGATTATTATTCTCATTAGATACCACTTCAATATAATGGATTTAACCTTCACAAGGCATATGTGGTCAATTTCCCATGGCTCCTTGCAAGAGAAGCATAATTTTTTCCTTCTAATTTATTTTGGTGTCATCATCCAACTTCTTCAATATAAATGGTTGTGGTGTATTTTTTGAGTGTGTGAATTTTATTTTATTTTTTCAAAGTTAAATTTTTTTTGGTATGGTCATGGGTGGTCTTGGCTAAGATGGATTTTTTTCTTCAATACAAATGGTTTAAGTGTCAAATCCCCTTAATATATTTTTGAAGTGATGATGGTGCAATGGCATTAAATAGATGCTTGAGTGGTTTATATAGAACTTTAAGAAAGAGAAAGTGATCCTATTTTCAAACATATGACGTACCATATGGTGTAGGTTATTTTTTAGAATTTTTTTATTTGATATAAGTTTTTCTAGCTTGAAGTTAGATCTTGTTTTTCAACCTCCAAGCTCATAAATTTTTTATTTGGTCTCCATTTTTCTCAATTCTTGCAACATCAAGAAGGTATTGAGGAGCACTTTAGTTTTATATATGCATTTTTAAAAATAATTTTATCTAGAATTTCAAAAAAAATATTGGAAGCCAGATTGGTGCTTTGGCATAACTTGTAAATTTGCATAAAAGTGGCATTTTCTTTGGAACAAATAGGGTTATTTTCTTGTATTACGAGAGGTGATTTGTCGTTCCTCCATTGCATTTTTTATTTTATCATGGATTTTCCACAAAATTTGTTTCTAACCCAATATAACTATCATGAATGGAAATCACAAATGGGGGTTTTATTGTTAAAATTGAAGTTGCAAAGAATCACATTTGGCACAGATCCAAAACCCACAGGAGCTACAAAAAGAAGAAAATAGTTTGATAGAAGGTACGAAGCCCTTAGTACTCTTATTTTATCCATTTATCCAGTCTTAGATATCATGTTGCATCTTGTACACATCCTAATGATGCTTGGACTACCTTAGAGAGTCCCTTTGGTAAGCCAATTAAAATGAGGAAATTGAAGTTAGAGAATGAACTTATGAGTTTTAATCCTTCAAATTTTGATAATATCCAAGACTTTTTCACTAATCTAAATTCTCTTAGACTACAATTATTTGATTGTGGGGTCACTAAAAATGATAAAAATTTGATTCTTTCTATTCTTGCTAAGCTTGGTCTTGATTATTCAATGTTTGTTTCTACATTTTATGCTACGAGGATGCCCTCGGAAATGCATAAAAAATTTCTTCTCTTAATGGATTTGCAACTCAACTCATAAGGTAGCAAGCAAATTTGGCACGCATGGGAAAATTGAAGTCTTCTACATCTCAAGCTCTTCTTGCAAAAGTTCAAAAGGATTCAACTCTAGAAAAGGTAAGAAGCATAGTAAGGACCCCAAGTTTGATGAGCAATGTAAAGATTCACCTTCACATAGCACTCTCAAGTTCACTTCCTCTTCCAAAGAGGAATCATCTAAAAATAATAAGTTGAATGTGCATGTTGTAAAAGGCTAGAACATGATGATCATAGATGTTATGATTATAAGAAGATTGATGAACTATCACACATTCTTTAGAACAACATTTTGCTGCCCTCATCAGTGTCTTCTTCTTCTTCTTCTTCAACATCTTAGTCCACAACAAATTCATAATCATAATTAGGGAATGCAGGAGTTACAAATGGTCTCAACAAAATGAAAGAATAAACACTCTTGGCCTCTACAAGTCTTGAATTTGGAAGATATCTTCTTGATTTAGGGGCATCTCATCATATGGGATCATCTATGGGAATGTTCTCTTCTTTTGATCATTGTAATTCACCTAATATATTGATGGCTAATAACACATATATGAAGGTATGTGGGAAGGGTTCTATTGACATGGGAGAAGGTACTATTAATGATGTTCTTTGTGTTCCTTGTCATCTAAGCTTCTTTCTATTTATCAAATTACCCATAGTGGTCAAGGTAAAACAATTGAGTTCACTCTTGATAGAGTATACATAAGGGACTTGGAAACTAGAGATATCATTTCTATTGGGATGTTTGATCTTTCATCTCATTTATATTCATTTTCCCATTTTTCTCTTGTTGATGATAATGTTCCTTTGACTGCTATTCACAATCACTCATCAAGTGTGAATCATTTTTGTGATGAGAAGTTTGGTCAGCTAAATCATGGTATTATAGAGATCAGTGTTGAGCTTCCTACTCCTCCACTTCCTACTTGTTCAGCTAGCGGTGCCTCTATTCAACAAGAGGATCATAGTTTTTCAAATCTTGCTTTGTGGGATGAGTATTTGATAGGGATTTCTATCTTGTTTATGGAGTCTCATACTACATATTTGGAGGACACACTTGAGGGGGTTTCTCTCCTCTTTGATGATAGTTTCAACACAACTATTACCCCATCATCTTTTTCTTTAGATATTGAAAAATTCATGGGTTTCCTCATCCCCTTGGTTTGTCATGTTTCTCAGTTGAGTTTGACCTTGAATGTGTTGTAGCTTATTCAAGCTTGGAGACTCCTAACCAGTTTTTAGAGGCATACATGTTGAGACTTCATTTTTCCTCCTTTTAGTTTGATATGGAGTAGCTTCTTCATCATCCTATGGATTTTTTCTTCCTAAGGGAAGATGTTTTGCTTGTAGGCATTGGATCATCTTTTGTTTTCAGGAATTCTTCATTAGCTTTGGAGTTTCTTCATTATGGGGGGGACATCTTTTCTCTCTTTTTCCCTCTTATTAGGTGTTGTTATTAATTATATATGTAGATACCCTAAATTATCCTAACCTACAAACAACACCTTTTTACTAATTTTCACTCTTCTTCACTAAATGATAAAATAATATCTTATTATTTAATTATTATCAATTTTTATATTCTACTATTAATTAAGTAATTTTACATTATTTAATTAATTCATTCTCATTCATCATTTCTAACTAATTAAATAAAGCCTATTTATTTAATAATGTCTTGATTATCCTCTCTCTAATTAATTAAATAAATCCTATTTATTTAATAAATGTTCTAATCTAACATTATTCCTCTCGATTAATTAAATAAACCTTATTTATTTAATCATGTCGGTAACTTCACCTATTCTTGCATTTTGATTAAATAATTATCATTAATTATTTAATTAACATCAAGAACTTTTCTCATATGAAATAATTGTTACAAATTATTTAATTAAACCACTTTCGCACTTCTACATTAAATAATTAAAAAAATTATTTAATTCTCCCATACTCACTCAACATGATCAATTAATAAATAAGAATTTATTTATTAATTCAATCTTCATTTGCACGTTCCTCCAAAGATTAATTAATTATCCTCTCACATATTGACTAATCAATTAATCCCATTCATTATTCAATCTAATCAGTTGACTAATCAATCAATCCCACTAATTAATCAATCAATCCCACTAATTATCCAATCAATTCCCTTGATTAAATCAATCAAGTCAGTTAACTCTCCAATTTGTTTCCTCAATGAACTTTGACTGTTGATCTTCATCTTTCATCTTTGAATCTAGATTGTTCATCTGAAACAAGCATTTCTATAAAAGCAATCCTTCTTTACATGTTCATGGCTAAACATGAAATCTTAAGCTTTGACATTTGCATCATTTGTGATCACACATATACTTGAAGCTTCATAGTGAAAGAGTAGCATACCCATTTATGAGAGAAAAAGTATACTAAGAAGAAAAATGGAAGTCATCCATGGCAATATGGTGAAGGTGAAGGTATCATTTGTTTACAAAATCTGGTTTTTATCTATTATTGCATGTTTTCTATTGATTATATTGGATATTATTGAGTGTAGGGCTGCATATTGTGGTTGTTTGTATTGTTTCCTAGTACCTCAATGACCTTGGGTCAATTTTCTAGTTTACAATTTGGTGAACTTGATGTGAACCTCACATTTTTTAATAAATTCTATATGGATTTAAGTTTTTGTGAAGCTATAGGAACTGCAATCACAGAATATAGAGAAACAATCATGGAAGTTGTAATGTAATCATGGTGTCTTAAACCATAGCCACCTAAATATTCAATGCAGTCATCGATCCAAGTGATGCATGTGTATTTTTCCGTGCCACACCCCGTCACTAGTTTTCTATTTTGTTGCAATTTTTTGATAGTTTGTTGCATCTGAGCCATTGTATGTCATAGTTGATGAGCAGAACACTACAATTTCTTTCCCTGACAACACATTTGAGGCTTCCTAAAACACAGTCGTTGTTTCGTGTGATGTAGTTGAGCCCTAGTGCACTGTAAATGATTGATAAAAATAGAGGTAAAATACTAGTAAATACTATGGTGATTTCTAATTCTTATTAGTAAGTTAGTGTTTTCATATCACTAATCCATTTCTTTCAGCTTGTGGTGTTTTTTTGTGGATTATCTAGCACACATTTCAATTTTGGTGCCTGAAATAGATATGGGTTTTTCACATTTCAATTTTAATGCTAAAAAATGGACATGGTTATTACACACTTCAATTTTGATGTTTAAAAATAAAAACACAATCTATCACATTTATTTTTGGTGCTCCTAAATGAGCAAGACAACTATCATTTTTCTATCTAGTTTAAAATTGACAATGTGCTTGAACATTCCATCTTTCTTTGGTGCATTAAAATGAACAAACAACTTGCACCTTTCATTTGGATTTATTAAAAAGAATCAGTGGTTTTTGTCTCTTGCACACTTGCACACAAATCTGTAGAGTTCATATTATCATCTCCCCTTGTGCACTTGTGTGATCCTGGTGATGAGAAATAGCAATCACATACTTCACTATATTTTTAAGTAGGAGGCCTACCCTGAGATACATCTTTAGAGAATTCAAGGTTTCAACCTCAAGTAGTGTTTTAGGGCACACTATATAAATTGGTTGTGAGTGAAAGTTGTAGGTCAATCGATGCATGTAGCACTCTAGACTTGTGTGGGTTTTCTGATGCGATGTTTGAGAGGTTGACAGTTTTCACCAATATTCTTCCCACAAAAAAACCTTTTGTCTTACAAGCCTTTAAAGTCCAACAAATATAACTAATAAAGTGATGCAAGGGATGCACATCATACCTTGAAGCTACTTAGCATGTATTCTCTTAGGTTGAAGTAGAATCCTTTTGAGTTACTAGCAATAGTGCTTAAGGGGAGAAGGAAGGTGTGCCCATGGTGTTTGATGATGAACTTGTGTCACTAGATCTCTACTACTAGCCTTCGTATAGAGAAAGGTGTTTGGATATTTTCTTGCAATTGTTTGGATACCCTATCTTTCTGAGGATTTATCCCTTAATTGGGAGGTGGGCCCATCTACAATTACACACCCGATCTACCACTACATTAGGTTGTACATCTTTTCTTGTTTGGCCAAAAGTGTAAACATTCTCATCATTTAAATAATTTGTTAAAATCAATTAATCACTTATCAAAACATCTATTTTCTGTATTTTCTTCACTGAAATACATCTCAAAAATTAAAAAAATATTAGGGTTTCTAGAGGTCATTTGTTTCCCTAAAATTTTGCACCACATAAATATTTGGCGTGTTTTTTGTCAACTACAATGCAATCGTCTGGTATTACATTGCATCTCTCTATTAGTTAAAATTCTACCTTGGTGAACAAAACTGAACCACATATGTGTGTAATGCATCTGAGCAGTTCAACAACCCATTTGTTGTCGAATGCACCATAGTCGCAATTTGTTGCACTACATCTGTGGCTTTGTATGTCGTATTTTCCCTGAAAAGAAAAATAGAGTTTATTTACAGAGGTGACATAAAACTTAATCTTTTTACAGAAAATCCACAATTTGAAGTATTCATTGTTTGCTACGTTTTCAACATCTTTAGCTTTCTTAGGTTAAAATGAAATATCAATTTAGCGTCATTTTAGTGTCATTATCATAGAGTCCTTAAACAATCTTGGTCTTGAAAATCTAAAAACTAAAAAAATCACAAACAAATTTAGAAGTCAAAAGTCTAGAGTTGTCATTTGGAGAAATCTCAAAAACCTCATCTTTTACAAATCACCCCATCAACAAAGATTGGATTGCAACTCATTGGTCTAGTTTTGAATTCACCTTTTTACAAACTTTTTGATCAAAACTTGAAATCCAACTCATTATTCTAGTTGTGGAATCATTTTTTATCAAACCATCACCATTTTACTTAGAGGTTTTAGAATTTACATGTGGTTACACTAGTCTCAAAAACTAAAAAAATTGTCCAAAGGTTATCATTTTTAGGATCAAAAGTCAAGGTATTGCAAGGTCTTTGCATTTATTAAAAAAAATATCAAAAAATCACAAAAAATTAGTTTCATTTTAGTCTTGTACCTTCAAAATTTTCCCAAAAATAGAAAATACCAAAAAACATAAATTAGATTCATCTTAGTTGCATCCAAAGAAAAAAGCTTCAAAAACCCAAAAAAAACAAACATTTAAAAAAGACAAAGTTCAAACAACATCACTTTTATGGTTGCTACACAGTCACAAATCAAAAGAAAATAGATGGACTCATCTTCTCATCCAATGTACAACCCAACTAGTGGGATGAAATTTGGAGAAAATTATGATGGTCACATGAACACACAAACTTGGGTTCTTAGCCCTTTAGATGACTACACTACAGAAGAAATAGATGACCAACTCACACATGAAGAGACTGAGAATGCATCTCAAGATCCTAGGATCTTGAAGTTCATTGATGAGATGGTCAAAGAAGATCAAAATAAATACTTCTTGTCAATGGAACAACATAGAGCTAATCTTCCTTCTTACTTTGATGTATCCACAATCGTAGAGGAAACACCAAACATAGTGTCAACAAGGTTAGGTGCTACAAACAAACCTCCACCATCATTAGCATCTAGTGCTACACCACTCACATCACAATGGAACACAAGCATGCCACCTACTTAGCCGACACATATCACGTCCACTGTGTAAATTCCACCATCACTCGTATCCACTAAACGATGGAAAGTCCATTTTCCTCTACATCTACCTCTACAACACCAACCCATACCCCAACAACAACCCAAAATACCACTCTTTTGAACACGTCCAATAAAATATGAAGAAAAATACATCATTTGTAGAACCAAAAGTGGGTACCAAATCCACTACACAAAATTTAAATCCACCATCGACAAGGACCCAATCCTTTTTTGGTATGGGTCCCAATATCACTCCACCCCAATAGCAACCAAACAATCTTGGTGCATAATCCACATTTCAGTTTTCTCAACCCTCACCTCTACAACCAAACAATCATGGTTCTGCATATACATTTGGGTTTAATCAACGCTCACCTCCACTATAACTAAACCACCTTGGTTTCCACTCCACATCTGGGTTTGTTGAACAGTCTGGATAACTGAGAGGGGGGGCTAAATTAGTTATCCTAAAACAATTTTCTTGACTTTAATTAATCTGGAGCAAGCTTAAATCAATCAAATAATAATCAAACAGATATGAAAATGAAAGGACAAGACAACACCATGCACAATGAACACCAAAATTTATGCGGAAACCTAAGAAGGGAAAAACTATAGAGAATGCTAATTCTCAATTATAAAACACCAGTTAAGGTGAATTTTATAGGGGCTCACTGCCAAATTGCTCATTGTGGGTAAGGCTCACTGCTAATGGGCTCATTGCCCAAGATAAAAAGGCTCACTTCCAAAAGAGAAAGGCTCACCGCTAGTGGGCTCACTCCCTGATTAATAAAAAAGCATATGATTACAAAATGAACTGATGAGGTTGCATCTACATATGCATGAAGTCGGTTTCAGTTAAGAGCACAATATGTGTCTACAACAAATCCGGTCAAGAATATTTTGTCCACTTTCCTTGCAAAACCTCGGCAATACAGGTTGCTTCTTCATGACACTTACCTTCTGCTTCCTTCAACCTTTGTACCCTTATATCTATTCACACACACCATACTTGTATTAAATCAAAGAGATGTTTTATATATATATATATATATGCTCGTAGAACAAAATAAGTCAGCTAAACACAATTCCATTCCATGCTTCCAAAAACTCCTAAGTCGGCTTGAACAACAACCTCGAAATATTCAATAAGGATTGGAACACTAGCATTAGACCTAAAGGGTAGGTCACACACAAATATCTCCTTACCATGTTACCAGGGGACCCATAAATAGGTCATGCATAAAATAGCATCAATTCCAAAAAGATAGAAAACTTTGAATTACATGAAATATATTCCAGAGTCGATGGGAATGCCACAACCAAGACCAAATCTTGATTTTCATCAATTTCAGTACTAGCTAGATAAACACAATTAGACATACCAAAACTTATAACATGCTACAAGAATGTCTGGATAGCAAGCATACCAAAAATAAGCTTTGAGAAAAATAGCCAATATCAAAATATTAGTCTTCATTATTCTGCATTAACTGTCTTCCACGGATGTCCCAAAAAGAAGTATTATCATATCCACATCAAGGATAACATCCACACTACGTAACATCATAGCACTCGATGGGATAGATCATTTATGTATATCATCTGAAGCGTAACCTTTTGGATCCCAGGTTTTGACATTAATGACAACAATGCTAAATCATCTCAACTTCTCAACAATCTCCCCCTTTGGCATTGATGGAAAAACAACAAAAACTCAAAAACACAAAAAATACAAAACTCCAAAACTCCAAGCACTCCCCCTTTGTCAAGCAAATCAATTCCTCTTTTTGGTTTTTTTTTCTCTTCATTATCTCCCCCTTTTTTCCATCAAAGGAAAAGGGCCAAATAAGAAAAGTCAGGAAATCAAGTAAAAATGACACTTTTCCCATGAAAATTTTTCTTGTACCTTTCTCTCACAATTGGAAGAATCCTCTTCCAAGCTTGCACTGCAGAAACCATTCTGGCACACATACTATCTAGTAGAGCCAACAACTTAAATGAAGATGACCAATTTGGAGATAGGAACTATTGTTCACAATCCACTGCATCAAAAAGTACCCCGGAGAGATGATCCAACCAAACCTCAACAATTTCCTTGACCAACTAGAAAGTTCTGACCAAATCTTCCCTCTATCTCTAAATAGACAATAACTCAGCTTGCAACTCTCCAACTCTTATTATTTGTTTTCCATCTTTATCTTTGAAGAAGTCAAAACACTTTCCAATATCATTCATTTTAGATTCAATGGCTTCAATTTTTCTTCTAAAATTGGGTATGTGTAAGATCATGATGGGCCAAAAGTGGCAATATTATGGGTATTTGTAGGGTATGTGGTTGATGACTTTTTTACCCAAAATTGATGAAACAAAAAGGGTTTTGAGAGATTCTCAGCTTTCCACCAATATAAATTATGCTTAATTTGAATTTAATAAATAGTTATTATTCATTTTCTATTAGAATTATGACTAAAAGTCCCTGATCAATAGGCTAATTGAAAAAATCTATAACTTTCAAAAGCATCACATTTTTTGAATCCAAAACATGTGTCACATTCTATACTTTACATACTATAGGATTAAAAACAAAAATAAATTTCATGAAGTTTTGACCTAGTTAAGGTGGTTAGACATACGAAGTTTTATATTTTAAAAGTTGTAATAAAAAATTCATAATTAATTATTTACTCAAAAAATTACAAAAAATATACATCACATCCGAAATGAGTCCTATACTTATATATAAAATATTATAAAAAAAATTATCATTTTATTATGGTTAGGTGGTCGATAGACACCTACTTTTTATTTTTCCTTTTAAATTTAAGTACTACTACATTAAAATTTCAAATTTTCACCAAATAGATTTTATTTATTTTAAATAAACCCAAGTAGTTTAGAAACAACATTCAATTTTCTACAGATTCTATTCTTACATATTTTTGAAATAATATAGATAAATTATTCAAATTTTTATGTCAAGTTGCCTAACACCCTTTCTTTTCTGAATTTTGCCACTTAAGGGTCCATTTTTTCCATGATAATCCCGCATTACACCCAATCAACAACAGCAGGCCACCAGAGACAATACCTGTAGATATTAGACATCTCCTTAATGAATTCTCTTGTCTCACCAATGTATTTGGATAATTTTTGTTTGGCTTTGACACACCTTCTCTCAATAATAGCTTGGATCTTATGACCTTTAGATCCTTGCCACAACAATGTTTCTTCAACAACTTCTACTAGATCATCTGGTAACGAGTTAGAAATAACTGAAACAGTAATATCCTTTTTGAGTAGATAATCAAGAAAAAGCATCTTCAATTCCAGGCCTACTGTCTGGAGAGTAGGCATACCACATTTCACTAATATTTTTCATATCACCTTCATCAACCACCAAACTAATTTTTCATAAGTAGAGACTCTTCTTCCTTCTTCTTTTCTGAGATAGTGATGACATATTTTGTGTTAATTTTCCTCCTTTTAGGTTCTGAAGGGGAACCGCTAATGACAACCTCTAACTCCTTCTTTTGGAGGAGGAACCCTCCTCAAATTGATTGATAGGCATAGCATTGGACACTATCACACTAGAGCATAGATCCATCTGCAAGGATGAGAAATAAACTTTGCATGCATTTGCTTTATCTTCAATACATTCCAAATATCTATAAACTTGTTTTCTAACAGGGATGTCAGACTTCCACTTAACATTCTCCTTTGATGATAGTGAACTCAGAAATTAGAATACTAAATATACAAGCAAAGACCCAAACTGAAAGGGATAACACTCAACCAAAGACATTCTGACATTCTCAATTAGGTTTTCCATTATTAGGCTACACAGGTCAAACTATTTATTTTCCTTCTCCATCTTATGTGTAAGATACACAACAATAGCCAAATTAGAACCTTCATGATTTCGGAAATAGATTTTGTAAGTGATACCATAAGCAACATACCTTACTACATCATCAACAATGTTATTTATCAGTAGAACTTGGGGGTCTTTGTCGGCACTAGTAATTTCCTCCACTTCTATGTATTTCAACATTTTCTTCCTGAGGAGGTCACCAACACTGCAAAATCCAGTAATAGCTTCAATGGATTCCTTAGTGATTGGATAGGGTTTGTCCAAGATGATGTTGCCATCCTTGAATCAACTCAATAGGAACAAGATAGACTCTTTGTCAAAAATCCAGGGAAATTCTCCCCATAAATTCATACCCAGGGCACTTACATTCTACAATTCATTAGTCTTCAACCCTAGTTCCATTTCCTTCATCTTTCGATGATCAAATTCATCCAACTATACTCCCTTTAGTCTCAGAGGGATATTTCCACTAGATTCACTATTAACCAACACATATTCCATTGTCATGCTTAGCTTCTTCAATCCTTTTATCGCTCAACAAAACCTCTTCTCCTTCTTTACAAACTGTGAAATGATTTGAAACTCCACCTTTTACCCTTAATTTCTCATGATGATTTTTCCACCAAAAAATTGCATTGATGATGCCAGCAATTGTACTTCACTTTTCAATCATATGGATTAAGCTTCATCATACATCACCAACTGGATCAAACTTAGTCATGTTGAAAACACATCAATATTACTTCAGAGAGGGGAATTGGTAGGATATGCATTGTAAAACTCCCCTTGAGCCAAGGTAGTTTGGCTTAGATTCTAGTAGGGCTTGTACCAAGATCCGGTGCCATGAAAAGAGTTCTCCATACTCGTTTCCTTTTTCTTCCAAACTGTGATCGTCTTCTTCTTAGATTCATCTAATTTTGCAACCTTCTTTTTATTTTCAGGCTTTTCTGGAGCAACATATTTGCATGTGTTAGCATAATTTATGAGTTGACTGCATTTGTAACATCTTTGTCCTGACTTAACTAAGTGAACCCTAGATCTACACTGATTAGCTTTGTGAACATAACCATGGCATAAATAGCAGTAACCATGAAATGGATTATTCATTCCATTCCTTCTAGCTGGATTAGATAATTCACTTATGCAATGACTTGCTTTGTGACCGAACTTGTGACAATTAAAGCATTGAGTACTCGGTTCCTTCTTGATTCTACACTCTACAACTTTATGTCCAAAATTTTCCCATAGAAAACAATGGCCATTAAATGATAAGTACCTTTGAGCATTTGGTTGCCTGACTGGAGGTCTTCTTGTAGGTGTTCTAGAGTTTCGAACCTTGCTTGTTACAATAGATCTCGCTTCAGCTTCAACTACTTTGTCTTTAGTGTTCTGATTTGAGCTTTCACTTGAGAATTCAAGTCCTCCCTTATCCTTGTGACATTTTTGTAGGGACAAGAGTTGATCTAGAATTATGCTACTTTCACATACTCACTTATGATTTCAGCCTTCTTAACTCTCGATCTAACTTCTCATTTTTTTAAATTTTTGTTTGATGGTATCCTTGATATTTTCTTTAGTCTTCTTCCATTCTTTCAACCGTAGCTTTAGATTCACAACACTTTCCTTTGACTCCTTTAATTCCTGGTTGACCTCTCTATGTCTTGCTTTGAATTTTTGGATTTTCTCTCTTAGCTTTAAGATACAAGAATTTTCCTTGAGTTTTCTTTCAATTCTTCATTTTTAGATTTCATGCTTTCGATGTCATCTAACATTATCTTCAGTTCTTCCTCAAAGTGATAATCTCTGGAATATGTTCAAACTACCAAGATCTCCCTCAAATGGTTAAGCTCTATCTACAAGGGACCAAGCTCTGATACCAATTGTTGAATAGTCTAAATAACTAAGAGGGGGGGAGAATTAGTTATCGTAAAACAATTTTATTGACTTTAATTAATCCATAGCAAGCTTAAATCAATTAGATAATAATCAAATAGATATGAAAATGAAAGCACAAGAGAACACCATGCACAATGAACACCAAAATTTACGTGGAAACCCAAGAAGGGAAAAACCACGGAGAATGCTAATTCTCAATTATAAAACACTAGTTAAGGTGACTTTTACAAGGGCTCACTTCAAGTAAGGCTCACTGTTGGGTGGCTCATTGCCAGTGAGATCACTTCCCAAGATAAAAAGGCTCACTGCCAAAAGAGAAAGGCTCACTACCAGTGGGCTCACTACCTGATTAATACAAAAACATCTAATTACAAAATGAACTGATGAGGCTACATCTACATATGCATGAAGTCAGTTCTAGCTAAGAGCACAAATATCTATTTGCAACAAATTCGTTCAAGAATCTTCTGCTCACTTTTCTTGTACAACCTTGACAATACAAATTACCCCTTCTTGACACTTTCCTTTTGTTTCCTTCAACCTTCACACCCTTTTATCTATTCGCACACACCATACTTTTCTTGAATCAAAGAGATGTTCTATATATATATGCCTATAGAACAAAATAATTCGACCAAACACCATTCCATTCCATGCTTCCAAAAAATCCTAAGTCTACTTGAAGAACAACCTTGAAATATTCAATGAGGCTTGGCATGCTAGCATTAGACCTAAAGGATAGGTCGCACACAAATATCTCCTTGCCACGTTACCATGGGACCCATAAATTGGTCATACATAAGATAGCATAAATGCCAAAAGATAGCAAACTTTGACTTACATGAAATATATTATGGAGCTGATGGAAATGCCACAACCAAGACCAAATCTTTATTTTCATCAATTTTAGTACCAATCGGAGAAACACAATTAGACATACCAAAACTTATAACATGCTACAGGAATGTTCAGATAGCAAGGATACTCAGAATAAGCTTTGAGCACAATATCCAATATCAAAAGATTAGTCTTCATTATTCTGCATTAACTGTCTTCCACAGATGTCCCAAAAAGTACTGCCATATCCAGATCAAGGATAACATCCACACTATGCAACATCATAACACTCGATATGATATATCATTTTTGCATATCATCCAAAGCACAACCTTTCAGATCCTAAGTTTTGACATAAATGACAACAATGCTAAATCATCTCAACAACTTCTCAACAAGGTTTTCTCAAACCCCTTCACAACAACCAAACTATCATGGTTTTGCATACACAAATGGGTTTACACAACCACCTCCACAATGACCTAACAATCTTGGTACATCATTTATAGTTGGTGTTAACATTCCTCCACCACCACCATCATTTACTTCAAATATTGCATACACCTCACAATTTCCCCACCATGTTCTACCCATGCTTCAACATCAAAATATGCATGGATTCAATCCACAACACCTATTTGGGAACCCATCACAAGGTTCCCCATAATACATCACACCCACCTCAGTCCCAACAACACCATCACTCATGGACCTAATGGCTCAATAGTTAAAAACATTGCAAAATCAGATGACTAATATGCATGTAACTGGGAGTTGAAAAACATACTTTGTGGGGGACTTATATGTCCTTACCCCTTTGATAGGATCATTTACATGCCTCCCTTCTCTACGAACTTTATTATCCCAAAATTCGATAAATACAAGGTAAAGGGTGACCCCATTGAACATATATAGGAGTTCCACACAGCATCCTTAGACATGGAAAATGAGCATACATATCTGATGAGACTTTTTCCATGGAGTCTTGGTGTGAAATCCATCAAGTGGTATGAAAAGGGTTATCCATAAATAAATTCATCATTGTCAAAGGGCTAGTGAAATTTTTTAAGGAGAATAAATATTCTTCTTATGATTCATAACTAAATGAGAACAAATTTTGGTTACAAAATAAAAACATGACAAATGACAACATAGTAGATGTAAAACTCATAAATAAACCTCATCCTATGCTAAATTTGAAAGGACCCATTGCGATAAATACCAATAAAACTCCACAGAAGCAAGAAAAAATTGCTAATGCCACTCAAAATAAAACACCACATGGTCCTCCTAGGGCCTCTCCACCAAGATGAAAGTATACTCCCTTAGGGGAACCAATTGAGGAAATTTTGAAGAAATTTCTACCTAATAAGGTTATCCAACTACCCGAAGTTAAACATTACGAGCCAAGTACATTCAAACCAACCTAGTGGAATGATAATGACTTATGTGAATACCACAAATTTAAAGGACATAAAACCTCCACCCGCTTCCAATTAAAGAGCCTCATACAAGTTCGCATAGAGCAAGGTGATATCCAAATAGATAACCAACCAAAAACCTCCAACAAAGATTACATGATCTTCATAGACCCTTTACAAAACCATGGGAAGGGAAAAGCCTCAAGTTATGGGATAGATGAAAAATCTAATGCCAATTATACTAGTGTCGCCTATGTGTACATAGTGAACCATATCTGATCATCATCAAACCATCATGCATCCACCATCACCATCAAAAATAAGAATCCCAAATGTGCAATTGCCACCAGGCAATCGAAGGTGACTCTGCAAGGAGCCATTTCTAAACCTCAATCGACACATGAATATAACTTGATTGATCATCTTGGAAATACCCCAGCTCAAGTCTTAATTATTGAGTTTCTATGCACCTCTCCCAAGCGCAAGGCTATTCTAGATAGGGAATTTTAGGATTCATCCATCCCCATAGACTTAAATGTGAATCAATTCCAAGCCATGGTAGGGTTCTTAGCTACCACACATCATATAACCTTCATTGATCATGAATGTACTTCGTAGAAATTGAGTCACAATGAACCATTGCACCTTGAAGTATACGTCAACAAACACAAAATCAAATGAGTTCTGATAAATGGTGGAGCTAGGTTGAATATATGCACATCAAAACTAGTGACTACCATGGGATTCTCAAAGGCTTTATAGACGATTCAAAAAGAATCATGATACATGAGTATGATGACATGTAACGCTCCTGTAAGGGTGTCATCATGTTGTCAATTAGAGTGGGTCCTACTGTACAAGACACAACGTGTCAGGTTTTGGATCTAGACTCCCCTATAACCTTTTTCTTAGATGCCTCTGGATTCACTTCATGAAGGTTGTCCCTTCCACGTACCATCAATATCTGAAGTTTCCCTATAATGGTGCAAAGATCACTATTTTTGGTGATCTTGACCCCTTTCAATATTGCAATAATCTGAGAGAAACACCTGAGCATCAAGTACCTAGCCATAGGTAGAGCCCATCTACCCCTTTCTCATCACAATACATTAACCTAAATTCTCTATCAAAAGCTGCACCATTACCACCAAAATTCCCTAACACCAAGGTCTAGGTCCAGGATGATGGAGTGGGAGAATACATTATCAAAAGTTTTTTTTGTGTGGGGAAACTACCATTTGCACCAAAAAATTATGGAAAACCCCATCACATCAAGAAATATCCCAAGGTGATGATTCAATATCACCCACCCATGAACTTCACCAAGTGGGGTGAAATGGGAAAGGAATGTATCTAGGAAGACATCTCCAAATGAATATATAAAGATGAAGAGGACAAGAGACAAGTGGATCTACTTGTAGATACATATGGAAAGGGTTTTGACTTGATGAAACAAAAAGGCTATGATGGTCACAGTGTCCTTGGGCTACAAAAACAAGGTAGGACCAAATCTATCTTAGCAAGAAAATGACCGTGCAACATAGGGTTGGGATATTAACTGCTAAAAGTGAAAGCCTCTAGTACTACATTATTTTAGAAGAAAATTGCTAATGTTTCTATTTTTTTTGAGACATATAAGGATTATCATACCAAAACATACTCAAATGAATGGGAATGGGGTTCTGATAAATCCTATAGAAACTATGACCTAGTTGAAACCTTTCAGGATCCTAACAAATCCTCTCCTCAAACCAAATATATGAATGGCCAGGCTTGGATTGATACCTTTTGGGATCTTGACAATTCCTTTATATTTACCCTATCTATGTCATCCTTAATCTTCATTGATACTGATGATAACAAGGTCCACTGAGCTTAGACCTATTTGAAAATGATGAAGAAATTATCGAGTTTATGGGACTTAGAGATGGCATACCAAGTGGGGATCATAAGTTAGATTCACCATTGATCTTGACACTACTACATACTATGGAGATTCAAACCCACCTTCCAATCCCAAAATAAAAGAAATAAATAAAAAATAAGTATGTAGGTGAAAATCAAAAGGCACCTACAAACATAGTAAAAAATAAGGAAAAGGGTGTATTCAAAGGTGAAAACCTCTCCAAGGCACCTAAGGATGGAAGGTTGGACCCAATCCCTAAAAATCAAGAGAAATACCCAATGTTAGTCGAGAAGTGACAAGAGGTCAACATTAGCATAGTGGAGGATCCAAAAATCATACACTTTGTAGCATCCTTGACAAACACTAAGAATCCAAAGTTTATAGAGTTTTACATAGAATGGAAAATCAACTTCGCATGGTCCTATGTGGATATTCCTAGACTAGACCCTAATTTAGTCCTTCATCACTTACCTCTTCTTCCAGATACTAAACCTTTCAAATAGAAGTTTCGGAAGATGCATCCATAAATTAATTTACTTGTCAAGGCTAAACTAAAGAAATTGCTAGATGTTGGCTTCATAAGGCCAATAGTCTATGCAGACTGGAATTCAAATTTATTTCCAATCACCATGCTGACTAGGGGCATCTGTACTTTCTACAACTTTAGAGATCTAAACAAGGATTTTCCAAAGGAGGATTTCCCATTACCCAATATAGACATGATCATGGACCTTACAATGAGATACATGATGCTATCACTTATGGATGGTTTCTCTAGATATTTAATCAAATCAGAATTATAGTAGAAGATCAACAAGAGACAAAATTCACCTATGCTTTGGGCACATACTGTTGGAACATCATGCCCTTTGGACTTAAAAACATCAGAGCTACCTATCAAAGGGTAATGACTACAATCTTCGATGAAATGATGGATAAACTAATAGAGGACTATGTGCATGGCCTCTTGGAAAAATCCCTCACAAGGGATGATCACTTAGCAGTACTGTAATTTTTTTCACAAGGTAGGAAGAATATAAGATTCAATTGAACCTGAAGAAACATGTCTTTGGAGTGACCTCGAAGAAACTCCTTGGATACATTATTTTGCATAGATGCATAAAGGTTGATCCTACAAAGGTGGAAGCCATCATATACATGTTGCCACCTTCCACCCTAACATAGCTAAGGAGCCTACAAGGAAAATTTTAGTCTATCCATAGGTTTATAGCACAACCGATAGATAAGTTCCACCCTTTCCAGTATCTCCTTTGCAAGGATGTCCCTTTCAAATGGACCGATTCTTTTCAACAGAATTTTCAATAGATTAAGGACTATCTACTATCACTGTTGGTACTGAGACCACCTATCAATGGAAAAGCATTCATCCTATATGTGTCAACAACATCATTAGCACTAGGAGCTCTCCTAGCAGAAAATTATGAAGATGGGAACAAACACACAATATATTGCATTAGTCATACCCTTGTAGGGTATGGACTCAATTATACTCCCATAGAGAGGGCATGCCTTGATGTAGTCTTTACTACATAGAAACTATGAAACTATATGTTAAATCTACAGATAAAGCTAATAAGAAAAAATAGATCCACTGAAGTACCTACTTAGTAAGGCCACATTAACAAGAAAACTAGAAAAATGGGTGATGCTTCTTAGTGAGTTTGACATTGAATATGTGGAAAGGAAAGTGATTAAAGGGTCAATCATTACTGGTTAGTTAGTATATGCCCCTACACAAGCAATCAAAGCTTTGGTATCCAAATTATTAGTTGAGGCAATCTTCAAGCTAGATACATCTACAAAGTGGAAAATGTACTTTGATGAATCATACACAAATCACAATTCAGGAGCTGGTGTCCTATTCATCACACCATAAGGGGACACCATCCCTAAATCATATAGAATCGCATTCCCATGCATGCACAACATAGCAGAATATGGATCCTTACTCATAGGTTTGAGGGAATCAATCAAATGAAAAATCAAAGACCTACAGGTATATGGTGATTCACAGTTAGTGGTCTGACAAGTCAATGACGAATATGAGACTAAGGATGAAAAACTAGTACCATATAAAAAAATGGTAGATAGCCTCTAAGAATACTTTAAAACCATCCTATTTACACAGATCCTAAGAGTGTAAAATAAAAAAAAATGTGCAATGGCCACCATTGGGTTTCTATTGGACATTCCTAATAACGTACATCGGTGTGAGTTCTCGGTGAAAAAGTTGTTGATCTTTTTCATTCGACGTGCCTGAATATGAGCTCATCTATGAAATTTTTGGTCCCAATTCACCCTAGTATAAGGATGTATATGACTACCTTCACACCCAAATCCTACCTCCTGAGTTATCCAACAACCAATGAAAACCCTTTATACGATGAGCAGCTAAGTATGTTATCATCACAAATACCCTTTACCCCTATGGCCTAGATACCACCTCCTTAGATGTCTTGACGTAGATGAATTGAAGATGAATTTACAAGAAATACACGAAGGTATATGTGGGGCTCATTCTAGTGGTCCTACCTTGGATAAGAAGCTTCTACAAATAGGGTACTATTGGCCTACAATAGAATTTGATTCCTATCACTTCGTAAATAAATACTAACAATGTCAAATCCTTGGTGACTCGGTACATGTCGGCATAGGGGCTCCATCGAGTTACCTCACCTTGGCCTTTCTCTCAATGGGGAATTGACCCCGTTGGTAAGATACATCCCATAATTGATAGAACACAAGTTCATTATCATCACAACAAAATATTTCACCAAATGGATCAAATCCATATCGATGACGTATATCACTAGCAAAAAAATTCAAAGTTCATATTGAACTATATCATATTCTGGTATGGGGTTCCTTTATCCATAGTAAGAGATAATGGGCATCCATTCAAAAACCAAGACATCGAGGAATTATGTGAATGATACCACATACAACATCACTTTTCCATCTATATTATCCCTAGGGTGATGGCCAAGTAGAGGCATCTAATAAAACCATTGTCAAAATCCTAAAAAAAGACTATTAATGATGTTGGCTAAGACTGGAACATACAACTAAATCCAGCTTTATGGGCTTATCGTATGAGAATTTGTACCCCCATAGGTGCTACACCTTTTTCCTTGGTCTTTGGTTTTGAATCCATCTTACTGATTGAGGTCAAGATCTCATCCTTAAGAGTTTCCATATAGCATGTCATTGATGATGAAACTACAAAATGTCCAAATTTCATGAGCTCGAGTTGTTGGATGATAGAAGACAAATGACGTTGGTCCACTTACAAGAATATTAAAATCACCTTCAACGTAATTACAATAAGAGAGTCAAGGTTGGAAATTCCAACATTGGTGATCTAATCTTAAAGGAAAATCTAAAAAATCAGCAAGAACGTGAGAAAACAGGTAAGTTTGAGCCTAACTAGTTGGGTCCTTATATGTTCATTGCAACTTACAGATTTGGTGCCTATTTACTGGCTACTCTAGAGGGTAAACCACTATCTAATCCTATCAATAGCATGCACCTTCAGAAGTACTATACATGAGATCTAGAGATCCCATTATATCAAAAGATTTAAAAAATGAAAAATAGAAAAGAAAAGAGAAAGAAAAATATTTTTTCCTATAGTGAAAACCATTACGGTGGCTCTTTGGATAAGTACCATGGTGAAAACCTGGAAAATAGGCACCATGTGTATTCAACTTGTACTATATTTTCTATCATTACTCTATCTAATTTCATCCATAATAACCTGAGTGTATTCTCTTTCATAATGAAACCTTCCCACCTCTTCTCATGACCCAAGATTGATTAACATTTAGCGTTAACCGCTTATCACATTCACCCTTTCATAATGACTAATCCAGTTTTGGATTGGGGGAAATCCTTGACCCAATATTTTAAAAGGATCTTACCCATGGCATTTGAGGATGTTATCACAAAAATTAAAAGAACATCAAAATTTTCAAAATACAAAAAAAAATCAAAACATTCAAATAACCTTTGGAAAATCCAAACAAAAAATCAGCCATAAAATATCAAAAATAGTGTCAATCCAAATAGTTGAACTACATTGTCTCTGCATCATCACATAGGAAAGGCCATCATCGATAGCCCCTAAGGCATTAGGTTTGTCCTTCAGGGTCCATCACAGTCATATCTTCATCTTGGTCCATTGCTCATAATAAAATGTCACTGGCCATGGTCAATCGAACTATGTTGTCTCTGTGTTTGTCACATAGGAAAGGACATCATCAATGAGCCCCCAAAGCATTAGGTTATTCCCCTTAGGGTACATTATAATAGAATTTTTCATCACAATCCAAATTTTAGAATAAAATTATCCCTTCGTAGAGAATTGACATGTCAGACACAAACTTGTAAGAGACCTTACACAAAATTGAGCATGACAAATCATGAAATAACAAATGACACTACCCAAACTAGTCTTCAACTAGGTGGATCCAATTATCTACAAATGTTACCTATCCTATCAAAAATCATTTTTCTTTTAGGATGTTGCATTATCGAAACCAAACTAGGCATCTTACACGAAATGTTGCATTCCTTCAAACAAGCACACTCTTTTAAAAATATATCACACTTATCTATGGATTAAAAGGGTCTAAATAGTCGTTGACTTGTTTAGGTTTAGTTTAGTCTTATATTTTTATATGATTTATCTTATGACATACTCTTAAGTTGATCAATGATATCCACAAGTGATTAGAGCGACCATGATGGATTATGACGTTTCTTTTTGTTGATTTTTGTCTAGGGTTTGTCTTGGTAACATGACAGGGGCAACTAAGGTCCTTTTTGTGTGATGGGGATTCTATATAGCATAATCTAAACATCCTATACAAGCTGAAATCCAATTTAACACTTTCTTGTATTTGGATAAACATGCTCTATGGTATTTTTCTCATGTGTTCCTATAAGGTTCCATTGTCACTAATCTGGATTAGGACACTCCTTGTCTAACATATCTTAAATCTTTGAAAAAAAGATACTAAATGTCACCAAGGTTTGTCGCAACTCGGTGTACACACAATCCACTTGTCCATATATCATATCTTTAAGCAAACAAAAACAAAATCTACTTTTACAATTCATGCTTAGGTGTGCATACATCTGCTTGTTCCATAAACACAAAAAATGCTCAACGATGATAAAACATGCACTAGCGAAATCTCAAGTAATATCAATCATTACATCAATCTTAATATGGATGAACGATCTAGCTAAAAGTTTCTTCACTCCTTACTAACTATTTATTTTCTTTTCACTATCGGTTCTTCTAATAGTCCTATAGTCATCTCGGTGGTGTTCTTTGACACACAAAAAACAATTATATGAGTTGCATCATCTTGCATCCATAATCATGTTAGATTATCATAATTATGTGCATATAGGTCATACATACTACATAAGAGAAATACAAAAAGAGATAATATTGCATCACATTTTAAATCATCATCATCCATATAGCATCATATCAAATATGGCATAAACATGTTTTAAACATATAATGTCATCATCATGTAGATAATAAATCATTAAATATCCATACATTATGTCATACATATAAGCATAAAACATATATCACGTGCATCCATCCATAAATAAAACCATACATAACATCATAGGCATCCATAAACATCCATCACATAGAAACATGCATAGAAATACCACATCATATAATTGCCTCAAAAATGATGTATCTCATATATATAATCCAAAAAATGTGTCACAGTACAAAAAATTGAATGACAGTAAAAATGTAGAGCTTGCAGGCTCTGTCCAAAATATACATGTCTAAATAAAAATAGGTCTAGCCTGTGTTGTCTCTTTCATCGAAAAGGGGCCTATCCTCTCCATGGCTTGATCTTGAGGCCCGTGACTAATCCTTGTGTACATGTTGAGTTGTGTGGTAAGGAGATGGCCTCGGTTGTGATACCCCTACACTGCTTTATGATCTCCTCAAATGTGACCTACTCTAAATCTGTGTGAAGTTAGGGGCCCTCCTTACTGTAGGCACTGCACTCTCATAGAGATCTTGGTAATATTGCTTGACTCGAATAAACCAATGAAGCTCTCAAGCTAGATATATGGTACCTCCACTAACTGTATCAATGAACTCAATGGATCACTGCTCCGCTCATTGCGCCCTAATCACCGCCATGTCCCATTCAGTAGTCAACTATGAAACCTACCCCTACAAACCCTGAACCTAAGCCAAAGAAGACTAAAGTTGTGCATGTAATGTGAAAAACTATGGATCTTGATGTCTCTCCTCCACATCCTCCTCCATAGCCTCAAGGATCAGTACATCCTACAAACCCTCCTCAATAGCTACCTCACAATCTCTCTCCCCTGCCTCTACCTCCCTACGAACCTCCTCCACCTTGGTATCCATGTCGATATCAACCTCCACCCCCATCTATTGCTCTCTTTATCCCTTGTCTTAGTGAGGAGAAGCATCAACCTATACCAATCTGACCTGCACTCCCTCTTGAATTGAAACATTTGGTTGCACCCTCTCCTCCTGTCAAGGAGCATCATCTCTCTATGGCTAACCATCTTGCCTCAGTGCTTGAGGTGGAAGTTCGCCTCTATCCCTCCAACCTCTATCACCACCTCGACCTCTATCCCCCTGCCACCATATCCACCCTGACCTACATCATCTCCTCCATCATCCCCACCATCCCCTCGACCACTGTCATCCCCTTTCCCTTATCCTCTCCCCCAAAAATCTACCCCACAGACCTCTCCCAAGCCTCTCTATAGGATCAGGTTGATCAAATCTATAAATGGTGTGGGCATGTCTAAGCCCACCATGCATCATAATTTAGCGTAGTCCCTACATCAACTTAATCAACAATAATGCACCACTCGATTGGCTGCAATCCATCAATATCTGCAGTAGCACCCTGTACACTGATCATAGGTCCCCATTGGGGAACCTCTCAAGAAGATTGGGAAAACTCTACGATGCCCATAGGAACTCCCTACCACTCTCCAAACTATTTCAACACACACTCTAGAAGATGTCTCTCGATAATATGCTATGTTTGGATAGTATGACCCATTAGATATTTGGTTTACCTACAAAAAGGTAGATGCTCTACATCACCATCCAAAATGCGACAATCTCCATACGACCTCTAGGTGAAAACATCCAAGGTATCAATACCATGTCTCTAGTAACTGATGTCACCAACCCAAATCTAAGCGACGACACCTCCATAAATATACACATAGGGCAACTCTAGTGCTAGGTACCTATCAATGTGTGGCCTAAAAATAGCTATGTTCTCCCAAGCCCAGACCATGAATAATGTGGTACCACAATTGGTGGACTAAGCATCTCTATACGCTACATCATGAAGCTGGAAGTAGAGCATGGCCAGTAAACAATGACCCTAAGCATAAAATATGGCCCACTCCATCATACCCTCGAGCATCTGACCCCATCCAATGGGGATCCATGGCCTCGATGGTTAGGAATAAAAAACTACCAATAATAGTGTAAATAACAACTATGAGCCAGTCATGCTCAACAAGAGTGTCCCATTGGATCTCGTAGTCCTCTATGCTGAGAGCTAGTGATTCGACATAAAAAACTTAACTTAGTGCAACCAATCCATGGTTAGGATCATAAAAAACACATTCACCATGAATGGGAAGCCAAAGAATATTCCAAACATCCTTGAGTGTGATAGCGACCTCACCAGTAGGTAAGTGGAATGAACTTGTCTTGGAGTGTCATCGCTCTGCCAAAGCTATCAGTAGACCTCGATTAGCTCAAATACTAGGTATGAAAGTAACATGATATAAGCTAAGGGAATGCAGTGTATCTTGCTCCTCCTTACCCAAGTGATCTCGCAAACAGAGAGAAGTAGGTCGACTCTCTTGGGTATAGATCAGTAGTAATCTCACTTGTGCTCACAAAAAGAACATTACATCAATCAAGATGCCTAACTGAACCTATTAGACCTTTTCTACAAATTTTTCTTTATCAAAAATTGACTCATTGGCTAACAGGAAGATGCATCGCACTATCGTACATATGCGACACACATTGGAAATTGCGATCAAATTGATCACAATTGTGGCACATTGTCATGCAATTATGTTGCACAAAATCAAATGTGATGTACTACTCTATACTTGTGTTGTACCACAACGGATGTGGTGTAGAAATCAATTGCAAGCAACCTAACAATGACAACTCCATTTTACAGATGCATCATATTGGACACATGCGGTGAACTAAGCCACAGATGTGGAGAGAACACAATAGCAGATGTGGTGCAAAAATAGCACTGCATCTATTTTCTCTTCTTTGAGCCCTAAAATTTAAGAAAAAACATAAATTATGAGGAAAGGAAAGTGTGTACATACCATATCCCCTAAGCCCTTTGGCCATCTGAACAATCGAACTCGGTATCTGTGGTGAGATCCAACTAGTATAGGAAACATTTTGATAGCAGGTTTTCTACAAAATCACACTTAGAGCTCCCAAACTCCTACAAGAAAAATGCACAAATGAATCTTCTTACACCCCCTAGGGTCTATTTATAGACTTTTTGGGTTGGATTTTCAACCCCTTTATAACTGGGTGCATCAACTTCCGAATTCAAACACAAAAACTGACGCCATGGAGGCCTTAAAATTAAAATATTTTGCTACCAACATTTTCATCACTATAAAATTAACTTATTAGAACAATTTTCCAAATTTTTGGATTTTTTTTCAAAATTTGTAAATTTTTTTGAGGGGGCATCATCCTATCCCATCATTACCAAGGCATACTGAGGCAACTCCTAAGCACACAAATTTGAATTTTTTTTGACATGCTATAAAAACACATTATATCAAACAGGGGCAAGATGCAAATACCCTAAATTGTCTTAACATGCAAACAACACCTTTTTACTAATTTTCACTCTTCTTCCCTAAATGATTAAATGATACCTTAATATTATTTAATTATTATTAATTTTCATATTATGCTATTAATTAAGTAATTTTACATTATTTAATTCATTCATTCATTCTCATTCATCAAATCTGACTAATTAAATAAAGCCTATTTATTTAATAATGTCCTGATTATCCTCTCTCTGATTAATTAAATAAATCCTAGTTATTTAATAAATGTCCTAATATAACATTATTCCTTCTAATTAATTAAATAAACCTTATTTATTTAATTATGTCAATGACTTCACCTATTCTTCTATTTTAATTAAATAGTTGTCATTAATTATTTAACTAACATCAAACACCTTTCTCATATTAAATAATTGTTAACAAATTATTTAATTAAATCACTTTCCCACTTCTAGATTAAATAATTAAATTAATGATTTAATTCTCCCATATTCACTCAACATGATCGATTAATAAATAAACTTTCATTTATTAATTCAATCTTCATTTGCACGTTCCTCCAAAGATTATTTAATTAATTATCCTCTCACACATTGACTAATCAATCAATCCCATTGATTACTCAATCTAATCAGTTGACTAATCAATCAATCCCATTGATTACTCAATCTAATCAATTGACTAATCAATCAATCCCATTGATTATTCAATCCCACTAATTGATCAATCAATCCCACTAATTGATCAATCAATCCCACCAATTATCCAATCAATTTCCTTGATTAAATCAATCAAGTTAGTTAACTCTCCAATATATTTCCTCTAAATGGACTTTGACCATTGATCTTCATCTTTCATCTTTGAGTCCAAATCATTCATCTGAAAGATGCATTTCTATAAAAGAAGGCCTTATTTTCATGTTCATGGCTAACCACAAACTCTTAAACTTTGGTGTTTGCATCATTTGCGATCACATGCATACTTGAATCTTCATAGCAAAAGAGTAGCATGCCCATTTCTGAGAGAAAAATCATACTAAGAAGAACAATGGAAGTCATCCATGGCAATATAGTAAAGGTGAAGGTATTATTTGTTTGAAATTTGGTTTTTATCTATTATTGCATGTTTTCCATTGATTAGATTGGATCTTATTGAATGTAGGGTTGCATATTGTGGTTGTTTACATTGATTCCTATTACCTCAATGACCTTGGGTCGATTTTCTAGTTTGCAGTATATACATGATGGATGTAGTCCTTGGGGGTATCATTGAGTCAGGTCCATACATCATTTTGTTTCTTTTCTCTCTTTAGGAGAGGATTTTTTTCTCACTGGGTTTTCTCCTTTTCTTCATTTGTGAGAGATTATATTATAAATGGGTACCTAACATGGCCTCATAGTCGAGACCAATAGGCATTTTTTATGATTTTCTTAATAATCTTCTCCCTATGTTGCACTTAAGGGGGGTGTTGGTGAGAATAAATGTCTTGTACCTAACTAATCCTAGCAATGGGGAGTTATTCACATGATAAGTTTACTTAGGTTCTAGATAATCTTCTAGAAGGCTTAGTGATCTAGATAAGATCTTATCCTATCTTATACTTTGAATTTTTTGTCAAGTTAGTTGTCTCATAACATAGGATTAAGACATATGTCACAATATTGTCTAATACTATATCTCACCTTGCCTTTATAAGCAAGGCATCTCATGTATATTAGCATATTAAATCTTGTAATATTTCATCCATTATTACAAATGTATGGTCTTTCTTTTCTCTTTTGTAGAAGATTGTTTTTGGTTTTGTAGGTGGTTCTGGAGATTTGAGTCCTTAAGTGACTCTAACATAAAGGTTAGCTAATGATTCAAAAAAATTAAATAATTTGATTTAATGTAAATACATAGAATTTTATAGTTAAATTCATGTTTAATGGTATCTCATTCAATGACATGATCTTTTGAATTAAGTTTGTATAGCACATGTGAAATGGAGATCCAAACTATCACAACCCTACTAGGTTGCACATGGAAAGATTCAAAAAATTATTTTTCATAATAATTTAATTTCATGATATTATGTAATGTTTGGACTAACTAGGGTTTACACACAAAAAAGACCATACTAAAATTTATTGTTTGTCAAATAGTTTAACTTATTCTTTATTTCTCTAAAGGAAAATCTAATTTCTAATGTTGTGTCTAATGTCAAGCAAATAAATTAAACAATGTAAGATTAAACAACATCTAACAAGCCTCATAAAACATTATTTTAAATATAATAAATTTTGAAAAGATAATTTTTATTCATGATTAAACAAGTACTAAACAAAGTAAAGTAACGATCAATTGTATAAAATTTAAATAAAAATATCAAACCATCTTTCATTTAAAAGAACTAAATAGCATACAAAGTTATCCATTTTACAATACGTATATATAAGATGCTCATCTAAGACCAAGTCATTAACTTGGAACATTATTCTACTTTGGAGAAGATCACAAACATCTTCACCAAACCTATTAAACCAATAAAGTTTCATCATCTATGAGAGTTGTTGTGGGTGCAAGAGGATATTCCATCATTAAGTAGGGGCACCTAACCAGTCTCTCAGCTCTCTCTTTGGGGGAGGAGACATGGAGATTGCATTTTATATTTTTATAGTTTTGGCCAAGGGTTCATTTTGTACATGGTTACCTCGCATGGCTACACATTTAGTGGGACTCATCTCTACATTTAGTAAGTTACTTATGTGACCTTGGTAGTGTATTATTCATACTTCACCCTAAATAATACTTTAATCTAAGTGTGATATTACACCTAAATTTAGTAAGTTACTTATCTAGGATATTGGGAGTATTTATTTTCCTCATGAATGTAGCCAATAATCACTTGTCACCCTTAATTTGAGGTTTTCAAGTGCCACTACTTCCTTATTAATCTTGATTGATAGAAGTTAAGTGTCGCCTTATCTTATTTAAATTAACTTGTCTCCTAATTAGGAAAGATTGAGAGTTAACTCAAAACCTATTTGATATGTCAACTCCTTGACTCATGCATCCAAGAGGTTCATATATTTGTATTTCATATATTGTCTTTCATCTTTTTTATGCATTCTTTATATTAGATCAATATTCTATATTATTTAAGATATTTTCTATTATAACTTTGTCATATAGATCAAGGCTTGTATTGATTTGCATTGTATAGACCCCACAATATTGAATAATATTTGATTCTCTTTTTACATGCTCTAGAATGATTGCTCTCAAATGAGAGATCGTGTATATTTAGTGATTTTTTTGATCAATTTTCATTGTGCTTCTTTGATATCCTAATAAATGCAAATAAATGCCTATTTTTGTAAATACATGATAAAAATTCATAAGAACATTTGGGACCAAGGAGTAAAAGAGGCCTATTTTATTAGATGTTGAATCAGGGTCGAATTCACATTTGCAAGGGCAATTTTTTTCTTGCAAGGAACCTTGCACATAAAATGTTTGAAAAACATATGTTAGCCATCAAATTCTAGGGATGTGTGCATGGATAATCAAGACAATTAAAATAAATAAGCTATATCTATAAAAATGCATGAACATACAAACAAGATGAAATAACAAACATGAAACTTTACACATGAATAAAGCCATAATCATCTTAAACAAATAACACATCTTGTCAAAATAAACATAAAATATAATAAAAAGATAAATTGAAATACATTTTTCATCATTAGGGGAGAGGGGGCCATAGTGAGGCGGGGTTTGATAGTGGAGATAGAAGTAGTCCTTAGTGGGCCCCGTAGTGGAGCACCTTAATATCCAATTACAAAACACTTTTTATCCATAAAGTACACAAACTGACAAATCATGTGATGCCACATCAACACACCAATAAAACATGACTTAGTGCACCACTATCGGTCTCACTTTTTTTTGGGCCTTATTGGAATCTCGATACCTCAATAAAAAGTATGTTGATGTGGCATCATATTTGATGATGTGGCCCTAAAACGAAATATAGAAACACAAAAGTTGCCAAATAAACTCTTGTACAAAATTGGGAGTGATTTGAAATTTCCACATAGAATTTTGAGAAACACAAAATTAGGATGCTCCACTATGGGCTTAATAATTTTTATAATCATCAATTTAATATACAGCGACCTATTCTATCATTGATTAAAGAGCATTTGAATTACGTTGCAATCATTACATTGAGGAAGATGCGTCACATTCTGCTTATCTCCCAAGATACCTAGCAAAGCTCTGCATTTTTTTTATGATATGGAGATATTTTTACTGTTTAGTTTAACCCTTTTGCATATCATGCAATGGTGAGTTTCTAAAAGGGCCGTGGAGTTTGCAGAATACTGACAACGTTATCATCCATGTATATATATGCTAGCTGTTTTAACTGTTAGTGTTTGTTTAGTTTTGGAATTTGGCACTGCTCGACAAATTACCTGTGAAGGTTTTCATTCATTTGAAACTACGAATAACTGAAAATGCTCTCTGGCTTACCACTGGAAATTTCATTCTGGTAGACGTTGACTGAATAACAATGCCCATTTTCCACACACCAATTACAATCATAAAATGCGATTGCCATCCACTACTCATCTCAATCTTACAACATTATGTAGAGAGGGCTGGTTAAAGGAGGCGCTGCACATTCTGCTTACTACACACAACCCCCCTGAAGATCACTCTACCTATCTTCAATTATTGCAGACCTGTATTCTCAAGAACGTGCTCTCGCAAGGGAAAAATGTGCACTCTTTCATCGCTCACGAACGATTTGCATTTGCAACATGCACAACTTTTTATAATAAGCTTATTTACATGTATGTCAAGTGCGGAAGCTTGGTGGATGCCCGTAAAGTGTTTGACCACATGGAGGAACGAAACAGCGTCTCATGGAATACGATCATTGCAGCTTATAAAAGACATGGGTTTCCTCATGAGGCAGTCACACTGTTTCACCATATGCAACAAACAGGTATCCAACCCGATCAGTTTACAATTGCCAGCGCACTCTCAGCCTGTGCCAAAATGGGAGCATTGGAACAGGGAATGGACATTCATCAAAGCATAAAAGATGGAGGAATTTTGTCAAATATTGTAGTTGTAACAACCCTAGTAGACATGTATGCAAAATGTGGAAGCATAGACAAGGCACGCGAATTGTTTGATAGAATGCCTGAAAGAGATGTGTTTTCCTGGACTGCAATGATTGCAGGCTATGTACAAAATGGATTTGTTGAAAAGGCTCTAGAAACTTTCAAGCGAATGCAATTGGCAGGTGTGAAGCCAAATTCCACAACTTTGGCCAGCATCCTTCCTGCCTGTGCCAAAATGGGAGCCTTGAAACAGGGTATGGATATCCATCAAAGCATAAAGGATAGAGGAATACTATCAGATGTTGTGGTTGCAACTGCCCTGGTAGACATGTATGCAAAATGTGGAAGCATAGACAAGGCAAGCGAATTGTTTGACAACATGCCTCAAAGAAATGTGGTCTCATGGAATGCCATGATTGCAGGATATGCACAAAATGGACTTGTTGAAAAGGCTTTAGAAACTTTCAAGCAAATGCAATTCGCAGGTGTAAAGCCAGACTCCACAACCTTTGCCAGCATCCTCCCTGCCTGTGCCAAAATGGGAGCTTTGGAACAGGGTATGGACATCCATAAAAGCATAAAGGATAGAGGAATTTCGTCAGATGTTGTTGCAACTGCCCTGGTAGACATGTATGCAAAATGTGGGAGCATAGCCAAGGCACGTGATCTGTTTGACAGAATGCCTCAAAGAGATGTGTTTTCATGGACTGCAATGATTGCAGGCTATGCACAAAATGGATTTGCTGAAAAGGCTTTAGAAACATACAAACAAATGAAATTGGCAGGTGTAAAGCCAGACTCTGCAACCTTTGGCAGCATCCTCACTGCATGTGCTAAAATGGGAGCTTTGGAACAGGGTATGGACATCCATCAAAGCATAAAGGATATAGGAATTTTGTCGGATGTTGTAGTTGCAACTGCCCTGTTAGATATGTACGCAAAATGTGGAAGCATAGACAAGGCACGTGAATTGTTTGACAATATGCCTCAAAAAAATGTGGTCTCATGGAATGCCATGATTGCAGGATATGCACAAAATGGATTTGTTGAAAAGGCTTTAGAAACTTACAAGCAAATGCAATTGACAGGTGTAAAGCCAGACTCTGCAACCTTTGCCAGCGTCCTCCCTGCCTGTGCCAAAATGGGAGCTTTGGAGCAGGGTATGGACATCCATCAAAGCATAATGGAAGAGGGATTTTTGTCAGATATTATAGTTGAAAATGCTCTCGTAGACATGTATGCAAAATGTGGAAGCATAGACAAGGCACATGAACTGTTTGACAAAATGCCTCAAAAAAATGTGGTCTCATGGAATGCCATGATTGCAGGATATGCACAAAATGGATTTTGCAAGGATGCTCTCAAAATTTTTGAATTATTAAAGCACTCTGGAACATATCCCGACATTGTAAGCTTTGCTTGTGTTCTATCTGCATGCAGCCATGCAGGTTTAGTGGATGAAGGCTGTACATACTTCAATCACATGAGTAACCCTTATTGCATTACACCTACAATTGATCATTATGTGTGCATGGTTGACCTTCTTGCGCGTGCTGCGTATCTTGAAGATGCCCTAAACTTTATTATTAAGATGCCGGTTAAACCTGTAGTGGTTGTGTGGATGTGTTTTCTTGGTTCTTGTAGATCACATATGAATATAGGCTTAGGAGTATTTACAGCGATGCTGCTTTTTGATTTGGATCCGAAAAATGCTGCAACTCATGTTCTTCTCTCAAACATCTATGCAGACGCAGGCCACTGGGGTGAGGCTCAAATGGTAAGGAGATTGATGAAAGATAGAGGAATTAAAAAGATTCCTGGATGTAGTTGGATTGAAGACCAAAATATTGTACACGCCTTTTGTGTAGGAGATGGATCACATCTAGACATGGAAGATTTATGCAATGTTGGAGAAATTGGCTTGGGAGATGAAGGCAGCAGGTTATTTTTCAGTTAATAATGTGGAAGAGGAGGAAAAATAATCATTTCTCTGTTACCATAGTGAAAAGTTGGCAATTGCATTTGGTTTGTTAAACATGCCTCGTGGAACAACTATTATAGTTGTAAAAACCTTCAGGTATGTGCTGATTGCCACACTGCAATGAAATTTATGTCGAATATTGTTGCAAGAGAAATTTCTGTGATAGATAGGAATCATTTCCACTGTTTTGATCAAAGAGAAAGTTTTTGTGAAAATTATTGATGATGCAATTTAAAAAATAGGCTTGTTCTATAATAATGTGCTCCTTTAAGAGGTCTGTAGTAATAACAAAGGGACATGGTTTTATTTTCAGTGTCTGGAAAGCCTTGCTTTGTTTTGTTTTGTCTATTTAGTAATAGGCTGGCTTTCGATAATTAGATGCATAGAGTGTAATATAGATCACTGCTTATGTATACTATTGTTGTATCTGTCAAAAATTTCTGATAACATAGATGTTTAATTGAATTGTTTTCATCAAATCTGTATATGTATGAAATGAAAAGTTTAGAGAAAGAGGAAAAAATAAAAGGTGAGGAATGATGCTTGATCAATAAGAAATGGGAGAGGGGTCCTCATAATTACCCTCATAATTTTGTATGGTTCTTTTGTTTGGATTAATTGTCTTATATTTTGCCTATGTTAGGGTAACCGTTTGAGATGAAATTACACATTATAGATTCAGTATATAGTTTTATATAAGTGCATGTGAATTTTGTCTCATTTATGGTTACATACTTCTAGTGTTGTTTCACATCCCCTTTTTTAGTGAGATGGCTAATTGATATTTGAATTCATAGATAATTTATCTTAATTCGATTTCAATGTATTTGGTTTTTATTATAAATAAATTATTACAATTTATACATGAAGGAAAAAAAATACAATTGTCTTTATGTTGTAATTAGCAATAATGCAAGAAACTTGAAAACCTCACGTCATGCGGCTTATAGATTGATGTTAGAGAGAAAATGATAACATTTGTATGTGTAAAAATAGAATCACAATCTATATTGCATTGTAATTGTACATTCATGGTATTCAAAATTGTGCATAATGATATTTATAATATGATATTGAAGGTGGTTGGGAGAGAGATAAATAGGGTGTTTCATAAGCTCTTAGTGTGACAATAGGTTTAAAACAAGAACTCAAAAGGATTAGAAGAATTTTAGAGAAGGACAATGAGAGACCCCCATAGTTTTGAAATAATATTACAATTATATCCACATTATGCTCAAATTGATTACTTTGTTCTCTTATGACAAACCTAGCAAATGACAATAAAGTTAAATTTCATTTGACAAGGTAGTAATTGAATAATTTTGCTTTAGTTAAAAACCTAGCAAATGTTAGTGAAGACATAATTCTATTTGCCACATCAATTATTTATTTATACTCTATAATCACAACTACATTAAAATATTGAATTTTCATACTTGTTTCATGTCAAAATTTTAGAGGATTCAATTCATAATGTACAAGGACTTCTAAGTTGTGGCTAACAATTTTGTTTTAGTTGCTTTTAAAATGTCAAAATGTTATTATAAGCATACATGTTTGTATACAACAAAGGAAGGAAAAATAGATTTTTTGAAAGAATCTAAAATGATTAACTATAACTCTTCATCTCATTCAATATATATTTGACAACTTTATGGTTATTCAAAACTTTTCTTTTCATTATGTCTCTATAATGAAGATATTTAATGTTTACCATAGAAGAAGGGAATTAGTTATGAAGTACCTTCTATTCTTATCAAAGCTAAATCACTTTGTAACTATCACTAGGAGTATCACACCTAAGGTTCCAAGGCACATCTAAAATTACAAATGAATATTTTTAGGATGCATTATAATAGTATGAAACATTTCAATGGAAGCAAATAAAAATAATTTTAAAACAATCTCATAGATTACATTCCAAAAGTGGGCAACATTTTAGTGGTTCTTTAAACCATAGGATATAGAAAATTTGCAAAATTCTAGGCTATAAGATATGTCAATTTAGGTCACAAAAAGGATTGATATTGGAAATATATGGAAATGTCTACTAGCATTCACATTGTATATCACAAAAAGTATGTACCATAGATACATCATAAATCTTAATTAAGGTTATCTTAAGATGTTTAAAATGGAAAATTGTAGTTGGGATATTTGTGTTGCTTCTTAATAGGAGAATATTTCCCATACAATGGCATGTGTGCATAGTGTCTCTAATTTAATCTCTATGTGCTTCATCCAGGATTCCTATAAAGTTCAACCAATGAATGTGGAAATTCAGCATTGATGATTGTCATTAGGTACCACACCACTTTTCTCATTAGAACAAGGGGTGGCATTTATAGGGAAACCATCCTACTAGATGATGGAGGCTTCTAGAACTATTGTGATTTACTCTATAATGATATCTCTTGCATGGAGAAGTAAGGTTATAAAGGGTCACCTATAATAACAAAATGGTATACCTTGTAGTTCCTTCTATTATGTTTTGCACTCATTTTAGTGCTTTCCTTAGATTGGCCCTTTCTAATCCCTCCCTAGCCTATTTTCCCTTGTTCCTCTTTACATAATTATTTTTGTGTCTTGACCTCTTCCCACAACCTATTTCTTATTATTATATTTATGTTTCCCCTTTCATGTATCATTCACCCTTCTTTTGAGCTTCACTCACACTTAAGCTATCCACATTCTCATTTCCTAGGAGATTGCTCCAATTTCTATTCCCTCTCATGTCTGGCTTACTATTATCTCATATCATCCATAACTTGTGCATTAAAACTCCAAAAGAGTGGAATCACTTGTGTTAATCTTGTTTTAGCACCTTCTTGTTGACCATAAAATTGCACCTTCTTCTAGACATGGGCCAATTGCACTCCTACCAAGGCAAGGAATAGGTGCCCCACCCTCCCTTGGATAAAAATAATTAATGCAACCTCATCATAGGATAAATAAGTCAAATTCAAAATTTTCCCACTTAAAATAACAATTTTTTTTCCCTCAAAATCTATAAAAGGAGTTTTATTCCCCCCATTTTTTTATCAGATGGTCAAGTTTCCTCTCACAAGTTTGAGCTTCACTTTGTAATTTTAGAATCTTGGACCCTTGAAGCATTGGTCTACTAACGAAGAGTCATCATCAAGCTTTGGAGCTCATTCTACATCAACTTGATGCCATGAATAACTTTGTATGGTCATATTCCTTTATTATTTCCTCTCATTGCTCTTATTCTTTCGCTCTTCTAGATTCCTTGCAAATTAATTCCAATTCCCCCTTTTCTTTTTCTTTCCCAATTCATTCATCTTCAACCCCATATTAATCTCATTCCCCTTTGTTTCCATTTTGTTTCCCATTACATTCTCCCACCAAATTCTATAGTTGTTTCCTTTCCTTTATCAGCCACTTGAGCAAGCTCAAAATCTCTTTTCTTTGCCCTGGTGTTAGCTACAACTGGAGAGCTATCTTCATTCAATCCATAGAATTCTTGACCTTGCCAGTTAAGTAGTGTAGCATCATTAATAAACTGATCTTGGTGTTGTGAAGATGGATCATTAAGTGCATGCTGCTGTGAACTCGAGGTATTCTGCACCATTAGCGCCTGATTGATGAGTCCATTTGAAAGAGTGGCCTGATTATGGGGTTGGTTACAAGGGTAACACCACTCATAGTCTGTTGCTAAGTTGTTTTGGATAGGAACCAGCTCCTTGGTCGCACTAATAGGGGTTGGAGCATAGGTCTGAAAAGGTCTTGTGTTCACATTCTGTCTTGGGCCCTGATAATTGCCCTGGTAGACTTGTCTACTACTTTGATATGCTTGTTACTGACCTGGATTCTGCTATTGATAAGGCCTACTATAAGATTGTTGCTTTTCTAAACTGACAAGTTTATTTCCAAAAGTCTATAATAGACTTTTGATCTCTTGTAACTCATTCGAAGAAGTTGAAGCAGTAATTTCTTGTGCTCTAGCAGCTGAAACGAATGGCAAGGGTGTAAAAGGAGGTATCTGCAAGGGAATATTTGCATGAATCTCTAGGAATATAGGCATCGGTGGCCTGGGAGCAAGTTTACCAGCTTGTATTAAGTTGTTTTCAGCTCTGATAGCTATTTCAAAGGCATCTGGTAGAGAAACCCCTCCCATTGATTGTATCATAATAGCTATGTCGCTGTTAAGAGCCCTCAAGAAGTACAACAATGCATACTCTGGAGGAGGCCTCACCATTGTAGGGATTCTATCCCAGGTTCTTTCGAACCTGAAGTTGAAATCATTCGTCTGCTCTTTTGGAGCCCTCTTGATTGTGGTTAATTGTTCTAATAGAGACAAGTTATCAAACCTGTCTTGAAATTGCTTATGCAACTTGTCTCCAAATTCATCCCAAGTTGCAATTGAACCTATTGCTAAGCCCCTGTACCATTGTACAACTCTCCCTCTCAGTGAAGCAGCTAGTAATCTTACTGCAACATCTTCTTGGGTTACATGATGGACTCCACATAACGAAGCCACATATCTCATGTGTTCAACAGGAGTAGTTTGGTCTTCCCTTGTGAAAGTTGGAAGGATCTTCAGGGCTGCCATCGGGATGTCGTTGTGCTAAGCCAAATTTAAAGGACCCCCTCCATTGAAAGCAACAAAGGGTTGATTCCTTGGAGCAGCCATTGGAGGTATCTAAGGTGGATTTGTTGGTGCAGCAAAATGAGACCCTACATATGGAGGAGTGGACTGAGTTCTTCTATGATAAATAATTGTTGTTTCTTTCCTCTTTATTGCTTTGACTGGTCTTCTTGGTGGTGACAGCTACAAATATTCAAAAGGGCATGAGCTGCTTCTTGTTCAAACTCTTTTCATAAACTGTAGAAGGTGTTGATTTCTAGAGTTCTTCCTCTCTGTGGAGTCGCCACGTATGCCAAAGGACTTCTATAAAGTCTGGAATTCACTGGTTGCATACTAAACCAGCAGTTTAATCTAATTTTTGTCCCACCAAGTGTGCCAGAAACTGTTGTCACCTAGAAATGCACCCTATGCAAAGTTGTAGAACTAAGCTTTCTAGTGAAAACATTGGATCACTCCAAGGTTGTGGGACACCTGAGATTGGAGTGAACCTCCGGAGAAGGCCGGATTCCTTTGGATATCACCTAAACTAATGATCTTGTGATGGGAAAAGGGAGAAAGAGTACATAAATGAAGCTAAACTATGGTGATATACCGAGTTGATAAGAAATCATGAAATGAAAACAAAATGCAAACACACTGAGAAAGCTTAACTGCAACTATTTTACTTACTCAACATAACCCCTTTAGTCTTATGCATCATTCTTGATAGGTTTGATCTACATACATATCTTAAGAAGGAAGAAACAAGCTTCGCAGCTTTATGGTATGAATACAGATTTGGAAAAACACTGTCAAAGAAAACTTGCATAAGCTAACATACAAAAAATGAGAGTTGTATGAGAATCAATACTTGCTTTCAAGGTGAACTCCATTTTGCATTCCAGATTCCAGTTGGGTTATAAAGTACACATCAGCTGAGGAAGGATAACTAAGAAAAATCACTAACTCTTCTGGATGCATAGTTCGAACTACTTACAAAAAGGCAAAAAATGCCTTATATACAAAAGAGTGTCGGCCCTCTAGGGCTTACAAAAATATTGGTCTCAAAGAAAAATCTATCCTAAGATCTTTGATTGAATTTAATGTTGCACCCCTGCGTGTCCTTGCTATGTGTGTCGGTGAAGAGTTACCGCCTTGAGAAGCCCCTTAGATCTTTTGTAGCCATCAGACGTATTTACTTCTGGTCCTTGTATCCACCTACTGAATCCCCCTATTGAGCGTCTTGAATGCTCCTAAGTCCAGAAAATATACATGTCAATTTGCATTCTGTTGATTCTCTTGGCACTAGTCAAGCTGCCAACGATTCATCCATAGCTCTCCCTGATTGGCTGGGCACATTACACGTAGACTCCCCTACAGTCAAAAGCTTGTTCGATCAAAATCACATCTCGACAAGACACCTGAAGTGTCTCACCGATGCGATTATGCCTCTCTGAAGCAATCGGCACAACATGTGACAGTCGATGAGACATCATAGCGAGCTTTAGAATTAAAATCAATATCACTGAGGCCATCAGCAAGACACAACTCTATCACTGAGATATCATGTCAAAAATCTGACCCTTTGGTGAACTCACCATTTTGGGGAGACCTCCTTGTGTCGATGAGACGTCATGGCGAGCTCCTTCTATGTCTCGGCGAGAACACCCATGTCGGCAAGAGGCTTCAGTGTCGATGAGACCTTTCAGCGAGTTCACTTTAGTCACCCCGAGCTCCGCATTCCTTTCGATGAGACACTTGCTAGTCGCTGGGACCTCATGGCAAAAGCCTCAATCTCCTGGCGAGCCCTCTTCATCTGTCGGCAAGAGACTATTAGTGTCTCCCCGAATGCATTTCACCTTACTGAGCTCCACATTCCTTTCGACGAGACATCATCAAGTTGGGAAGACTTCATAGCGAGGATCAAATGTTACACTGATACCCGCTTCTATTGCTGAGACCATACCATGTTGGCGAGACATCACATCGACGGTCGGGTGCTACACTGATGTAAAAGTCGGGGAGACCTCCTGCATCGGCAAGACATCCTGACGAAGGCACCCACCTATGCTGAGAATCCATCCTCTACCGAGTTGTTCACTTATTGGCAAGACATCACCGAGTCGGGGAGACCTTTCTCCGACTTGGAATGCTATACCGAAGGCCTTCTTATCGGTGAGACTTTAACGGGTCGCTAAGACCTTAAGCCGAACGCTTTGTATTTCGGCGGGTTCCTTTTCCTATCGGGGAGACATCTTCACTTCGGCATGAGCTTATGCCGATGTCAAACATTCTCGGTGAAATATTTCGTTGTCAACAAGACTCCTGCCGAAGGAAAACATATTGAGGCCCCCCTTTCTTCCTTCGGCAAGACCACCTCTGTTCGCCGAGACCTCTTATCGAGCCCCTTGATTTTTGTTGAGCTCTTCATTTCGGGGAGAATTTTTATAATCACCGAGACATCTCAGCAAGGTCCCATAGTCATACTGAGGGCCCTCTTTCTTTTGTGTCGCTTCTATCTATCAGCAAGAGATCATATGTTCGATGAGAGATCTTACCGAAAGCACAACGCTATCCCGAGACCCCTTTCATTTCAGTAAGACTCCCCATCTGTCGGCAGGACTTCTTCCCGAGCTCATCATCTTTTGGCGATCTTGCTTCATTTTGGGGGAAAAAACTTCTTCACCAAGACCTTTCGTTGAATGCTTCATCCTTCCAGGCTCATACCTTGTTTTCAGTAAGATCTCGCTTTGCCGGTGAGACGTGTTGGCGAGGGTGAAATGTTACCTCGATACCCTTCTTCTTCGGCAAGAGACAAAGGTTTCGCCAAGACATTATGGCGAGGTTACTTTCTTAGGCCAAGGCTATGAGTCAGCAAGACCTTCAGGTGAAGGTGAGATGTCACAGTGAACTCTTCTCATTGTCGGCAATACAGTCTACTCTCGATGAGACCTCTTGCCGAAGGCAAAGACCACCTCGGTGAGCTTTCATTATCTTCTATCGGTGAGAGTCAATTAGTGTCACCCCAAACGCATTTCACTTTACCGAGCTCCCTTTCCTTTCGCTGAGACATTATCAAGTCGGGGAGGCTTCATAGCGAGGCTCAAGTGTCATATCGAGGGCCTTCATCCCTTTGTGTTGGGGAGACATCACACCCATCGAGGAGACCACATGTCGAGAGCACAACCTCATGCCAAAAGCTTCATTACTGTCACTGAGACCTTAGCCTATCGGCCAAACCTCTCTTCGCAACTTGCTTCCCTTTTCCGATGACGCCTGACTTCGATGAGATATTGTGCGATCGGTAAGACCTTTTGTTGCAGCCGGATCTCATGGTGATGATGGCTTCATTCAGCAAGAGCTCCTTGGTTGGCGAGACACCTTAGTGGTCTTGGCGACTTTCTCCTTAGATGATTTTCATGTCGAACCTTCCTAGGGCAGGTTCTCCCACTGAGCTCCCCGTGACCTAGCAACAAATGTAGGATCTTTGCCCTCATGTGAATGTTCCATTGGCCTCTCGAAGATCTAACATATGATTATCTTGCCTGATTGAAACTATAGGTGAAATATAGGCAACAATTCTTAGTACTTCATTCTTGATTATTTATCACACCTTGGTACAATGTTGATTGGTAGACTTGATATTCTTTGACACTACCCATACAATGAGAGTTCTTAGATAGGTATATTCTTCATTGATAGGTTTGATACATGGAGCTTATGATTGTCATTTATGGTTTGCATATGTTGTTAGCATGAGTTTATTGATGTTATTGGTACCTATGAGGTATGGATGGTTGGATGTATTAGCATGTGTTGTGGATGTTATTTCTAATCATGTGGGTTTTTACCTTTGAAAACAACTTATTTGGAGCCTTTATTATCACTTGGATTTGATGCTTTTGTTCTTAGATTGGTGCATCTTCACCTTGGCATGTTCATTTTCTTCTATAGGTGGCATGTTTGAGGATGACAGGAGTTCTTTTTTGAGATGGTGGTCACTTTGGTTTGATTGCAGGTATCTTGATGGAGCACAAGAGCATGTTGGAGATTTGTGTGATTACATGTATGTCTATGATGATGTATTTCATTGATTGACCCTTATGCAATGTATACAATAAGTGGGAGAATGTTGGGATAAGGTGTTGTACACCATTGCATAAAATGTTATATTATAATATTGTAACTAAATAATTATTTAGTTGTGATGCACCTATGAGGTGTGGTTAGGTAATTATTTGGGGACCACTTGTATGTTGTATTGTAACATTGGATTATTATTTAATGTGTGAGAGACATGAGATAATAATTTAATATTGGAGAGCACATTGAATTAAGTGAAAAATTAGTAACCAATATTAAATGAAGGGTCACTGGTTTTTTATTCACATGCTTTTGTGGTACATGGTTTTATCTTACCACTTGGTTGTATTTGTGTGAGCTTGAGTCTATAAAAACAAGCACATGTTTGGTGGTTAAGGTTGGCTAGGTGAGTGACCTATCATTATTGAGTCTTTTTGAGAAGTGCATATGTGAAGCATGGCATGGGATGTGTAGATTCATGCTTGGAAACATGGAGGATGTATTGGAGTGGCTTGATGTTTTAGAAGTATTCATTGTAACTTTGTAAGTGCATGTATCATTTTACTATTGAATAATAGATGGAGTATGGCTGCTTTTAAAAGCCAAGTTTTTCACTCTTGAAGGTTTTCCTGAGGTATATCTTGTGTTACCTTGTGGCTTGTCTATTTGATCTATGCAATACGAATATTCTATAAGCTTTCATGCATGCTTTTCTCTAATGGGGTTATGTAGGAAATGGATTAAGAATGTGGGTATGATACTTTATTTCCTAACAACTACTAGATGTTGGTACAACCTTATGAGGATGAGAGGATTATGCAAATGCATGAATACAAGGGATTTTATGGGGGAGATATGTGGGATAATGGATGTGATGTTAGAAAGTGTATGGATGGAATGTTGGAGGGGATGTTTTCAGGACGAACATTGAAGCTTATTGTGAGGGATGTGGAATGATAAGAGGAGGAATGTATGGAGAATGTTGGGATAAAGGAGGATTTGGTTAGTGAATTTTGGGACTTAGAGACCCAAAATGGATTTAGGAGATAGTGGTTGAGGATTCTTAGATTTTAGATTAGAAACATTAGATGTCATTATGAATTTTTCCTTTGGAGTATTGCCTCATTTTTCATTGGGATCCATATGATTTTTGTTTTTTATTTGGTGGGCCTTTGTCACCTTTGGGACTAAGTGCACTTTTGGATAGTATTTTCTTCATCATGTATTTTTAAGGAGACATAGTGATTTCTAGATCCATGTGGATTTTTGGTTGTATGAACTATTAATTTTGCATCCAAACTACTTCTAATAACAATGGTGTGGATGATGAGGAGAGTATATAAATGGAGTGATGTACTTGGGATGGTGGATGGGATGCATAATTATGTGCCTTTTTTTATCCTCGTTTTGGATTAGAGGAATGGTATTTTTGTGATGGGTGATAGGGATAGGTGATTGGTGGATGAAGGGATGAGTGAGATGAGATGGATGGAAAATTTTTGGAATTTAAGGGCCCAAAATGGACTTAGCAGATGGAGGATGTGTGATGGATTGTGGGACATAAGGACCCAAAATAGATTTGGATGATGAAGGAGGAATATAGATAATGTTTTTAGGTGTATATGATGGAGGAGTGATGTAAACAAATGCTTTAGAGTGATGAGAAGTGCTTATTGATATTTTGGAAGAGGCTCGCTTAGGTTGTACAAGGGTTGTACCAACATTTTTAGACTATGATCCTTGAGATATGTAGCCAAGGCCTCGTGCTCATGCATTTTATTTGATATGGATGGCTTCTAATATACCTTGCTCATGAAGGCCTAAGCCTTTGCTTTGATAGTTCATGGTCTTGAGAATTTAGTTTATATTAGGATGCTTGTTATTTAGAAGCAGGATGTGAGTACATTATTAGGTGAAGGAGGATGGGTGGTGGATATGATTTGTTCTTCTACTACAAGAGAACCACCATGGGTGATAGTAAGAGGATGAGGGGGTATGGATGTGGTGTTGGGATGGTTTGGGTAGGAGATGATAAAGGATCATGAGAAGGATTGAATGGGATGGTACCTAATCTTGATTTGAATGAGGGGATGATAAAGGATCATGAGAGGAATTACAAGGGATCATATGATCTTGATTTATAAGGGGATCATAGTATGGAGTGGAGGAGGTACTTTGATCTTGAAATGAAAGGGATAATCTTGGATGTCCTCATCAAAGAAAAATCATGATTAAATATTGGATTATCATATATATCATGATCAAACATGGGATTATCATGGACATAAAATATTTTTAATGGAGTGGATGGTGATGTTTGATATTGATATGTAGGGGAATCTATGTTGAAATTCTTTTTATTCAATAGATTGAAATAGTTTATTTGATGTGGATGGTTGGATGGGGAAGGTGTGGGATAGAATCTTCAAATGGGATGGATGAACGGATGGAGGTTTGATGAGGTTAATGGGATGGCGGTTGGATAATACTAGAAGTAGGAGATGGGGATTGGGATTAGATGGCTTCAATGGGTTGGATGATGTTAGGAGTTGGAGTAGGAATGATAGGTGTGCAATAGAGAAGGCCCTTGTCACTAATGACTATACATAGTTGAGTGGGATGACATGCTTCTTCCATTATCGGATGTGGATTTTGTGATGGATTCTTTGCTACAAGTCCTTGGAGGAATTGTGGAGTAAGATATGTGTATGCTTTAGGCTCATATGGAGGGTTGGTAGATGGAAGATTAGGAATAGATGGATTATTGGGATTATGGATTGGAGGATTAGGATTAGATGGAGATATAAGATATGAGGGATTGGAAGATGGATTGAGACAGAAGAAATTGGATGGTAGGTTAAGATAGGAGGAATTGGTGGTGGGAATGGGAAGGAATCGAGATAAGATGAAGATTTTGGTTGGGTGGTTTGATAGGGACATGAAATAGTGGGAGAAGGATTATGGATTAAAGCATGGGGATTGGATGAAGAATTAAGATTAGATGGTGGACTACGATTATGAATTGAAGGGTAGATTTTGGGATGGTGGAATGATGGATTTGGATTAGGGTTGAAGGTGATGGTGTGGTTGTTCAAAGGTGGAGGTTGGGATAAGACTAGAGGAGAAGATGGAGGTATGGATATTGGATGATGAGGATATGTGATTGAAAAATAAGAGGGAAATATGGATGGAGGATAAAATGGAGTTCCCTCATCAAAGGTAGCATAGGGATGACCAATAGATATGTATGGAGGTGTGATGGGGTAGCTAGTGGGAGGAATTTCTTGGTGGAGAGACATGTATGAGTGGTGGATGCTTGAGGAAAGCTTGCTGGAAATGATAGCATCAAGGGGATTGATTTCATATTCATCTTGGTCAACAAGACTTTTATCATCATAAAAATGGGGTGTAGTTTGGAGAATTTATGGTGGAGAAAATCATCAAAATAAGATTGTGACATAATGATTAGTTGATGAGTTGGATCTGAATGAAAGAGGAGATTGACTAACTTACTAAAACTCATATTAGGATGTAGAATAAGCATATATTAGGATTTGATTTAAGCTCATATTAGGATTTGGAAGAAGCTCAAATTAGGATAATTTTGAAGATATGGTGAGAAGGTCTCCAAAATTCAAGGATGAAATTAAGCTCAAGTGTGCTAGAAATGTGCACATGAAATTCATGCCAATGTGAATGATTTAAACAATAAAAATCAAACAAGATGAAGATCAAACAAAACACTCGTGATTAGGCATAAAAGTCAAATAACCATATAATTTAATGAAATTAAACTATAATAGATTCCTTGTTGTGTAGATGTGTTTGCGATAGTTGATTGGATGTGTGCTCCCTAATGATTTTGATATCATAATGACATGCCAAGTGAAAATAAGTGAGTTTTTTAGATAGAATGGCTAAGTATTCCATATATAAATTTGGATGAAATTGGATCAAGGGTGGAGATTGAAAGATGAAGATGAATTTGATCCTCTCAACTCATGAGATGGTGACAAGTGTCACCATGAGATGAGGTGAGAGGAGAGATTGTACCATGGAGGTATCTTGAAAGATTTACCATAGAGTAATTATTTTCCTCACACTCTAAAGTGAGGGGGATTGAAAAGAATAAAGGAACGAAAATTCCTTTTGGATACTTTTGGAAGAAAGATCCATGTGCCCAAGGACATGGGATCTTTTCAAAAAGGGGAAGATTGATGAGAGAGAGGACAAGGTGGGTGAGGGAAGATTTGACCCCACTTTATCAAGGATCAAGTGTGTGCACATGATTAGGTGAGGATTATGGGTTAATGAAAAAGGCTAGAGGATGTGATATGAGGTGAGAGAAAAATAAAAATAAAATTATTAAATTTAATTCTCATTTGGAGGAAAAGGGGATTTGGGAATTAAATTAAATAAATAAGATTATTCATTCAATTTAATGAATGAATGATATACTCTGATCTATGATATGTAAATTAATTTAAATAATGAATATTATTTAATTAATACAAGTGGTAGAAATTAGTTGAAATAATGATAAATTGACCAAATGAAAGTGATCAATTTTAGGTGTCTACAGATTGAGCCCATATGATGTCCATGTGAATTCATTAATCATGTTTAATATTCTCAAAATATGCTCTCCAAGGTAGGGGTGGATTTTATCAATGATACCATGGCTTTGGTATCCATTGTTTTGGTCTAACCATTTATGGTTTTACCTCACTTTCCCTATATATTAGAGGTGTGAGATAGTAGTTTGATATCATATTGTACAAGTAGACAAATGTTGTTGGAATAATGTTTTAGTGTAGAGAAAAGTGGGTTGATGTTGCATCTTATTCAGTGAAGATTAATACATACTTGTCCTCATTCTTAGGTGTTTTTTTTTCTTGAAAGGTTTTCACCATATAATTCCAATGTTCTGTGTTGCTACTTCGTTGTTTGTTGATGTATGATTTTACACATTCTTTTATGCAGTCCAATATTACAAAATTAAATTTCAGATTTGCATACACATTGAAAAGTCTTTTTTTTTAGTAGTGTCACCTTGCTTCTCAACAGTAACATGCATCACACCCTCTTATTTTTCCTTTGAATAAGAAGTTGAGTTAAAGTCCCCACCCCATCTCCTCCTTCAAGCACCCAAGAATTACATCCAATTGATCCAAACCTATTTTTTGAGATCGTATCCCATCAAGCCATACTACACGTTAATCATCCAAAAAGAAAGTTTCAAAATGAAACTTGCCACTTTACAAAGCATTCAATTATGATCCAAAGCAATTAACTTGACTTTGAGCCTTTGAGGGGTCCAAAAAAATCACCAATCCACTAGAAGCGCCAACAAAATTCATAAAGACACTTCCATTTAGTACTTTTATATAATTTTTATTTTTTTTCAATCCAAATTGATTTTAGTTTCTAATAACACTATATCAACCATATTACTCTCCAAGAGATGCTTTATTGAACATAGTTTGTTAGAGGCAGTTATACCCCTAATGTTCCATGTAATTACTTTCATTTCTCCTATGAAGGTTAGGTCCTCTCCTTGACCTCATAACTCTATCATCAGTAGATTGGATTCTAGCCACAATCTCCTCTTGTGTCTTTGCCTTTTTGCACCCATTTCAATAATTTTCGATTTTCTTCAAAGCCTCTGATTGAGAAACTATAAGGTTCTTAACATAACAATTATCCTCATCTTCTCTCAAAATTTCATTAATCATTTAATCAATGAATTCTTGCCCAACCTACCTTACAATATCGTCTGCCATATTGATAAGAAAGTCATCATTATTTGCATTGGAGATTTGTATTGTAGATCCAAAGCACCTACTGCTAAAGGAAGGAAGATCCAGAGTCAATTATTTTAATTCAGTCATAGAAGAAAAACCTATTGATCCCTTGTCTATGTCTAAGAATTTCGTCTAAACAGTTTATCTCATCATTAAATTCTGACCATGGCATTCTTGTCCAACATCTCATTCTTATCCAAGATCAAATCCTCAGTTGGGAAGAAAACATCTTCCTTTTTCAGCTCCTTTGCTCTCTCTAGAAGGCTTAATAGTTTCAAACGCTTTGATGAATTTTTGAAGATGCCCATAGTTGTGACATCTAAAGCAAATAGGTTCCAGATCTTCCTCCTAAATTGTTTGTTCCCAAATGCCATTTCTTGTATTTAATGATAATAATTTGGGGGTCTCCTTTGAGATATCCACACCAAAATGAATCTGAGCATATATCCCTGACATCCTTGAAATGCCATTAACATCTACTGAGATAAAGGATCCTACCACAATACCAATTTTCTCAAGAACAGATAACCCCCAGAACTCAGACAAAAGATTATATAGCCTCAGCTATACCTAAACTTGAGTAATCTTCTCAAAATAAGGATCAAAGTTCAGCTTCCAGACTTGTAAGAATAGATCAAATCCATTGATCATCCAGGATTCAAAATGTGATCTCTCATAGCCTCTTACTGGAAAATCACCATGAAAAAGCCTTGAGGAAAGGAAAAAGTCTTTGCATCCTCACTCCAATTTCTTTTCACCCAACTCACAAGAATAATTCTCGCAGGCCATAGTCTCCAAAACTTCCCTATGATTACTTTAGCTGCTAAATGTTCCATTTTCTGATCCTGATTTGATTGCTCTAGGTCCAACTTTATGGTCTTGGTAGATCCTTCCTCTTTCCAATCCTTTCCATCTCTGTAAGATCCTCTCACTGACAACCCTAGTGTCTATACGTTCCTATCACAAAGAAATTCCCCAAACCGCCTTTCTTAAGAGGCTGGTTCTTCCTCCATACTTCCTGACCAGAGGACTATTTTGAAGATCCTGTCTAACATTCCTTGACAAAGATCTTTCAAATCTCCGTTCTGCACTGGATCTCTTTATCATGCTTCCACCCAAACCCTGATCAAACAAAACCCTTACTTTGCAGTGCTGCCAGCCATTTTCTTTCCTTTCTAGTGCATTACTTCCAGACAGATCAGATCTCCACTGGAACCCTCGCGACTGATCAGATTTTGCTATTTCTTCGTTTAAACTATGGAGAGGTAATTAACCAATATAATATTCCGTAGTAAATGTGGCAATGTGAAAGCTACGAAGAGGTAATTAATTATTCTTGCAACTCCGAACTATTCCATATTTTATAGTATGGAGAATTTAGCTCTATCATTTGCATAACTACGGTGAGGTTTTTTTAGGATTGGTGCTGATCCTTTTGTTGCTGCTCTTAATCGATTACATTGTTTGGTCTTGTGAATGCTATTAAAATCTTTCATCTGATATGGTTTCTTCTTCTATCATTATAAATTCTAATCAAAATGCTTGATGGCTTCTGGTATTGTGGGAAACAATTTTTGTTATATAATAACAATGAGAAAAACAAACACGATTGTGAAGTTTTGAGAATACTGAAAACTTATCATTCTTCTGTATGTTTGGTCATGAAAGTTGTCAGTCCTCGACAGATTACCTTAGTAGGTTTTCGAAAGAGTATTAAAGACGTGAAATTGAAAATGCTCCTGGGCTTACGGCTGACAATTTCATTGTGATAGACGTAGACTGACTAACACTGCACATTTTCCACATTCCAATTACAATCATAGAATGCCATTGCATTCCACTATTCCTCTAAATCTCACAGGAGTATATAGAGAGAGCCAGTTGAAGGTGGCGCTGCACATTCTGCTCACTACACACAACTCCTCTCTTCAATTATTGCAGACCTTTATTCTCAAGAACGCGCTTTCACGAGCGAAAAAAGTCCACTCTTTCATCACTCACAGGCGTTTTGCATTTGCTGCACGCACGACTTTTGATAATAAGCTTATTTACATGTATTTCAAGTGTGGAAATTTGGTTGATGCCCGCGACGTGTTTGATCACATGAATGAACGAGACAGCGTCTCATGGAATACGATTATTGCAGAGTACAGACGACATGGTTATCCTCACGAGACAGTCACACTGTTTCACCATATGCAACAAGCAGGTCTCCAACCCGATCAGTTTACATTTGCCAGCGTACTCCCAGCCTGTGCCAAAATGGGAGCTTTAGAACAGGGTATGGATATTCATCGAAGCATAATGGAAGGGGGGTTTTTGTCAGATATTGTAGTTGGAAATGCTCTGCTAGACATGTATGGAAAATGTAGAAGCATAGACAAGGCACGTGAACTGTTTGACAGAATGCCTCAAAGAGATGCCATCTCTTGGAATGCAATGATTACACTATATGCACAAAATGGATTTGTTGGAAAGGCTTTACAATTTTTCAAGCAAATGCAATCAGCAAGTCTAAAGCCAAATTCCACAACCTTTGCTAGCATCCTCCCTGCCTGTGCCAAAATGGGGGCTTTAGAACAGGGTATGGACATCCATCAAAGCATAATCGAAGGGGGGTTTTTGTCAGATATTGTAGTTGGAAATGCTCTGGTAGACATGTATGTGAAATGTGGAAGCGTAGACAAGGCACGTAAACTGTTTGATAGAATGCCTCAAAAAGATGTCATCTCATGGAATGCAATGATCGTAGGATATACACAAAATGGATATGTTGAAAAGGCTTTAGAAACTTTCGAGGAAATGCAATTGGCAGGTGTAAAGCCAAACTCCACTACTTTCGGCAGCATCCTCTCTGCCTTTGCCAAAATGGGAGCTTTGGAGCAGGGTATGGACATCCACCAAAGCATAAAGGATAGAGAAATTTTGTCAGATGTTGTAGTTGCAACTGCCCTAGTAGACATGTACGCAAAATGTGGAAGCATAGACAAGGCATGCGAACTGTTTGACAGAATGCCCCAAAGAAATGTGGTCTCATGGACAGCAATGATTGCAGGATATGCACAAAGTGGATTTGTTGATAAGGCTTTAGACACTTTCAAGCAAATGCAATTGGCAGGTGTAAAGCCATTTTCCACAACCTTTGCCAGCATCCTCCCTGCCTGTGCCAAAATGGGAGCTTTGGAACAGGGTATAGACATCCATCGAAGCATAATGGAAGGGGGATTTTTGTCAGATATTATAGTTGGAAATGCTCTTGTAGACATGTATGCAAAATGTAGAAGCATAGACAAGGCACGTGAACTGTTTGGCAGAATGCCTCAAAGAGATGTCATCTCATGGAATGCAATGATTGCAGGATATATACAAAATGGATTTGTTGAAAAAGCTTTAGAAACTTTCAAGCAAATGCAGTTGGCAAGAGTAAAGCCAAATTCCACAACCTTTGCTAGCATCCTCCCTGCCTGTGCCAAAATGGGAGCTTTGGAACAGGGTGTGGACATCCATCAAAGCATAATGGAAGGAGGGTTTATGTCAGATATTGTAGTTGCGACTGCCCTGATAGATATGTATGCAAAGTGTGGAAGCATGGACAAGGCACGTGAACTATTTGACAGAATGCCTCAAAGAGATGTGTTCTCGTGGACTGCCATGATTGCAGGCTATGCACAAAATGGATTTGCTGAAAAGGCTTCAGAAACTTTCAAGCAAATGCAATTGGTAGGTGTGAAGCCAGACTCCACAACCTTTGCTAGCATCCTCCCTGCCTGTGCTAAAATGGGAGCTTTGCAACAGGGTATGGACATCCATCAAAGCATATTGGAAGGGGGATTTTCATCAGATATTATAGTTGGAAATGCTCTGGTAGACATGTATGCAAAATGTGGAAGTGTTGACAAAGCACGTGAACTGTTTGACAACTTGCCTCAAAGAAATGTATTCTCATGGAATGCCATGATTGCAGGATATGCACAAAATGGATTTTGCAAGGATGCTCTCAAAATCTTTGAATTGATGAAGCAGTCTGGAACATATCCTGACATTGTAAGCTTTGCTTGTGTTCTATGTGCATGCAGCCATGCAGGTTTAGTGGATGAGGGCTGTACATACTTCACCCACGTGAGCAACTCTTATTGCATTATGCCTACAATTGATCATTATGTGTGCATGGCTGACCTTCTTGCCGTGCTGGCTATCTAGAGGAAGCCCTAAACTTTATCATTAAGATGCCAGTTAAACCTGTGGTGATTGTGTGGATGTGTTTTCTTGGTGCCTGTAGATCACATAAAAATATAAGTTTAGGAGTATTTACAGCAACACTGCTTTTAGATTTGGATCCTAAAAATGCTGCGGCTTATGTTCTTCTCTCAAACATCTATGCAAAAATGGGCAGGTGGGGTGAGGTTAAAATTGTAAGGAGATTGATGAAAGATAGAGGACTTAAAAAGATCCCTGGATGCAGTTGGATTGAAGGCCATAAAATGGTACATGCTTTTTGTGCAGGAGACAGATCACATCCACAAACACAGGAGATCTATGCAAAGTTGGAGAAATTGGCCTGGGAGATGAAGGCAGCAGGGTATTTTCCAGATTCAAGACATTTACTTAATGATGTGGAAGTGGAAGAAAAAGAAATGTTTCTTTGCCACCATAGTGAAAAGTTGGCAATTGCATTTGGTTTGTTAAACACGCCACCTGGAACAACTATTAGAGTTGTTAAGAACCTTCGAGTATGTGCTGATTGCCACATTGCGACGAAATTCATCTCCAAGATTGTTGCAAGAGAAATTGTTGTGAGAGACGCAAATCGTTTCCATCATTTTAAACAGGGAAAATGTTCATGCAGAGATTATTGGTGATGCTAAATGAGGCAATCTGAAAATAGGCTTGCACTTAAATAATGTGGGACAAGGTTTGATTTTCAGTTTCTAGGAAAAAACAAAAAATCTTGTGTTTTATTGTCTGACTATTTGGCAATCCACACCATGGCAATCCACACCATGCTGTTGGCCTTGTAACATAACACAGTGGTTTCAGTGAATTGTTTTCATAAAATCTAGAAATGTAAAGCTGGAGGAGGTGGTGAAGAATTGGTGAAGAGAAAAGGTGAGAACACCTTAAGCCAATGGAATGATGTTTGATCAATTAGAAATGGGAGAGAAAGGTTGTCAATTATCCTTGTCATTTTGTATAGTTCTTTTGTAGAAATTAATTGTATTATCTTTTATCTATGTTACAGTAATAATTTAAGATTAAATTACATGTTTGATATTCAATGCTTAATTTTATATAAGTGCATGTAAATTTTGTCTAATTTAAGGTTAGATATTTTTAATGTTGCTTCACATCCCTTTGCTTGGTGAGATAACTAATAGATTTATATATTCACATTATTTTTAATTTAATTTATTTTTGATTGGGTTTTGCTTTAATAAGAAATAAACCATTATAATTTATACATGAAGTAAAAAAATTTACAATTGTGTTTATATTGTAGTTAGTGGTTATATCATGTGACACTTTGAAAACTCACATAATGAGGTTTAAAGATTAGTAAAAGAGAGAAGAAAATTACATTTGTATATGTAAAAATAAAATCATAATTTATATTGCATTATAATTGCACATTATGATATTACAAAATTGTGTGATGAAATTTATAAATTGACGCTAATGAGACAACATTTTGATGGTGATTGGGAGAGAGCTAAATAGGGTATTTAGTAATTGTTTGGATTGACAATAGATTTAAAACTAGAGGAACTCAATGCTAGACATTCATAGTTCAAAAGAATATTACAATTATATTCACAATTTGGTCAAATTGACTATTATATTCACTTGTGGCAAACCTAACAAATGAAGTAAAGGTTAAACTCCATTTGATAAGATATGAATTGAATAATTTTGCATTAGTTGCATACCTACCATATGCTAGTAAAGACTAAATTCCATATGCCCTATCTAATATTTGTTTACAATCCTTAATCACAACTACATTAATAATCTTGAATTTTTTTACTTATTTTATGCTAAAATATTATGATACAAGATTCAAATCATAGTGACCAAAGACTAATTCATGTGGCTAACATTTTTTGTTTATTCAATTTAAAAATGTCAAACATGTTATCATAAGCATCATGTTTGTCTATAAGGCAAGATTTTGTTTCTTTTGGAAAGAATCTAGAATGATGAACTTTAGTTCTTCATCTCATGTAAATGCATTTGGTAACTTTATGGTTATAAAGAAAAATGCATTTTAAAGTCATTTTTTAAAAGAATCTAGAATGGTGAACTTTAGGTCTTCGTCTCATCATCATGTAAATGTATTTGGTAAATTTATGTTTATTAGGAAGCATGCATTTCCAAGTCATTATGAGTCTTTATAAAAAAAATGAACTTAATGTTTACAATATACTAATAATGAAATTTTCTATGAAGTGTCTTCTATTCTTATAAGATCTAAATCACTTTGTAAATATCACTTGTAGTATCACAATTGAGGTCCTAAGGCACACCTAGAATTATAAATAAATATTTTAAATATGTATGCATTATGATAGTATGAAACATTTGAATAGAAGCAACTCCTTTGTCATTATTAATAAAAATAGTTATAAAATAATGTCATAGATTACATTTCAAAAGTGGGGAATACATTAGTGGTTCTTTAAATAATTGGATATATGTGCCACCAATAACAAACTCAATTATTAATAAAATCAACAAAATTTTAGTTTACAAAATTCATTAAGTATGAACCATATAAACATCACAAAGCTTAACTAGAGTTGCCTTGAGAATTTTAAAATGGGACATTATGGTTTGCATCTTTTCCTTGACATCAAATAGAAAGAATATGTAGGGATTGATTCCATCCAATTTCATGTGTGTAATGTCTCTCCTTTAATCTCCCCATGCTCATGCTAAGTGTTTTTATATGAAGTTCTTATGAATGAATATGTGAATTTGGTGTTAAAGATTGTCTTGGGTACCACACACTTTGCTCCACCATCTTGAAGACTTTAGTCAATATGATCACTCTCTTACACATCCTTCAAAACATTGCTAAGATGAGCCACATATTAAGATTGACTTGCAACTATTTATTCTTCCCCCTTAGAGATGGATCTACCCTAGTCCGCATGTTCTAATCCTTTTGATCATATGCTCCCTACATTATTGATGTATCTTATGATTCTCTACCTCCTCGTGATATTTATCCCTTTATTCTTTCCCTGACCAATCCTGCTCCACCTACTTATTTTTCACTTCCTCTTTATGATTTGTCACCACCTTTTCCCCCCTATAGCAACAATCTCATGTCTTTTTTTATTGAGCAAGAGGATGCCTATTTTAGTACATGTGATGAGTGTGACATTGATAATTTATTAGCTAATATATTAGATGCATATTGTAATGAAGATTTGGAGATAACTTTTCCTCTTTATAATGATTTTACTTTTCATGATGCATCTTCTTCCCCTTCTACATCTATGACATTGTCTACAATGTCTAATGAAAAAGATTCTAAGTGCCATGTGAATGTCTTATGTTGTGATGAACCTCTTAGGATGTCTTCTTGTCTTTCTATTTTAAAAAATAACATACTTGTTTCATAAGATCATAAATACATTTATCCTTCATTTACCTCTTCTTACATTGAATTGTCACACATGACCACTTCACATCCTCCACTAGAAGTTCCGTCTTGTACTTCATATGCTACCATCATTTTCTCCTTCCAATGTTCTAACACCCCCCTTCATTTTTCATCTTACTCTTCATTTCTCATAAAAAAACCATTTTATTCTTATTAGCCATCTCTTTCTTCTACCCCTCTTATAACTCCTTATGCATATACCACATACTTTCCTCATCATAAAGTTGCACCTCCTCAAAATAGTATTTAACTCTCAATTATTATTTCAATTGGATATATGTCCTTACTTAACTTAAGGAGCTTAATGTGCAACTATAGACTATCACCCCTTCATCTCCTCATTGAACCCCTTCATGGATAGTGTTACCCCTTCCATCTAAATCCTTACATAAATGTCTCCTAGTGACATGAGCTCATTATATTTTGATAAATATAATTCCACAAAAACTCTATTTGTAATTTGTGATCATATTTTTATATCCCTTATTCAACCATTACTCAATCTCATTTAACCAAAAAATTTCCTAGAGTATCGATAGATTATTTATTAGATCTATTCTACACTCTACCCCTAGCTCCATACTCTCCTTTGTTGATCTTATTCAAAATATTCACTTGCAATAAAACTTAGAACCCAAATTCTCTCTTCTACAGCTCACTCATTGCAAACAATATCTTATTGAAATTATTAAAGACTACATTTCTTGCTTCTTTTCCTTACTCATCCACATGGAATTCCATCCTCTTGATTGTATACTCCAACATACATTCCTTGAAAACCTCTTACCTTACACCCAAGAGAAACTAAATTTTATCTTTACACTTCTATTTTTACCTAACTATGTGATGAAGGGGAAAACCACACAACACATAACCACAAAAATTTCTCACAAGAAGATATGAATATTCTTTTATTGAATTAAGCATAAAGTAAATTTCATAAATGAGAAAAAAACAAAGGATGAAATTCTCAAATAGGCCACAACACATTACAACTTCTTTCCCCTAGTTTTTGGAGCTTTCTAGCTTTTGTTTCTTCAAATATTCCTTCAAATCATTATTTCCCTTCTTCCTCACAACATTCCACCTTCCTATCATTATTCCAATACTGAAAAATGTTCAAAAAATGGTCATAAATAGCCCTTTGGTGCTTTCAAGATTTTTTTAAAATTTGTAACTCTTACCAAAAAATAGCTCAACTTGTAGGAGCCATAACTTTTCTTTTGGGCACCCAATTGAGCCCATTTTTTTTTATAAATTGAAGAGCTTAGGAGTTCTTTATGTCATGTTTTTCCTAGATCAAGAATTGATCAATTTTGACCACAATTCTATTCAATCATTTAAAGGCCCAAAATTCAAGTTGAATATATCTTTTAGGATTTTGTAACCTTGAAAAATTAATCTCATTATTTGCAAATGATCTTTTGTTAATATTTTAAACATAGGTTATTTTCACAATTTTAAAGTTCTAGGTAATTTTTAAGTCCATATATGCTCAAATATAATTTTTAAAAAAATAGAAACCCTACTATTTTTAGCCATATTTAAAAAATGAAAGTTCTAAATTATTCTCTAGGACTTTAAAAGGAAGTAACCCTCATGAATATTCATCAAACCAAATAGAAATCAAAATAAAACATTGTTTTGGGTGATGCAAGATTAACCTTTCACCCTAGGTGCTTCTACATCACTATGGGGGGCATTAAAGTTGACTAAATACTTACATGAATTGAGGTCACCTCCTATTATTGATTCCTTTTGTAAAAACTCTCTAGAGGATTTTTACCTTATCAAAAAAGGAAAACCAAAGGAAATAAATTATACATCATTTGTTAATTCTCCCTAATAACTCTTACCCCATATCTTGGATAATAAATAAATCACTCTTCCACATTGAGAATTTTTAAATTCCCCTAAATAATTCAATCAATCTATCTCTCTTGTTCCTGCAATCACATGTTAGGCTATTCTACCAACCGATATCAAGCATTAAGGAATAAATATAAGACCTTATTGATAATATTGTCATACTTCTTTCTCTTGAGGTTGTGTCTCCCCTTTGTACTCTTACTAATAGTATTGATTGGTTAGATGACCTTGCCACAACACATGACTTACCATTACCACTTGATTCATACAATGACATCAATCTTGATTCTCTTGATGATCTTTATATAGATATAGAATCTATTCTTGTTGTTACCAAACCTCACTTTGAGAACATGTTAATATTTCTCCTCTCTCAAAACTATTCACCAAAGCTACATATGATACTTCCAAGCCCCTTTTATATGACTCTCCTAGTGTAACCAATAATCATATATGTGACCTTATTGCTACTATCTATTTTAATTTTATCTTAGGTTGATTTCACAACCCTTTTTTTCTTGATTTTTATTCCACCCTCATCCTTTCCATGAAAGTTAACCTAGATCCTCCCCATGATTAGTATTTCCCTTTGAATCTATCACTATAATAATTACATATCACTATTCATTCATGCACTATTTTTCTCCACTTACATACAATGAAAAAATAAAACTTATTCAAACACTATTTAGTTATGTACACCTACCTCACCCCATATTTACATATCCCTTAAACATATTACAACATAACTCATCCATGCTGCTACCACTATGTTGTGTCCTTGATCACTTTCCATGATAATTTATTGTTTTCATCAAACTAGTCTTGGATTTTTTAGCCCTCGACATATTCCACTACAACATTACCATATCTACCCATTAGACTATACACATTCACTATCCTATGATTTGTTTGATCTTGATGATATGTTCATGCTAGTTACTCCCCCTCTTTCCTCTCTATTATCTAAATTCTATAGTAAACCCTAGAAGCTTATAGGTGGATCACTCCCCATTCATCATTTTGATTTCCATGCTCCCAACTAGAAGCCTTGGCCTAAGCTATGAGAGTGGAATTCTAATATAATAAATGACCATAATTACCTAACCTAATCCTTAGTGATAATATCTTGCATCTTATTGGTTGCATTGGGTCAGATGATGGGGTTACATAAAAATAAATAAATAAATAAAAGAAAAATCCTAATCCTACTACATTGCCATCATAATTATCATTACATTTCTTTAAATTTAGGGGAATCATCAAATTTTTCTTTTCTTACCACCCCTCAGGGGTAACTCATATTCTAATCCTTGGGAGCATGATTTCATTGTAATCTTATGTCTTAAACATTTTCCTTATAATGTCTCATAGTTTTTTTATCCTCATCCAAGTGTAATATCTTGAAGCTTTATAACCTCTAGAGTAATATCATTTCTAGTTGGTTATGCACTTCCTTTCACCTAGTTTCTTGTATAATCAGTTAATTTTCACCACCTCCTAACATCACACATAATATAACATCCTAATAAACTGTCAACATTTCTTTGTTATCATGATAGTTCCCCTTTTTATATACTACCACTAATTAATTAACTAATTCATATTATTTAGTTAATTAGGATAATGCTCATCCATTTATTCCAAAACACATTAAAAGAATTATTTTCACTTTTCCTCCATAAATTATAAAGTCTAATTATCCACTCATACTCTATCATAACTCATCCAAGTTTCTCTTCTATTTTTAATACATGCACAACTAATTAAATAAATGAATAAATAAATAAAACTAATTATCCTCGCCCATTTTAGAGCCCACTAAGAGATGTCATAACTCCTTTTTTACTATTTTACCCAGTTAAAATTCCCCATTCATTCTCAATCAATCTCAATCACTCACCTAAAATCAAATCCTCACCATCCACACCGACAATCAAACATCTATGAATCCAAGTCTCTCATTAATGAAAAGGGGGGAACAACAATGTGATCTTGACATGCACATGCTGCAAAAATATTGTAGAGTCCTTCAACCACACATATTACATATTAAACAATCAACTTGAACAAAGAGGGTTTTGTATTGGTAAGATTATCATGCATTCATCTTACATAAACTCTCTTGAGTTAAATTTGAGGTTATGTTAGATTTAAAATAGAGGATTTTAATATTTTTTAATATTTTTTTTTGTTCTAAATCTTGTATATACAACTTTAATTAATAATGCTAGCAAAATTTTGAGCATCTCAAGGCATTTCTAGGTAACCATCCTATTCTCATGTCAATTGTTCTTGGATATCCTCTCATTTTATATACATCTACCACTAATCGTGGTGTAGACACCTAAATTTGGCCACTTACATTTGGTCAAATTTATCACTTTTCATCTAAATATCCTCTTATATGCATTAATTAAGCAATATTACTAATATTTAATTAATACCCCTAAATCCCTCTAAATCCCTAAGGTATTTAGTTAAATAATTAAATACCTTACCCTTTATTCCTTTCCTCCAAGGAATTAAATAAATAATCCATTTATTTAGTTCTCTTTATCTCTCATCCCCCATAATCTACACTTAATCCTAAATCCACCTCCTAATCCCATCATTAGGGATGTGCACTTCCTAATCCATGATTAGGATGTGTCACATATTCAACTTTTGCAAGTTGGCTCCTAATCCTCATTAGTCACCTAACCGTCTTCTAATCATTGATTAACTAGCCTAATCAACCCCTTAGTCAACTCTCCCCATTCCCCAAGGAATTTTTAATTCCTTTTTGTCTTCCCAAGGTTCTTTTGAGGAATTTTTAATTCTTCTCTCATCTCCCAAGGAGTATTAAATTCCTTCTCTCTTTCCCAAGGAATATTAAATTCCTTTTATCCTTTCCATGCACATTAAAAAAGAATTTTTAATTCCTTTGGTCAACTCTTTGATCTCATCCCTTGATCTCTTGTCCTCTTTCAATCTCCACTGTTCATTCCATCTCCCTTACTAAATGACTAACACTTAGCCATTTTTGAAACCCTAACTCTCCCAATCACATTCTCAAGAACCCTAACCATTCTCAAGATTTTAGACCATCTTCATAGCCAAACCCTTGCATCCATAACCATTTTAATCCATCCTTGCATCCAAATCAAGAAAAATCAAGCCGTTATGCTGTTGAAATTTTGAGTGAGCACACATCCAATCGAACATTGTGGGAAAATCTACACAACATGAGACTTGGTATGCTGGTTTGAACTCCTCATTGCCCAATCTTGAGTGTTTTGCATGGTTTTTAGTCATTTGCTTGATTTCTTGCATTTTAGGTGGATTAAAAATATTGTACACATTTTTGGCACGCCTGGTGGGACCCACGTCATGGGTTTGCACTTTTACGTTCTTTGTTGTTTGAGTTTTGCAGGTTTAGGTTTACACGTAGGGCTGAATCCACCCCAAACAGGAAAATTTTCACCTCATAGGGGCGAACTTGTACTAGAAACAGGTGAATCTACTAAAATAGGTGAACCTACTTGCAATAGAGGTGAATCTGTATCCTGCAAATTTTCCCATTTATCAAAGAAAGGTGAATTTGCACTCTTTCCAAAAAATAGGTGAATTTTCTCTAAAAGAAGCTTGAATTTGCTTCCAGATCTAGAAACATGCAAACGTGTCCCGGTCTTAGATAGGCAAAGTTGATCAGTAGAAGGGAAAATTTTCTCACTATAGGGGCGAACTAGCCTCCCAAAACGGGAAAATTTTCCTCATACAGAGGTAAATCTGAGGTAAATTCAAGACTTAAACTTTTAGTTTTCAAATTTCATTTGGTTTCATTTTCAGGTATTGACTCGCTAACTTGTTCATCTGTGAGTGTGTCGGGTTTCCGCTAACATTTTATGCAATTGTTTCTCATTCATCCAAGACTAGTAGTTTGAAGCTACTAATGTTTTCTTGTAGAATGATTGGTCCCAATCCTTTTAGATTAGTTTGTTTGTTGTTTTGCATACTAGCTAGGCACACATAGACTTAATTAGAGGGTTAATTTATTTTTTTGTCATGCTTGTGAGTGGACTGTTGATGTATCCAATCCCCTTGTGCCATTTGGTGATCCTAGGTGACGAGAAATCAAAATTCACTCTAGTCTAGTTGAGTCTACCTAGGAGGTGCTAGTGCATCTAAGCTCTCCCCTTGTGCTATGTACAAGCCTGGGAACCAGCCAAAAATGTCTAGTATCTTCTTCCTTTAGCAAGACCTGCCTGGGATTTCATCACCTAGGGGACGATTCCAACCATGTGTTACCAACAGGGTATATAAAGGGGGGAGAGCGAAAGTTGTACGTCAATCCAGTCACATCGTGTTTGGCAGAGCATTGAAGCTAAGGTGATACCTAGATAAGACGTGAAGAGTTGGTCTGAGTTTCTAGTACCTTGTTGGGGCTCCTGACTCATGCTTGTGACAGGCTGGTGTTCATGGTTGTGCCCCACATACCATGCATATATCAAGGACTCATGAGATATCCTTGTTCAACCTTGATAGAGACCCGTGTTTTAGCTGCGGCTTGGTGTAGTGTAGGGGATGCGTACCGTACCCCGAAGTTACTCACCACGTACTCCCCTGGGTTGAGATAGAAATCCTCATGGTGGACTATGATAGTCCTTGAGTGAGAGTGTGAAGGTGAGCCCATGGAATTTGTTGATGACCCTGTGCCACTAGAATGCTAGCTATCCACCTTCGTGAGAAAGGGTGATCCAGAGAACCACCCCGGTATCATGGAGTATTAACCTTGGGTTGTCCACTCAAAGTGGTGGGCCTACATCAAGTTTGTAAACCCATATCACTAATTCTAGGATCATGCTACCTGGTGTGTCTTCTTTGTGCGATACTAGTGCTTTTCATTTTCAGTTGAGTCAGCCTAGCCTTCTGTCCACTTTTTTTCATGCTTCTCATCCTTTGCCACAGTTGGTTGTTCTACATCTTGGTCTAGTTTAGGTCATCCATTTGGGATAATTCATCTTTGTTAGAGGTGAATTTTCTTGTGGGTCACTTTCTCAAGCAATCTTTTTTTCGCTAGTTCCTTGGAATAGGCGAGTCTATCCATCCCTTAGGTGATTCTATTAGTTGTTTTCTGTCGAATTTTCTTGTTTTCACAAAATAGGAAATTTTTCCCTCTTTAGGGGAAATCCTATTTTTATTCCATATCATCTTGTCAGTCATCCTCCATCAAATTCACCCATTTTCACTAAATAAGAGAATTTTCCCCCTTTAGGGGCGAACCTGTTGTCATTCTGAGGCAGTCAGTCAATCTGTCTATTTTCCCATCAAATTCACCCATTCTCTTGGGACAGGAAAATTTTCCACATTCTTGGGTGGATTTTCTCTTTGTAGGGGTGATTTTGCTTCCTATTTGAGTCTTTTGTCTATCCATTTCAACATTTAGGTGAATATGTTTGTCAAACAATCAATCATGTTTTTAGGTGAAGTCATTCCCCATTTGCACCATTCAAGAAACAGGCAAGTTTATCACCCCATTAGGCGATCCTAAAAGTCAAATCTGCTTGTTTTCCAGGGTTTGGGCCATCCTGCTAGTAGTTTGGGTGAATTTGTTGTCAGATAGGAAAATTTTCCTTGAAAATTCATTTGTTTTTGGTACTACCTGAGTTTTGGGAAAATTTTCTTGGCTTGGAAAATTTTCTTGTTTCTTGTGTCAGCCCAGATAGGGGTGAATTTGATCTCCTAGATAGGAAAATTTGCTCATCAAATTCACCTATTTCTTGTACTAGTCCAGTTTTAGGAAAATTTGATCCCTAGATAGGCAAATTTTCCTTTCAAATTTTCTTGTTTCCTATGCCATCTAAATTTTGGGTGATTTTTCTCATCAAATTTTCCTGTCCCTGGTCCCATTTGAAGTTTGGGTGAATTTTCCTCCCTAAAACAAGCGAATTTTCTTCCAAGCATAGGTGAGTTTGTTCAAAACAACCCACCATCCGTCTTGTAATTGTCATTTTCATCCATCTAAAGTCATTGTTTCATCGATCAAATCATACAGGTGCATCTTAGGAAATCCCTATATCACATATTCACCATCAATTAATCGAGCCCAATCACCTAGACTTTGTTTTAGGGGTTTTGATGTAGCAGAGACTTCTAGAGATCATAACTTTTGACTTCGATGTTTGTTTGGGATGAAATTTTATGAGTGGATGTGTTATGAGGTGGAATGTGGATTCCCAATTACCTTGAGTTAGTTGGATCCCATTTTGGCACTTTTTTAGGCTTGAAACTTTCATCTTGACCCTCAAAATGGAAATTTAGTGTTTTTTTCTAGTTTTTTAGAAGTGGTTTTTGTTAATAACTTGAAACTCATGTTTCAAATTTAGGATGTTAGTTGGCAATCTGTCCTACCTTAGTTTTTGGAATTTTTTGGAAAAAAATGGACTCTCAAAGATATGCATGTGAAATTACCTAAAATGGAAAAATCTGACAATTATTGAAATCTACCAAATATGGAAAAATACGATTGTCATCACCTTACGTCATCTAGTTAAACCCCTGAACTTGGTTTAGAATCAATCCCATCGCATCCTCCAATCATCCCAATCTGAGATTTAATCCAATCACAATTTGAACTTAACCTAAATCCCAATTTGAGCTTTAATCCATCTGCATCCAAGATCTTCTGATATCAAAACAAGTCTTAAGATCCCTTCGTCCATCTTCTTCTAACCCATCCTCTTTATCTTTTCATCATCTCTTCTTTCCTTCTAATCATCTATTCCCATACCTTCAATCCATATCCATCACATTCAACATCATGAATTCTTATCCTTCACCAATGCAACCAAAAATAGTAGTCAAGGGAAATCCCAATTACATTGATGATGATAATGAAAGTCTTGTTGATCAAGATGAGTATGATATACATCCCCTTGATGCTATCATTTCTAGCAAGCTTTCCCCAAGTGTCATCCAAAATCCAATCACTCACCCAAGCAATTCCATCATGTCTTCGCCCACACCTACTAGCACTCCTTATGCTACCTTTGACAAGGGGTATCCAGTGTCTTCCCCCTCTGCATATTCATCATATCCTTCATCTACATCTTTCTCGTGTCCAACATCCATGTCCTGCTATCCTAATCCACCATCTCAATCTTCCCATCCTAATTTTCTATCCCAATACCCTTACTACAATCCACCACCTGCATCCTCTTGTCCTAATCCAACCTCCACATCTTCCCACTTTAATCCACTATCTCAATATTCCTATCTTAATACAACATCTGCATCCTCCTATCCTAATCCATCATCCCAATCTTCCCATCCTAATCTGCTATCCCAATACTCCTACTAAAATCCACCACCCACATCCTCTTGTCCTAATCCAATCTCCACATCTTCCCACTTTAATCCACTATCTCAATATTCCTAGATTAATACAACATCTACATCCTCCTATCCTAATCCATCATCCAATTCTTCCCATCCTAATCTACTATCCCAATACTCCTACTACAATCCACACCCCACATCCTCTTGTCCTAATCTACCATCCATGTTCGCTTTTGCTAATCCTCCACCAACCCATAATCCTTCATCTATTCCCATCACCCTAGCTAAGCCCATAATATGTAAGTTTCTCACTCCAAAAGTCCTCCAAGGACTCATGAAAAATAATACATCCCAAACTCCACATCTTGAAGTTGTGGAACCCCACTGCCCCACTCCTCCATCTATGGTCCCTAGTGATGAGACCCTTCTCCATCCCACACCTATCATTACTAGCACCAACCAAACTGTTGAAACCATCAAACCCCCTGAATCCACTGAACCCCCATCTCCTACTCCGAGAGCCACAGATCCTATTGAATGTAACCAAACCCAATCTACTCCTTCTACTCCTAGATCTACCCAATTCACTGAAGATACCCAATTCCAATCCACTCCTCCCCCTCCTATTGTCACCTATATCCATTCCTATGAACTTCATGAATCCTCCATCCTTCCATCTCCCCCACTTGAGGAGTCCCTCCAACACTCCATCATGCCACCCATACAAGATGATTCATGCCAAGAGCTTGATCAAAAGCATACCAACATATCCCCTTATCCCAATCAAGATCCTACCATCCCATATAGTCCACCTCAAGATCATAGTCCCCCATCCATTCCATCCTGTGATCCCCTTGACACTCAAGATCCAACCAATCCATCTCGTGAGCCCTTATCACCCCTTGCCACAAATCTAGATCCTATCATATCACTTATTCCCTCTCCTGCTCCCTTACCACTCACTCCTCCTGATCAAGATGCTGCCATCTTGTCATCTCCATCCTGTTAGAAACCAAGATCTAAAATGAAAACCAGAAAATAACCTTCCACAAAGAGAAAAACAAAAAAGCAGAGAGATTGCATGAAGATGTGCAAATTGATATATTCAAAGTACAATAATTACAAGAGATAATTTGCTTGAGCAAAAAGATAGTTCAACAAGATATTGTATAGCGCCCCTTCTTTCTTGTCTCCATCTCTTTTTTTTTGTGACAGGTTATTTGCATGCAGGTGATCTTTGGGGTCTGTGAAGTTAGCTTTCTCAACTTCTACATGGTATCAGAGCTCCAGACTTGCTGCTTCCTGTTTATGTTTTGAAGGATTTTTTGGAGCTTCAAGGGTTTGGGGTTTTCCTTTTTTGATCCAGGAGGTGGTATTTTTAGTGCATCCAAGGTCAAATTAGATCTCTCCATTGAATCCAGAGCTGTCAGAATAGTCAAGATTGACCTTTGTTTTGTCAAATTTGGCTTCTGTTTGTTAAATCTGTGAGGGTTTGAAGAAAGGGATTTTTGCCAGATTTAGGAGGTACCTATTTTTGGGACATTTTGAGCCCAAATAGACCTCACCGTTGCATCCAGAGTGGCCAAAAACCTAAAGATCGACTGTAAACTCACCTATATTTAGTCAAGTTGACATTTGAGTCCCAAAAAAATTATCTATACGGCCCTATTCGCCGTCTACACGTAGTTCGAGGTGATTTTTATTTTTATTTTTTAGTTTATTTGATTTTTTTTGCAATTTTTTTTTTTAAAATCATTCAATTTTTTTTTTTGAATTTTTTTTTTAAAGAAAGCACAGTTTTTTTAATAAAATTTTGTATTTTTAAAAAATATTAAGAGGTACCTGAAGGTACTTGCCACCTGTACTATGGCAGGCCCTCAAGCCCCTCTTTCCTATGGTGGTGGTATTGTAGGGGTACCACCCCTACCACCACGGCAGGTGGTGGCTCCTACAGGCCCCACCGTGGGCTCTCCATTTTCTTTAAAATGTTTTTAATAAAGGTTTTTATATATATATATTTTTAAAATATATATGTAACTTTAAAAAAAAAAACAAATTTTCTGCAATAAGTCCAGTTGTGCAAATCTGCCAATAGCCATTTGGCAATCAAATTTAGGCCTAGATTTTTACTACAATGGTCGTATGATCGTCAAATTTAACCCAACACTGTGTTTTTCCCCTTTGGAGCTGTTTTCTTTCATAGGTCGTAACTTGGGCATATGATATCATTTTTTAGAAAATGAGATATCATCGGAAAGCTAATTCCATCAACTTTCCAGTGGTGTGGGTCTCATCACTTCTTTTTTTATTAGTGCATTCTACAGCTGGTTGAAGTCAAAGGATTTGTTTTCAGTTCCTAGCTCGTAACTTTTGACCAGTTTCTTCGTTTTTCATGATCATAGCAGTGTTTGAACCGTATTTTAGAGCTCTTCAGTTCCATCTATGCAATTTCTCCAAATTTCACTCAAGGTATATTTTATTTAGTTTTTTATGTTTTTCACACTCCGGTGAATTACCTAGACATATTAGCTCTTGGAAACTTGTTGTTTGCATGGGATGCTTCCTTTTTGGCTGTTCTTCATGTATTTCCAGCCTTGTGTCTTTTTATGATATTTTGAGCATCATTTTTAAGCAATTTATTTTATGTAAATGCATTGAGATAAAGTGCCACACTATTGTACATGTATTTTTAGGATTTTGTACATAAGGTTGTGCCATATTTTTTTACTCGCACTGTATTATAAAGTGTCGTGGGGGGGTTGTGTAGTGCCTTTTTTTTCCATCACACCTTTGTTCGGTGAGTGTCCCTCCATGAAAATAGTGGATCCATATGATTCCAGCATCATGCATGTGTGCTTTTTTATGCACACCACTTTTTCAGTTGCAGGTACTTTCTTGTGCACTTTTAGATGTTGTTTCTTCTCCTTCATGCATGGGTGTTACACAACATTTTAGTAGATCTGTCAGGCTCTCCCAATCAAAATTATGGGGGGTTATTATATTGTTTGTGCTAATGATTCCATGGTTTTTCCTTGGAAGGAATCTTCCATTCTCAGTTGATCAGTGTTTTTCATACTATTGGTACTTGTGCCATTTGTATCTTTGTTCCAGGTGTTTTCCTTTGTTTGCCATCTGATTCGAGTAGTGTTGTTGGGGAAACTCATGCATATTGTTTTCTTCTTGATCCTGATCATCCTATCTTTAGAGGAGGTTCTTCAACACCATAGCAGTCATCTTTTGACAGTTGTTTGTATCTTCTTCTGCTTCAGTGATGTTTTTCATGTATTTCATCTCTTTTTGGAGTAGAGTCTTTCCCATGAGGTTTTCTCTATTTCTCCACTTTACAGAGATTGGGTTGTATTTAGGTACCTCATCAGGCCTAGTTGCTGGGACCCTTGTTTGCTTTCATGCATTGTAGTTACCTTTGCGTTCTTGCACATGTTTGTAGCTGCACTCTTGCTCATCTTAAGGGGGGGTGTTAGAGTAAAGGTTTTAACTTAATTATGTTTATTACCTTGATTCCTCTCTTAATATTTCACTTTAGTTTGCATATTGTGACATTTAATAATTATATTAATTATTAAATGTCTACCTATTAGGGTTACTTTAGGTTTTGTATGATCTCTTTTTAAGGATTGATCTTTGTAATTATTTCAATTAAGTCAATGCAATCTCTCTTGAAGCTTGCAGAGCACCCTTGCTTTAAAAAAAGTAGAGAGATTGCATGAAGATGTGCAAATTGATATATTCAAAGTACAATAATTAGAAGAGATAATTTGCTTGAGAAAAAAGATAGCTTAGCAAGATAAGGATAACAACCTATAACCTAGGAATTAAATAATGCCTAAGTAAACTTATGCAAAGTGTAATTAAATAATTAATTACACCAACACCCCCCATAAGTGCAACTTAGGGAGAAGCAAATTATTATGCAAAGATGACTCCCAGAAACAAAGGCCTGATCAAGTACCCATTTACAAATGCAAAGAGAGAGAAAACCTAGTGGGAAAACCCCCCCTCAATGAGATGAACTGCTACAAAGAATCACTAGAAGAACTCTGATGAAGCAACATTAGAACCCCAAATCCAACAAGCAAGGAAAGATACTTCTCTTTGCAAGAAACCATAACAGAATCACATATTGGATCAACCTTGGAATCTATAAGCAATAATAGATGAAAGGATGAAGCCACCCATAATGATGATAAAAGCTAGATGCTATCTCTTGATGTCGATGCCAAACTGAAACTAAAACTGCCCCATAAGATGAGTACCATCAAGATTCTGGAACATTAAACCTAAAATCATGGCCCTCAAATTGAGAAGGATCTAAACCAATGTGGATCAAGAAACATAAACTCCCAATCTAAAGTGTGAACCAATGTAAACCAAAGATGTGTCCAGTTAAGCAAGAAAGAATGCTAAAAGAAACAACAAGAAACCAGAAAAACTCATGCGATTTGTCACCAATATGAAAGTGTGATGCAAGAACCCCCCTTAATGGAACTTTATATCAGTTCATTATTACAATACCCAATGATTTCAAAAAGAGAGAATGCAAAACATGTAGAAACTACATAAACAGAAGTGAAAATGCAAACCTAATGCATGAAACAAAAATGAATGCATGCACAAAATAAATTAAATATATTCTGAAAAGGACCCCATATCTACATAGAGGCTGAAACCAACTTTCTGATGCCACTTGAATCACGAAAAATAGATAAGTGAGTCAAAATATATGTCTCTCAGAGTGAAAAAACAACATCTAACTTCCGAGGCTGAAAAAGACATCAAAAAAGAAAAAGAAAAAAAATACACCTATACCATTGTGTAGAGCATCCAAACAACTTTCCAATGATATCTCGTTTGCAAAAAAATACCTCTGTTTTCCCAAGTTATGCCTGTTTTCACAAAAATGCTCCAAATTTGCCTAATATGGCCTTCTGTAACCCTTAGGGGCTAAAAAAATTTAGCCCCTAGTTGCATGCAGGACCAAGGGCTAGCGGAAAGCTTATGGGGCAGAGCCCCTAGTCACTGATATGATCGGGGCTAAGGCTAAGAACCGGCGAGGGTTGGAAGCCCGAGGCTCCGAGTTCCTTATGTACCTCTATTGGTAGATTTAAGCCCTTGGGGGCAGATGTTATGCTAGCAGAGCTAGAGGCGAAGCCGCCGGTGGTGCGGTGATGGCCACCCGGTGACGCAGGGGTGGCGGGATCTTCCATAACTAGCAGCGTAGAAATTTTTTTGTATTTTGATTTTTGATTTTTGATTTTTGATTTTTCTCAAAAAATGAACCTCATGAAGCATGCCTGCCGGCCGTATGATCCTCAGACAAAATTTTTTTTCCTCCCCAAATGACAATGTCCAAATTAGACAAATTTATATGAAAATAGGGGTTTTTGGGCACTACGAATCCAACGGCGAGGTTTGTTTTGGCCCAAAGTTCCCAAAACATTAGGTGACCCCTGGATCTCTCAAGAAAATCATCGAGCTTGAAACCCTCGCAGATTTGGAAAATGATGACCAAAATGAATGAAATAAAAGTCATTTCTGACCTTTTGCAGCACTTTAAATCCAATGGAAAAACTCGATCTGATCCAAGACACTTCATGAATATACTCAAGGAATGAAACCCTTGAGGGATCCCGAACAAGCTCTGCAATGTATTCCTCCAAAAAAGCTGAGAAGGGGCTGCAAATTGAGGCTCTGATACCATGCTAGAAACCAAGATTTGAAATGCAAACCAAAAAATAACCTTCCACAAAGAGAAAAACAAAAAAATAGAGAGATTGCATGAAGATGTGCAAATTGATATATTCAAAGTACAATAATTACAAGAGATAATTTTCTTGAGCAAAAAGATAGCTCTACTAGATAAGGATAAAAACCTATAACCTAGGAATTAAATAATGCCTAAGTAAACTTATGTAAAGTGTAATTAAATAATTAATTACACCAACACATCCCATGATGCTTCATCACCACCTAACCAAGCTATCCCAATGCCACTTGTATATTCCCTCATTACTGTCACATTCATCCATGGTGGTTTTCTTATAGAAGAGGAATCAAGCATATACACCACCCATCCTCCCCCGCTTAATAATGGACTTGCATCATGTTTCCAAAATAACAAGCATCCTACTATAGATTGAATGCTCAAGATCATGAACTATTAAGGAAAAGGTTTAGGTCTTCATGAACAAGGTATTTTAGAGCCCATCCATGTCAAAGAAAATATGCATACACAAGGTCTTGGATATATCTCTCAAGACTCACAATCCAAAAATGTTGTTACAACCTCTATATGTCCTCAATGAGCCTCCTCCAAAATAATAATAGGCTCTTCCCATCACTCCACTAAACCATTTTCCACGATCCCCCCCATCATATGACCTCAAAACAACCATCTATATTCCTCCTTCATCTTTTGAATCCATTTTGGGTCCTATGTCCCTCCATCCACCATCTCCCATCCTTCATCTACTCCACCTATTTTGGGTGCTTATTTCCTTCTATCCACCATCACACACCCTCCAGGTACTAAGTCCATTTGGGCCCTTATATCCCAAAATCACCCCCTCCATCTCATCCTATTCATCCTTTTATCCATCCATCACCTATCCATGTCACCCATCATAAAAATCCCACTCTCAACTTCCCTAATCAAGATCAACAAAGGAATGTACGTACACATCCTCCATCCACATATCATCCTTAAAATCCTACCTCCATCACTCCATTCATGTTTCCTCCACATCATCCATCTCCTTACCCCCATCCCATTGCTATTGGAAGAACTTTGGATGCCAAAGTAAAAATGCGTAAATCTAAACACCCACATGAATCTAAAGACCCTCATGTCCCCTTAAAAAGGAATGATGAAGAAAAGAAAAATAAAATCTAAAATCTAAATCAAACTCACATGCCACAAAGGCCCACCAAAGCAAAAGTAAAAACCATGTGGATCCCAAAGAAAAAAGATGCAATTCCTTCAAATGAAAAATTTGTAACAATATCCAAAGTTGCTAATCCAAAAGCTAATCATACACATCCTCCATCTCTTAAATCTATTTTGGGCCCTTATGTCCCAAAATTCACTATCCCATCTCCTCCATTATCCCCACATCATCCATCCACTAATCCTCCCATCCTTTCACATCCCCCGCCATATGTACCGATGTTGGTCCTAAAAAAATTCCCTCATCACACATCCACCCCATCATTCTATCCATACACATTCTAGTATCCCATCCATTATTCCACATATCTCTCTCATTCAATCCCTTTAATCCATCATCTTGCATAATCCATTTATCCTAATAAGGTTGTGTTGTGCAGTTTTCGCACACACACCCCATTGAAAGTAGGGACCCTCTCTTTCGGTTTCTTGGATCTTTCATTTTAAGGTTTTTCCTTATTTTGGCATGTGCCTAAAAATTTATTTTGATGGCCTTAATGAGTTCCCTAAGTTATTCATTGAAGATCTTTAATTTTGAGCAAGGTTCGGGTTTTCACTCTGATTCGAGGCTTTGCTCCCTAGTCGTATTTTCCTGGATTCTGTTTGGATTTTTGTTGTGTGGTGATTCAGAGATTTTTAGTGTCTGCAGAATTTTGTGTCAACTAGATTTTCCCAAATTTCGTCCTATTGTCGAGTTCTCAATTTTTTTCTATCTTGTCGATGGCATTAATTTCTTCTTACGAGCTTTGAGTGAGGTATTTAATGGATTTTTGAAATCTTTTGTGTCATCATGCTTATTGTTTCTATCGATTGAGCTGAGGCACTTATTCTTGGAGAGTGTTTGATTCCATTTGAGGCCTTTGAGTTTGCGAGTCATGGATTCAAGTGGTGATTGTTAGTGTTCTTGCATTTGTTCCTTGCGGACGCCCTTTACTTTGCATTTGTTGTTTCTGAGATCGATTCTCATGTCACAATGGTATGTATTTATTGCCTTGCTTTTAATGGATGATTATGGATAGCACGTTGATGTTATGAGAGATTTTGGGATTTGAATTCCTATGTATTTCATCATTTCATGCTAGGGTTGTTCAACATTGCGTTATTTGTCATCTCCTAGGTGAGTTTTGAGCTCATTTGTCTATCGACATTTTGATGAATCTTGCCTGGGAGTAATTAGTAAACCCTAGTAATTACTTAGCAGTTGAAATAATTGAATTATGAGCTTGCCTATATGCTAATGGAAGATGAATAGGGTTTGAAACTTAGGGCAATGCCATTCCACCTTTTTTTGCCTTAGAACTGACCTAGAATGCAAAGAAAGTCTATGAAAGGTCCATGTTCAACTTGCCCAAAGCTTAAATCTTCAAAATTCATGATTGATTTAGTGTTTGGGTAAAATTGTGACTTTGCGTCGTAGTTTGGGTTTTTTTGTTCTTCCGGGATAATTCGTCCCTTTCAGATTTTCTTTGCCGTAATCCATCAAAGTCGAGGAGATATCATATTGGTCACCCTGTATCTCGCCGAGAAACCTTCCTAAGTTCATATTTGATCGCTGTGACAATATCATCCTCACACCGATAAAATATTTTGTGTTTTGTCGGAAAGACCGGAGTCATTCACCAAGACCCTACCCCAACTACCCTTTAGTCATATCGATATGTTTGTTATATCGCTGGTCGGCAGGATACCACAAATTCGCTGAGACCTCATATTGAAAAACTTTAGTTTGGCCGAAATGTTTTCTTGGACCCTGATAGTCAGTGAGACAAAAAGGATTTGCTGTAACCTCACCCCAAATAGAATGTCTCTCATCGACATGTATATCCTCATCGTCAGTTGGAAAGACATGCCCCACTTAGTGTGACCACATTCCAAATGTAATTTTTTTGGCTGAAGTACATACTCCTACGCCAATCGGTGAGACGAAAAGACTAATTTCTTTTGAGTTCCTGGAATCCGTATGCTTTCGGAGTTTTACCTTATCCATGGATTTCCGTCGAGTCCATATTTCTCTGAAATCTAAGATCTCTCAGATTTTCTATAATTTGCAATCTGGCTCATTCTTCGTGGAAATCCGTCCCTCATGGATTTTCCCAAACTCTGATGAAATGTAATATAATTGGATTTGTCAGTGATTCGTGATGCATTTAATGTTTATTTCATGTCACATTTGGATTTCTCATGTGGTTTATTGATTGATTATGATTATGATTTAGTGGTTAGTAGGAGTTTCTTGATTATTCGATTGGAATCCGATCAATCTGGAATTTCTCAAAATTCCTCTCTGGCTCAGATTTCGTAGATGGTCTTGAAACCCAAAATTTATTGTGATCACTTTTTATGAGACTTGATGACACTTTGATTGTCTAAGATTCATTCTAATGATCTATTGATGGATTGACATTGCTTTCATGTGGTTTTAATTTTCTTTCTTGGTGAGTGCAGGCTGAATCTAGCAAGGCAGCAGAGGGATCCTCAATTTTTGAGGCAAAAAAGATCAAAATGGACATTAAGAGCAAGATCCCTGAGAGTAAGATCACATCAATCTGGTTAGAGGTAACTGATACCAATGTTGGATTGTGGGATTATGAGGAATTTAAGCAAAGGATGGTAGCTAAAAATCTTCCTTTGGTGGCCAGAAGGATGAAAGAGTTAGGTTTAGCGCATGTGGCTGGTTTCCCTTAGACTATGAAGTGTTATGAGCTTTTCCTTGAGTGTTCCAGGCACTATGACCAGGGTACACAAGAATTATCAGTCCTCAAGGGAGAGTGATAGCAAATCTTAACCCTGTTTCCATTGCTCAAACTTTCGACATGACCGATAGATCTCATGTGGTGGCATTCAACATGGGGTCTGCCAAGGAATTCTATGAAGAAAAGACTGTCAAATCTCAACAACTCATCAATTATTGGTTGGAAAAACCTAAGTCACACTATTCCAAGCTGCCCAAGTAGTTATTCAGAGCAAAGTTCAAGAAGGAGTACTATGATGCCATTACATTGCTTAGCAGGGTGGTTGGATTGAGGAATGCAGGTGTATTCAAGAATTGGATGTGTCATGCTATTGTAAGGATGGAACAGGAGCTAATTGATTACCATTGGGCAGGGTTGATTAGCAGGACAATCCATGAGCAACTGTCCAATGTGTTGCAGACCAAAACTTTTACGATGACTTCATATTTGGTCTATGCACTTGCAAGGTTCACCCACTATAAAGGATTGAGCAAAAAGGGGATTTTTGGATAGGATATTATTTATGAGGTTTTTCCTTAGTTTTATTTTGGAAGCTTAGACTATGGGAGGTTGAATGATGCAATCACCATGCACATCACTAGAATGCTTCAGGAAGCGGAACATATAAGGATTTTAGATCAAGCCAAAGAGCTCATCAAGAAATATGGGGCTTGGTTTATACAATTTCAAACCTTTTCATATATTCAGATTGATGGCTGTCAGAGGGCTCCATACAGACTTCCAAGATATCCTACTGATCATCTCATACTCTTGGAAGTAACCAAAAAAATTGGTGACTTTGATGCCATTGTCAAGAGGGATAATCATAAGATAGGATTTGGTGGAGATTTCCCTTTGAGGATTGGTATTGGGGAGGCACGTACTTCCATTATTTCTGTCCAGGCTTCAAAAGAGGAAATGAATACCCTTGACCTATCTTTCCATTCCAAGAGGTCTAGATTCGATATTACAGGAGAAGCTCAAAAGAAGGCCAGTAGAGAATATAGCCATAAGGTTGATTTGGAGGACTATTGGGCTAATTGTAGTGATGAATATGAGGTCAAAAAGAAGATTTTCTCTAGGCTCCCAGTGGATGCAATCTGTTTGTTTAATGCAAGGGTAGTTCCTAATCAATTGGAAGATGATGGGAACTTAATTCACAATCATGCCTATGAGGTGGTAAAGGATAGGCCAGTTGGTGATATTGATTGGCTGGAGGAAGAAAAGACAGAGCTGAAATAACTGAATGATCCAGTTATCAAGTTTACTAGGATGTGGCTAAGGAAAAAATTGTGGGAGTTGGAGAATAATGGAGTAAAATGCACCTATAATTTGATGGGAGATCTTGACCCTCACTCCACCTCTGAAGCATCAATTGAGTAGGACCCCAAGGGCAAAGGTAAGTTGGATTCTCCATTCAAGATCAAGATCAAAGGTGTTCAATAAACAAAAGCCCAAGAAGCAGAAAATAAGAGAAAGCCAAATGCTAAGAAGAGAACAAGGGCTAAAAAATATGATAAGGAGGAGATTGAAGAGTAGAGTCTTGAGTTTGATGCCTCGGTGCTTAAGAGTAGAAGAATTGTGAAGTTATCAGAAAAGGAAAGTTCTAAGGAACAAGAAAATATTGCCCCACCTACGGTGGAAGTAGAAGACTCAGGGGAGAATGCAAAGGTGTATACAAGGAGGTCCAAGAATCCTTCTCCTAAGGATGGTGTGCCTAAAGCAAACCTTCCTCCTATTGTTTCTCATGAAAAGCAACAAGATGATGTTCCTCCCACTCATGAAACCCAAAGTGAACCTAGAGAATCCAAAGAGGTTGAAGATCATCTAGATACTGAAGGAGAGGAATTCCATGAAGGAAAACTTTATAGTGCAGAGGAAGTTGAAAAGATAAGACAGTCTCCTTTAGTGGCCTATACAAATTCTCCTGTTAGAACCAAAGAGGTCAGGTCACCTCCAAGAGAGGAAGAGGCAGAGAAGGTCCCATCACCTAAACATGAAGAAGAACATGTTGAAAAATAGGAGGGAAAGATGGATGAGACTCCTGAGAAACAAAATTTGGAAAAAGAGATATCATAATGTCAATAAGAGAAAATAGGATAGACCCAAGTGCAATTAGAGCCTACTGTTCTAGAGTGGCTTGATAGAGAAATAAAGTGAAAATAGATTGTGGTAGAAGACACACCACCAAATTGGGATAGAATCCTAGCCAAGATTGGCAAAGGTAAAGGTAAGAAGAAGGCTAGAGTGATCTCAAGGGTTGAAAGGGATGAGGCTCATAAGAATGTTGTTCATATTGCTAGCCCTGCTTCAGATAAAAACATAGATGATGTGGTTGAAAAGGATTACAATATTCGGACTTTCAATCTAGGGCCTACATTAGTTGAGTAGGACATTGAAGATTATGAGGGTTCCAGTGCAGTTATTTTGGGTAGATTGAGGAAGGAAATAAAGACCAAGCAGGAGCTAAGGAAAGAAAATGAAAATCTTAGGAAAATCTTGGAAGACTTGATGAAGCCCCTGCAATCTATTAATCCTTTGGTTTCTATTGCAAATCCTCTACCTCAAGAAACCATCACTAAGCTTGAGAAGATGAAGGCTTCCACTCTTGCCATTGAAAATTGGCTGAAAGGGGTGGAAATAAAGGGTGATGAAGCTATTAAGGAAATATTGTCAATAGGGAAGGACGCTGCAAGGACAATGGATTGGTTGAAGCAGGTGTTAGCAGAAGATAAAGAAGACACAAGCCAACTGTTGCAAAAAACCAAGACTATTATGGAATACACCAAGGATAAATTAATAAATGATAAGATCCTTCCCTCCTTTAGGGCTACTGAACCATGGGAGTGGTTTGAAGTATTGTAAATTAGGCAGAAGGTGTTGAAGAAAATATACAAGCAAAAGAGACAGATTGATGATACCCTGGATGGTGTGTATAATGGATCCATTGCCTTTTTTGAGATTATGACAGGAAGAAGGAGGATTTATCCTAAATATTTGAGTTTAGATCAGTTGAGAAGATTGTGGCAGGATGTTTACGCCCCTGATAATGATTCTGTTTTTAAGCACTAGTTGGATGATGTGGCACATACCTTGCTGTTATTGATAAATATGACATACAAGGTGGATTGGGATAAGTTGATCAAATAGTCAAGAGAAGAGATTGCATCAATTGAAAACTGACTAAGGGTTTTTCCTTTGCCACCAGTGGCATACTTGGATAGAGTGCTTTTGAAAGTTCATGAAATGCTAGATTGGAATAGAGATAAAGGGGAAGGTAGTTAATGACTGGATACATCGAGATTTGTGCTTCCCTATTATGTTGCCATGCATTGGTCTGAGTTGCATAGGAGATCCCAGGCCGAACTGGATGGAACACATGCATTCAATGCATCATTTATCATATTTTGAATTTCTCTTAGCTGACATGTTTTGGGGGGTTTTCTATAAATGTGGCATTTTTCCTCTTATGTAAGGGTTAAGAAATTTTAGACATAGATGATTAGAGCTAGTGTAGAGCGAATTGAGTAGAGCTAAAGTTAGCAAGTAGTTGTTCTCAAGAAAATATTGTAACAGAAGCTAGAAATGTTGCTACAGTGGATAATTTGAAGCAAGTAATGACATTGTGATTTGGTGCCATACTTGTGTTCCTTTATCTTGCATGGTTCTTGTTATTATATCTTTAGCATTGCTTTGAGGAAGATTAATGTTTAGAAGCTTAGAATTAGAATTGATTCAATGATGTTCATGATTTGATATTTGAAGTGTTACAACAATCCCTAGTCCATACTTTTCGTAGCCAACTGACTGTTAGTTGCTTTGCAAAGTTAGCCTGGACTTTATATTCATTGTGCTTAGTTTGATTATGAGGGTTTATTCATTTTAATTGCAATAGGGTTGTTTGAATGAATGTTCATGATTTGAAAATATTAATACCTTAGAAGATTGCACTGTTTCTATAAGATTGTTGATTTATCTATGTTAAGTAGAAATCTGCTTTGAGGGATTGGTCTATTTCAAGTGTTCGACCATTTGCATTATTAATCTTAGGTTTAGTGTTAAGCTTAGAGATCTCTTTGAAATCCTTATATTTTGTTATTTCTTTGATCATTGGATTAAATTTAGGATTGAAGTATCACAATATTGCTAGATTTGATAAATTAAGATCCAGTATTTTGCTTGTAGTAAGGTCCCATTGTGATTACCAACATTTTCACATTTATCACTGATTTGTTTATGCATTGTCAAGACCTGACATTAGAGACCTTGGGGTTATCTCTTGAGGCTTGCTAATAGAGATTTAACTTTCAAGAGAGATAGGATATTGCATCTTGTCTGAGTTGTTGTGTATAAAACATCATTAATAGATTGGCACTAGAACGAGGGCCTGAATAAGCAAGCTGAATCAATTTTTGAACACCATATCTCCTGAAAGACTCAAAAGAAGAACTAGATCTGCTCCAGGAGAGGAGGAATTTCAAGAGTTACTAGATCCTACTAGGTCAAGAAGGACCAACAAAAGGGGAGAATCATCATAATCATCTCATCCACCTCCCTCACCTCCATCATCCCCATCTTCATCAGATTCATCTTCAGCTAGGTCTAAGGGCATTCACATTCCACAATCCCAGCTAGTCATAAACCAACCATTACCACCACCACCTCCACCAATGGCTTTCCTAGCTAATAATCCATCTCCATTGAGTTTCAATATTTACAATGTCATGCTCAAGAACCCTAAACACTTTTGTTCAAAATTCCATGTCAATGACCCCAATAGGACCACTGAGGAACATGTCAGAATCTTTCTGAATTTCCTTAAGGATAGAGGGATAAACCATGAGGATGTAGCATGTAGAATCTTTCCTTATTTATTAGGAGAGGACACATTCTATTGGTACAATCATTTACCTGTTGGATCTATCAAAAATTGGACTGGGTTAGAGACTGCTTTCTAGTAAAAGTTTCATATTCCCATTAGTCCCAATGAGCTCTATCTTATATTCACTAATGTTAAAAGAAAAGTCAATGAACTTATAGCATCCTTCAACAATAGATTTCACCGTGCTTATACCAAATTGTAGGCTTCTTATGTTGTTGATGAACCTGCTACCTTAGAGGTCTATTATGAGGGACTAGATAGTCTAATTGCTACCTTTATGAAATGGAGTAATAATCCTCCTGAAAATCTACTTGATGCATACACAGAGGTTGTTAAGGTTAGTACTACTTTAAGGCAACATCCGTGGGCCTTTACCCTCATTAGGACCTATCACCCACCCTGGACAAGTTCCAGCTCTCAACCAGGCTATTGCTAACCATACCCTGATCATGAACCCAGTGCCTCATTTTCCCTTGGTCTCCCACCCAGAACCACATATGAGACAAGTTCCACCGGCAATTAGCTATCCTTAGCAAAATGTGAACTGGCCTCTGCATCCACAACCTCAGGAAAGCTATCCCCCATATCTACAGAATTCTGAAGTCTTGAATCAATCATTGAATGTTAGTGCTGTAGTAGGATATCCTTAGAGCAATGTGAATCAACCACCATATATTAGTCCTGACAAGGAGAGACTAGATGAATTGTCTGAACAAGTAAAGAAGCTGAATATGGAGGTGACCTACTTGAGGAACCAAAACAGTCAGTTGCAAGCTGCTAGGAGAAATATGCAGTCTAATCAGAATATAGAAAATTTGCAAGGGAAAAACTTTGATAGAGGGAAACATCATGAAAGAGGATACAATAATGACAAGGGATATAATAACGAAAGAGGATACAACCAAGATAGAGGATATAAAAATGATCGAGGATTTAATAATGACAGAGGGTATAATAATGAAAGAAGACATAACTTTGATAAAGGATAGTCCTCAGGCCAAAATTTTGATAGAGGACAAAATGGCAGACAAGGGTTTGATAGGAGGCAACCACCAGGGCAGAATAGGACTTGGAATATGGGGCCTAACAACAGAGGAGTTCCCACCCCATTGGATCAACCAACTAATCATCCTATCAATCAGCCAGTTAATCAAGAGAAGCCTCCTAATGGTGTATATTTGGCTGAGGCTGCCTTATTAGGATGGTGCAGGCTTCATAAAATGAGTCAACACTTTGAGTTAGACTATCAATAATTCCAAACAACAGCCTCAATTTTCTAGTATGAAGTGGAGAATAATCAAGTAATCATGAAATAGTACCATCTAATCCTTACGATTCACTAGTGTTGGTACTAAATCATGCTCCTTTCCCCAAAAGTAAAGAGAATGTGCCTAAAGAAGAAACTGATCAATTGACAGAGGAGGAAAACTAGGTATGCAATGGAGATGAAATGACACAATTATTTGATGAGGACCCAGTAAATAATAATGGTCCTAGAGATGAAGAGGCTTATGTTGAATAAATACAAACCTTTCAAAGACCTGTCAAGAAGTATGACTTAAGGGAGTTACCACATAGACATCCACAAGCTGGAGGTCCCTTCACTACTTCTATTCCATTGAACAATTTCAACACACCTCTAGACACTAATGCTGGCAATAACCCATCATTTCCCCAAGTGCCCAAGCAATATTTATCTCAAGAACAAGGGCATATTGGTGCATTAAAAGGGAGAAGCATCGATGCAAACAAGGAGAAAGTGATGGAATATCCAAAGAATACCCCCACTGATCTGAGCGAGGAACAATTGGCCTTATATGTCACTGAAGAACTCAAAAAATTAAAATTAAGCCTATCTGCATTTGAGTTATTGAGAGTCCCAACCATTAGGAATGCGGTCTTAGGAGCTTATAATACAAATTCTATTTCACAAGATAAATCAGTTAGTGAAAGTGTCAATAAGGCTTCTAGTTCCTAGTTAGTAGGAAGGAAAAATCAGATCCATACTCAGGTCCACACACCTCCTGGAGAAAATGGAAAAGAAAAGAACAAGAACCAGGTAGTTCTAGTGGATACTCCCTTAACTTTGTTTCAAGGAAAAATAGATACACCTCCATTTTTTATTTTTGTGCATATTTTTGGTAAAAATTTACATAATTGCTTACTGGATTCTGGTGCTTCAACCAATGTTATGCCCCTCAGTGTTTGTAGAGCTATGGGTATTACCTATGCTAACTCACAAAATAAAGTTACAAAATTGGATAGGACTAAAGTAAATGTTGTAGGGGAGTTAAATATGATCCATATGGAAGTTGCTTATGATCCTAGAATTTAGCAGGTTATCAATATACAGGTGGCTGATATACTTGATTCTTATGGCTTGATTTTGGGAAGAGAATTCACCAGAGCTTTGAACGGATATGTTTCGACTAATCATTCACACATGTGGCTTCCATGGAAAGGAGTGCCGAACCATATTAGAATTGAAAGAGAACCCCGAATGAAGTACATGATTACAAAATATCAAAATACTTCAATTGAAATTCTAGTATCAGAAGTATGAGAAATTATGTGCTCACAGCTCCTTTCGAAGAGTCAGATGTAGGAGAGATCCTCATGTTACATACAATTTCTGATAGTTCTGCAACAGAATCTAGTGGCACTGAAGCCTTAGTAGAGCCAACTAGAAATGACAATGATTTGGAAGACAATCAACTAGCTTTGCTAAATAATTTTTAAGAGTTCATTCAAAAGTGCATTGAAGATCAAGTTCAGTTAGGAAGAGGAGTGAATTTTGGAGAATTGCTTTTACCCAATTGGTGTAGGGTACATAATGCTTCTCATTCAGAACTTGATTTTTGCTTGTGCTAGGCTGTAGTGGAACAAATACAGAAATGTATCAACCCCACTCCTGCAGTTAAAATTGATATCCAAAATGTTCAAGAGGATATTAAAGGAAAAAAGGGTAATGCCTTTTAAAGAGTCATCCAACGGTAACAATGCAAGTTGAAAAGTAGGAAAGTCTATAGTGGTTGGTTGCTGGACTTTAAGATTTGATGGGTCCAAATCAAAGCAAGGAGCTGGAGCAGGATTTGAGATAATTAGTCCAAGAGGTAAGACATTTTTTGCTACTCATCAACTTCAATTTCATTGTACAAATAATGTAGTAGAATATGAGGCTCTAGTTCATGGACTACTAATGGCATTGAAAAAGAAGGTTAATATCTTGCAAGTGTTTGGAGATTCTAAGTTAGTAGTCAAGCAAGTTAGGAGACAATACTCTTGTCATGATATAACAATGACCAACTATAGACATAAAGTATGGGATCTTATTGAAGGATTTAATTCCTTTAATATTTAGTTGATTCCACGGAGCAAGAACCAAAAATCTGACTCTCTTGCCTAGGCAACTAGTACTTTGCAAGCTCTGTCTCTTTCTGGACCGAAGAAATTTACTGTGGAACTGACCCTTGTACCCTCAATACCTGATAATGTCACCAACATATAGGTTTTCGAAGATGACAAGCACATCTTAGATTTCATTACTAATACTGATGTCTTTGCTTCTCAAATCATTGATGAAACAGAACTCCAAGAAGTAGAGATGGATTTGGAAGGGGTAATTAATCTGAAGACCAACACAATCCCTAGAGGGATGGTATATTTAGAGAGAATATTCGATCTATATAAGGTCAGGGATCAAGAACAGGATGGCAGGAAAGAGTCCATCAGTGGACAATGTGACAAATATAACATGGGATCCTAGGATAATGTCAAAAACATCTTTATTGGTAAAGTGTGCACTCCAGAAGAAAGAAAGGGAATCATTGATGCACTACATAGATATCCAGATCTGATAGCCTAGAGTTATGAAGAATTGAAGACCTATGATACATCAATCATCACTCATACTATACCTCTCAATCCAGGAGTAAAACCTTTTAGACAGAGGCAAAGGCCTATCAATGCTTTACTAGAACCCATAAAACAAAAGGAAGTGCAGAAACTACTGTCTGTAAGGATAATATTTCTAGTTAGACACTCGGGTGGCAAACCTGGTTCTAGTGCGAAAGAAAAATGGTGAAATTAGGCTATGTGTGGATTTTAGGAACCTAAACAGGGCATCCGAAAAGGATAATTATCTAGTTCCCTCACTGGATGAGGTGCTTCAGATTGTAAATGGATCTCAGATGATGTCCTTCTTGGATGGTTATTCAAGATACAACCAGGGCATGGTGCAGTATGAGGACATACACAAAACTACTTTTACCACCAAATGGGGCACTTTTGCTTATAGAAGAATTCCTTTTGGCTTGATTAATGTTCGAGCTACATTCTGAGAGCAATGGACATAGCCTTTAAAGATATAATTGGGAAGTGCATAATCATCTGCATGGATGATCTGATAGTATTTTCAAAAAAGAGAGGTGATCATATCTCAAATTTGTGCAAAGTTTTTTAAAAATGCAGAGAATTTGGAATATCTCTCAATCCAAAGAAATGTATCTTTGGGGTCACAAAGGGTAAATTGTTGGGACATGTTATAACTAAGAAAGGAATCACCATTGATCCAGAACGTATAGAGGCTATTCTTAAGATTCCACCACCTGCTAGTAAGAAAGAGATGAAATCATTCTTCGACAAGATCAATTTTGTAAGGAAGTTCATCACTAGGTTTGTAGAAATAGTTAAGCCACTTAATGTAATGTTGAATTAGGAAGCCAAGGTGGAATGGAATGTAGAAGAAAAGAAGCATTTGCGGAGATAAAGAGGGCTATTGTTGAAGCCCCAGTTTTAGTAAGTCTAGATTATGCTAAACCATTCTACATATATTCTTTTGCTTCTGACCACTCCTGTGTTGCTATATTAACTTAGAAATCGGATCAAGATAATGAAAATCCCATAGCATTCATGAGCACACCATTGAATGATGCAGATTTGAGATACTCAAATGTGGAGAAGCAGGCTTACGCCTTAGTCAAGGCAGTAAAAAAGTTTAGACAATACATCCTCAGAAACAAGATCTTTGCTATAGTCCTCGATCCTGCAGTTAAGTTGTTGTTGATGCAGAATGAGTTAGGAGAGTGTAGAGCTAAGTGTGTGACTATGTTACAATAATATTACATTGAAATTCAGCCCATGAAGCTAGTCAGGGGGCAAGGGCTTACAAAGACAATTGAAGAAACAAGCCCTAATCTTATAGCTCAGGCTTATAATTTGGAAGATGTTTCTCCTAGTGAGTGGTACGATGATATTGTTCATTATTTCCTGACTCAGAGATGCCCGAATCATCTTAATGTAGTACAAAGAAGGGAATTGTGTTTAAAGAGTGAAAAATTCATGCTAAAAGGAGTTGTCCTATACAATAAAAATCATGAAGGTGTTTATTTGAGGTGCCTAGGAAAGGTAGAGTCAGAAAGAGTGATGTAAGAATTTCATGACAGGTATGGTACTGGTCATGGTTTTGTAAATTCTATGGAAAAACGGATTTTAAGAGTAGGTTACTATTGGTCTACATTGTTCAAGGACACACACAACCATGTTAGAACATGCCATGTGTTCCAGACTACAATAACCAGAGAGAAACATGCAACACTCCCACTCCAACCTGTCTTTGAGGTAAAACCTTTCGCACAGTGGGGAATGGACTTCATAGGTCCGATGAATCCACCCTCTTTTGTTGGTCACATGTATATTCTAACCATTACTAATTATTTCACAAGATGGACTTAAGCTCTTGCATGCAAACAGTGTACTTCCGAAGTGGTAGTTGAGTTCCTTGAATAAGGTATTATCAATCGTTTTGGATGTCCCTTGTCTTTAGTTTGTGATTATGGCCCTACTTTTGCATCTTTGAAGTTTTCCAATTGGGATTTTGGTCATGGGATCATCATAATATTTGCATCTAACTACTATCCATAGGGTAATGGGTTGGTTGAGTCCTCTAATAAGAATCTTTTGATCATCATGCGTAAGTTATTAGAGAGGAATCCTAGAGATTGGCACACTCAACTTATATTTTCTTTGTGGGAAGATCATACAAGACATAAGACTTCCTTAGGAACTTCCCCATATCATTTTGTGTATGGTCTAGAACCCATATTTCCCATCTAGTTGAAAATCCCTACCTTTTAGTTCATTAATGACTATTATGATGAGGAAGACAAATGTGAGGCTAGACTTGCTAAATTATTACACCTTGAGGAAAAGAGAGACACAACCCTAGAAAGCTTTGCTAAACATTAGGGGCTAGTCAAGAGATAGTTTGATAAGAGAGCCAAGTTAAAATATTTTAGGATTTCTAACTTGGTTCTTTACTGGGATAAAGCCCATGACTGTAAGGGAGAGCATGGAAAATTTGATAAACTTTGGCTTGGTCCTTACCAGATTTTAGAAATCTTGGGAGATAATGCTTTCTGTTTGAAAACTCTCACTGGAGAGGATATCCCACTGCCTGTCAATGGGCAGTATTTGAAGCATTATTTCTAGTCTTGAGCTATTTTTAGTTCTTTTCTTATATATAGTTAGATTAAGTTTCCTTTCTATTTTTTTTCTTCGCTTTGCTTTGGTTAGAGTAGGTTTCCCTTTCTGCTATTTGTTTTTGCTTTTCTTCTACTTTGGGGTTTCCCTTTTTTCACCTGGATGTGTTGCACTTGTATGGAAAAATATATCATTATCTGGGACTATTCTAAGTATTTGTTGATAGACTCTTGTTTTGTATCCTGAAAGGAAGGAAGAAGTCTTTGCTATCTTCAAGCAGTCTAAATGTTTGATTCAAGGATGATGAGTCACTGGCTTGATTTGAGTTTGAAGTATTATGAAATCTTACATCTCTCATATATCTTAAGAATCCTTCTATTACTATAGGAATCTTTGTGAAGTTTTTTTAGGTGAAAAATCCTATTTCTACTTCAGTGCCATTGTGATTCTCAGCCCTGAGTGTGAACTTTAGTGTTCATAGGTTGGAATGAAAAGGACACAGCATAAATATTGAAAGAATGAAAATAGAAAATGTTGAAAATCAAAAGAATGGATTCAACCTATCAGGAGTATCTGAATATCTCTATTAGGGCTATAGACACCTGGCTGGCAATAGAGCTATGTTTAGGAGGATCACAACAATAACCTTGTTGGGGCTATGGATGCTTGACTGGTAGCAAGGCTCTATCCAGGTTGCTTTTGAAGTTAGAATCCTTACGTAGCTTGATTTGACTGAGCTTGGTTCCTGTAGTAGCTTAAGGAGGGAAACGAACTCATATGTACACACTTGGATTTTCAGTTTATGGAAGGTTTGATCTATCCTTTGGTTCTAATTCTTTGAATTTTACATTCTGATTTGTTTGTTTGATAATGAGACTGAAACCAAAGATTTTGGGTTCTTGATTCTTGTTAGTCATCAAATGCTCTGGAGCATTTCCCAGCAGAGTTTCCATTTGTTAAGCAGTTTTCACACACACGCCCCACTAAAATCAGGGACCCTCTCTTTCAATTTTTTTTTGGTTTCTTGGCCCTTTCATTTTGACGTTTTTCCTTATTTTGGCATGTGCCTAAAATTTTATTTTGATGGCCTTAATGAGTTCCCTAAGTTATTCATTGAAGATCTTTAATTTTGAGCAAGGTTCGGGTTTTCACTCTGATTTGGGAATATCCTCCCTGGCCGGATTTTCCCGAATTCTATTCGGATTCTAGCTGTGCGGTGATTCAGAGATTTTCAGTGTCCACAAAATTCTGCATGGGCTAGATTTTCCTGGATTTCGTCCTGTTGTTGAGTTCTTGGTTTTTTTCTAACTATCTTGTCAATGGCATTAATTTCTTTGTACAAGCTTTGAGTGAGGTATTTAATGGATTTTCAAAATCTTTTGTGTCATCATGCTTATTGTAGATGTCGATTGAGCTGAGGTCCTTATTCTTGGAGAGTGTTTGATTCCATTTGAGGCCTTTGAGTTTGCGAGTCATGGATTCAAGTGGTGATTGTTAGTGTTCTTTCATTTGTTCGTTGCAAACGCCCTTTACTTCACATTTGTTGTTTTTGAGATCGATTCTAGTGTCACAATGGTATGTTTTTATTTCCTTGATTTTAATGGATGATTATGGATAGGACATTGATGTTATGAGAGCTTTTGGGATTCGAATTCCTACGTATTTGATCATTTCATGCTAGGGTTGTTCAACATTGCATTATTTATCATCTCCTAGGTGAGTTTTGAGCTCATTTGTTTATCTACATTTTGATGAATCTTTCCTAAGAGTAATTAGTAAACCCTAGTAATGACTTAGGAGTTGAAATAATTGAATTATGAGCTTGCGTATACGCTAATGGTGGATGAATAGGGTTTGAAACTTAGGGCAATTCCATTCCACCTTGTTTCACCTTAGAATTGACCTAGAATGCAAAGAAAGTTTATGAAAGGTCCATGCTCAACTTTCCCAAAGCTTAAATCTTCAAAATTCATGATTGATTTGGTGTTTGGGTAAAATCATGACTTTGCGTCGCAGTTTGGGTTTTTTCGTTCTTCTGGGATAATCCATCCCTTCCGGATTTTCTTCACCGCAACCCTTCAAAGTCAGGGAGAAATCATATTGGTCACCTTGTATCTCACCGAGAAACCTTCCTAAGTTCATATTTGATCATTGTGACAATATCATCCTCACATTGATAAAATATTTTGTGTTCCATCGGCAAGACCAAATTCATTCGCCAAGACCCTACCCTGACTACCCTTTAGTCATATTGATATATTTGCTATATTTCCGGTCAGTAGGACACCACAAATTCACTAAGACCTCATATTGAAAAACTTTAGTCTAGCCAAAATGTTTGCTTGGACCCCAATAGTCGGTGAGACAAAAAGGATTCACCGTAACCTCACCCTGAAGAGAATGTCTCTCATTGACATGTATATCCTCATTGTCGGTCAGCAAGACATGCCCCACTCAGTGTGACCACATTCTGAATGTAATTTCTTTGGCCGAAGTACACACTCCTACACCAATTAGTGAGACAAAAAGACCGATTTCCTTTGAGTTCCCAGAATCCGTATGCTTTCAAAGTTTTACCTTATCCATGAATTTTCGTCGAGTCTGGATTTCTCTGAAATCTGGCGTCTCTCAGATTTTTCGTAGTCTGCAGTCTGGGTCATTCTTTGCAGAAATCCGTCCCTCACGGATTTTCCCAAACTCTAATGAAATATAAGATAATTGGATTTTTCAGTGATTCGTGATGCATTTAATGTTTATTTCATGTCACATTTGGATTTCTCATGTGGTTTATTGATTGATTATGATAAGGATTTAGTGGTTAGTAGGAGTTTCTTGATTATTCCTGAAATTCCTCTTTGGCTCAAATTCTGTGGATGGTCTTGAAACCCAAAATTTAATGTGATCACTTTTTATGAGACTTGATGACACTGTGATTGCCTAAGATTCATTCTAACTATGTATTGATGGATTGAAATTTCTTTCATGTGGTTTTACTTTTCTTTCTTGGTGAGTGCGGGCTGAATCTAGCAAGGCAATAGAGGGATACTCAGTTTTTGAGGAAAAAAAGATCAAAATGGACATTAAGAGCAAGAACTCTGAGAGTAAGATCACATCAATCTGGTCAAAGGTAACTAATACCAATGTTGGATTGTGGGATTATGAGGAATTTAAGGAAAGGATGGCAACTAAAAATCTTTGGTGGCCAAAAGGATGGAAGAGTCAAGTTTAGCACATGTGGTCGATTTCCCTTCAACTATGCAATGTTATGAGCTTGTCCTTGAGTGTTCCAGGCACTATGATTAGGGTACACAAAGAATTATCAGTCCTCAAGGGAGAGTGATAGAAAATATTAACCTTGTTTCCATTGCTCAAACATGCCCGACAGATGTCATGTGGTGGCATTCAACATGGGGTCTTCCAAAGAATTCTATGAAGAACAGACTATCAAATCTCATAAAATCATCAATTCGTGGTTGGAAAAACCTAATTCACACTATTCCAAGCTGCCCAAGTAGTTATTCAGAGAAAAGTTCAAGAAGGAGTACTATGATGCCATTACAATGCTTAGCAAGGTGGTTGGATTGAGGAATGCAGGTGTATTCAAGAATTGGATGTGTCATGCTATTGTAATGATGGAACATGAGCTAATTCATTATCATTGGGTAGGATTTATTGGAAAGACAATCCATGAGTAGCTGTCCAATGTGTTGCATACCAAAACTCTTACAATGACTTCATATTTGGTCTATGCACTTAAGATGTTCACCCCTATAAAGGATTGAGAAAAAAGGGGATTTTTGGATAGGATATTATTTATGAGGTTTTTCCTCAGTTACATTTGGGAAGCTCAGACTATAGGAGGGTGAATGATGCATTCACCATGCACATCACTAGAATGCTTTAGGAAGCGGAACATATAAGGATTTCAGATCAAGCCAAAGAGCTCATCAAGAAATATGGGGCTTGGTTATACAATTTCAAACCTTTTCATATATCTGGATTGATGGCTCTCAAAGGGCTCCATACAGACTTCCAAGATATCCTACTAATCATCTCATACTCTTGGAAGTAACCAGAAAAATTGGTGACTTTGATGCCATTGTCAAGAGGGATAAGCATAAGACAGGATTCAGTGGATATTTCCCTTTAAGGATTGGTACTAGGGAGGCATGTCCTTCCATTATTTCTCCTAGGCTTCGAAAGAGGAAATGAGTACCCTTAGCCTATCTTTCCATTCCAAGAGGTCTAGATTTGATATTACAGGAGAAGCTAAAAAGAAGGCCAGTAGAGAATATAGCCATAAGGCTGATTTGGAGGACTATTGGGCTAATTGTAGTGATGAATATGAGGTCAGAAAGAAGAAATTTTCTAGGCTCCCAGTGGATGCAGTCTGTTTGTAAAATGTAAGGGTAGTTCCTAATCAATTGGAAGATGATGGGAAATTAATTCAGGATCATTCCTATGAGGCGGTAAAGGATAGGCCAATTGGCGATATTGATTGGCTAAAGGAAGAAAAGACAGAGTTGAAACAACTGAATGATCTAGTTATCAAGTTTACTAGGATGTGGCTAAGGCACAAATTGTGGGAGTTGGAGAATAATGGAGTAAAATGCACCTATAATTTGATGTGAGATCTTGAGCCTCACTCCACCTTTGAAGAGTCAACTAAGTAGGATCCCAAGGGCAAAGGTAAGTTGTATTCTCCATTCAAGATCAAGATCAAAGGTGTTCAAGAAACAAAAGTCCAAGAAGCAGAAAAATAGAGAAAGCCAAATGCTAAAAAGAGAACAAGGGATAAAAAATATGATAAGGAGGATATTGAAGAGAAAAGTCTTGAGGTTGATGCCCCAGTGCTTATGAGAAGAAGAATTGTGAAGTTATCAGAAAAGGAAAGTGCTAAGGAACAAGAAAAGATTGCCCTGCCTGCGGTGGAATTAGAAGGTTAGGGGAGAAGGCAAAGGTGTATACAAGGAGGTCCAGGACTCCTTCTCCTAAGGATGGTGTGCCTAAAGAAAACCTTCTTCCTGTCATTTCTCATGAAAAGCAACAAGATGATGTTCCTCCCACTCATGCAACCCAAAGTGAACCTAGAGAATCCAAAGAGGTTGAAGATCATCCAGATACTGAAGGGGAGGAATTCCATGAAGGATAACGTTATAGTGCAGAGGAGGAAGTTGAAAAGATAATACAATATCCTTTAGTGGCCTATGCAGATTCTCCTATTAGAACCGAAGAGGTCAAGTCACCTCGAAGAGAGGAAGAGGCAGAGAAGGTCCCATCTTCCGAACATGAAGAAGAACATGCTGAAGAAGAGGAGGGCAAGACGAACGAGACTCCTGAGAAACAAAATTTGGAAAAAGAGATATCAAAAGGTCAACAAGAGAAAATAGGATAGACCCAAGTGCAATTAGAGCCTACTGTTCCAGAGTGGCTTGACAGAGAAAATAAGGGAAAACAGATTGTGGTAGAAGACACATCACCAAAATTGGGATGAAATCCTAGCCAAGATTGGAAAATGTAAAGGTAAGAAGAAGGCTAGAGTGATCTCAAGGGTTGAAAGGGATGAGGCTCATAACAAAGTTGTTCATATTGCCACCCCTGCTCCAGATAAAAACAAAGATGATGTGGTTGGAAAGGATTACAATATTAAGACTTTCAATCTAGGGCCTACATCAATTGAGTAGGACATTGAAGATTATGAGGGTTCCAGTGCAGTTATTGTGGGTAGATTGAGGAAGGAAATAAAGACCAAGCAGGAGCTAAGGAAAGAAGATGAAAATCTCAATAAATTCTTGGAAGACTTGATGAAGCCCGTGCAATCTATTAATCCTTTGGTTTCTATTGCAAATCCTCTACCTCAAGAGATCATCACTGAGCTTGAGAAGATGAAGGCTTCCACTCTTGCCACTACGAACTGGCTAAAAGGGGTGAAAATAAAGGATGATGAAGCTATTAAGGAAATCTTGTCAACAGGGAAGGATTCTGTAAGGACAATGGATTGGTTGAAGCATGTGTTAACAAAAGATGAAGAAGACACATACCTCCTGCTGTAGAAAACAAAGACTATTATGGAATACACTAGGGATAAATTAGTAAGTGATAAGATATTTCCCTCCTTTAGGGATCCTGAACCATGGGAATGGTTTGAAGCATTGCAAATTAGGAATAAGGTGTTGAATAAAATATACAAGCAAAGGAGACAAATTGATGATACCCTGGATGGTGTGTATAATTGCTCCATTTCCTTTTTTGAGATTATGATAGGAAGAAGGAGGATTGCTCTTGAATATTTGAGTTTAGATTAGTTGAGAAGATGGTGGTAGGATATTTATGCCCCTGATAATGATTATGTTTCTGAGCACCAGTTGGATGATGTGGCCACATACCTTGCTGTTATTGATAAATTTATGACATACAAGGTGGATTGGGATAAGTCGGTCAAATAGTCAAGAGAAGAGATCGCATCAATTGAAAACTGACTTAGGGTTTTTCCTTTGCCACCAATGGCATATTTGGATAGGGTGCTTTTGAAGTTCATGAAACGCTGGATCAGAATAGAGATAAAGGGGAAGGTAGTTAATGACTGGCTACATCGAGATTTGTGCTTCCCTATTATGTTGCCATGCATTGGTCCGAGTTGCATTGGAGATCCCAGGATGACCTAGATGGAACACATGCATTCAATGCATCATTTATCATATTTTGAATTTCTCTTGGCCGACATGTTTTGGGGGGTTTTCTATAAACGTGGAATTTTTCCTCTTTTGTAAGGGTTAAGAAATTTTAGACATAGATGAATAGAGCTAGTGTAGAGTGAATTAAGTAGAGCTAAAGTTAGCGAGTAGTTGTTCTCAAGAAAATATTGTAACAAAAGCTAGAATTGTTGCTACAGTGGATAATTTGAAGCAAGTAATGACATTGTGATTTGGTGCCATACTTGTGTTCTTTTATCTTGCATGGTTCTTGTTATTCTATCTTTAGCATTGCTTTGAGGAAGATTAATGTTTAGAAGCTTACAATTAGAATTGATTCAATGATGTTCATGATTTGATATTTGAAGTGTTGCAGCAATCCCTAGTCCATACTTGTCACAGCCAACTGACTGCTAGTTGCTTTGCAAAGTTAGCCTGGACTTTATATTCATTGTGCTTAGTTCGATTATGAGGGTTTATTCATTTCAATTGCAATAGGGTTGTTTGAATGAATGTTCCTGATTTGAAAATGTTAATACCTTAAAAGATTACACTATTTCTATAAGATTGTGGATTTATTTGGGTTAAGTAGAAATCTATTTTGAGGAATTGGTCCATTTCAAGTGTTTGATCATTTGCATTATTAATCTTAGGTTTAGTGTTAAGCTTAGATATCTCTTTGAAATCCTTATATTTTGTTATTTCTTTGATCATTGGATTAAATTTAGGATTGAAGTATCACAGTATTGCTTGATTTGATAAATTAAGATCCAATATTTTGCTTGTAGTAAGGTCCCATTGTGATTACCAACATTTTCACATTTATCATTGAGTTGTTTATGCATTGTCAAGACCTGACATTAGAGATCTTGGGGTTATCTCTTGAGGCTTGCTGATAGATATTTACCTTTCAAGAGAGATAGGATATTGCACCTTGTCTAAGTTATTGTGCAAAAAACATCATCAATAGGTTGTACCAACAACCAATAATTACTTCACACATGGGCTCTTAATACCTCATATGGAACTTGATGCTTGCATCCTTCATCCATCTCCTTATCACATATATTTTAAATCCACTTATCCACATCCCTATCTTTATCCATTTCCATCAACATTCTATCCAAAAGTCAAAAAAGTTTAAAAAGTAAAAAAAATAATTCGTCCAATGGTGAAAACTTGGAAAACAAGCACCTTGGATAGGTACCATGATGAAAACCTATAAAACATGTGTCATGTGTAAATCCCCATCCATCTCTTTCCACACTTGGGGGAAGATTATTGCTATGCATCTGCTTCATTCATCTCCTCCATCCCCCTTGTCTCCCACATCCTACCCATCATATCCCATTATCTCCAACCCCTCCATCCTTGTTTTGATCTTGATGAAGATAGGGACACCTATCTATGCATGCTTTGGACACCTCTTGGTATACATTCCCTTCATCCATACACTATTTTATTCATTTTCCACATCCATCTCCCTCCCCCATCCACCCATCATATCCTCCTCCATTTATCTCCTTTATCTTCCCATCCACCTATCTTCCATCCCTCTTGCCTCATCACACATGACATATCTAGAGCAGGGCATCTCCTTTTTTGTGACATAGTCCTTGGAGAAATCATTCATCAATCCTATCATCCCTTCCTTCTTCCTATCCATCCATCATAGCCTCCATTTCATCTCCCCATCCTTATATTCCTATCCATTGATCACAACATCCCTTTCATCCCCCATCCTTATCTCCTTACCCATCCAAAACTACTTTTCATTCCCCCATCCTTATCTCCTTACCCATCCAAAAATTCTTTCCATATCCTCATCCTTATCTTCCTATCCATCCATTACAACATCCCTTTCATCCCCCATCCTTATCTCCTCACCCATCCAAAAATTATTTTCATCTCCCCATCCTTATATTTCTATCCATCCATCATAGCATCCCTTTCATCCCCCATCCATCCATCAACAACATCCCTATCAGCATACCATTTCATCATCCCTTATCATTGGTATTTGGCTATAGCCTACCCCCCCATGCAATCCAATGCCATCTATCTTACCATCATCACTCCCACTTGTTGTCACTCATCTCTCCATCATGTCATCCTCCCAATTCATCTTTTGATGATTTAGATAACTATCCCATTCCTGAGCTACATGTGATCACCACCATCCTATCCACCAGGTCTATCTTGTCTCATCATATTGGTTCCATCTTTTTATCCATTTATCATGGTTATCTCATTATCCCTTATCCATGGTTGTTTGTCAGTCTTTTGTTGAACTACGATCCCCTTGCACTTTCACATAGGCAAGGTTGATCATTTGATAAGCCCTTGGGAACTTTTTCCATCAGGTCTTTGTCATCCATCTTCATCTCCATTGTCCTCTTTCCATGTTTATCTATGGTCTTTTATCAAACTACGAGGGCTTTGTGCTTTCACATAGGCAAGGCTAATCTTCGATCAGACCTCGAGCCCCTAGGTCTTTATGGTGTGTCTTGTCCTTGTGTCGTGTCATCAAGTATGTCCCTACCTAGTTGGTTCTAAAAAAAAAAATTCAATCATATCAAGAGGTCCAATTAGTTCCAGGTATCAAGGTGTCATGTCAATCATTTAGTTTAGTCTCCATCTTTTGTCTTAACAGGATGCATCCTTCCTACATTAGATCACATCAATCTGATCCATCCTTTTGATCCAGTGACAAAGGACATTTAAAATTTATTGTGATCTTTTGATGCATTTTTTTTTTGTTTATCATTTGAGCTTCCTATTATACCTCGTCAGGGTCACCACAATCCATCATATCATGGTGTGCTTTGAATGGTAGAACTAGGGGCATATCTTGATTTTCTGTGTAATCTTGTCTTCTTGGTTGTCCCACATAGTACCCGCCAAGATCTTTTGTGTTCTTGTGTTATGTTGGGGCATCCTTTGTGTTTTTGGTTTTCCAACATTGGTCCTACCAAATCCCCCACAACTTTGGGATGTTGGACTAACCTTTTGTTGTTTGTGCCCGTCCCATGCATGTGATACAAAGTCACCTTGTTTCCCCATACCTTGGTGCATAATATCTCATGTTATACCAAATTTAGTGCTCATTACATGGCAACATAATGTGTAACAATTAAATTTCTTTATTTGATCACTCTCCTTTCATATCCCCCATCTCCCATCCTCTCATCTATCATTTTCCTCTATCAACATCACCCCATCCCCTCACCCTCCATATTTTTAATCCATTCATCCTTCATCACTTATCCTCATCTATTTATCCTATCCATTTTTATTACTCCACTTCCTCCATATTCATAATATCATCATCTCTTCAATCTTCTTAGGATAATATAGATTGGTTATTCTAAGCATCTTTTCTTCCATCCTCATCATTTCATCATCTCTTCAATCTTAGGATATTATAGATTGGTTATTCTAAGAATCTTTTCTTCCATCCTCATCATTTCATCATCTCTTCAATCTTAGGATAACATACATTATTTATTCTAAGCATATTTTCTTCCATCCTCATCAACTCTTCAATCTTAGGATAATATAGATTGGTTATTCTAAGCATCTTTTCCAATTTCACATATCCATCCAATCCTAATCCATTCAATCTAGCACAAATCATCTAATCACATCCTTGGTCTCATTCCTAGCCTTGCTACAATCCTTGATCCAATCATCATCATAGTCATCATCATTGAGATGTATCCTTCCCTCATCAACAACACTTTCATCATCATCATTGAGATGTATCCTTCCCTCATCAACAACACTTTCATCATCATCATCGAGATATATCCTTTCCTATCCTTTCGTGTTGTTCTATGATGTATCATTCCCTCATCAACAACACTCTCATCATCATCATTGGGATGTATCCTTCCCTATCCTTTTGCATTATTTTTGGATATATTATCCCCTTATTAACAACACTCCATCCATCATCAACCCATTTTGGATTGTAGCTCAACTGGGGAAACATCACATTTTTTCTTGAATACATTTGTGCTTCCTTTCTTCTCATCTTCTCTTCCCAATCTCCTATCGCATATCATCCTCTCTTATCCATCATTTTGCATCATCTTCCCCATCTACCCTTTCATCATCTCATCCATTTTGAGAGCACATCTATGTTCTCTTGAACCCACATATCCTCTCAAGGGGAAATCTTCAATCCCTGATCTTCATCTTCACTCCCATCATCCTTCTTCCTAGTTAGCCCTTTGATGACTAGGGTATCTTTCCCAATCTAACCATCTTCTTATTGGTGCTATATTTTAATCTTCTTTGAAATGATGCTACCTAGTAACACCATCTCAATGAGGGGAAAAATGAAGAAACCTAAATTTGGCCACTTAGGTTTGGTCAATTTTATCACTTTTCATCTAAATATCCTCTTATCTACACTAATTAAGTAATATTACTATTATTTAATTAATACCCCTAAATCCCTCTAAATCCCTAAGGTATTTAGTTAAATAATTAAATACCTTACCCTTTATTCCTTTCCTCAAATGAATTAAATAAATAATCCATTTATTTAGTTCCCTTTATCTCTCATCCCCCATAATCTACACTTAATCCTAAATCCACCACTTCATCTCATCATTAGGGATGTGCACATTCCTAATCCATGATTAGGATGTGTCACATCCTCCAAATTTTGTAAGTTGGATCATAATCCTCATTAGTCACCTAATTGTCTTCTAATCATTGATTAACTAGCCTAATCAACCCCTTAGTCAACTCTCCCCATTCCCCAAGAATTTTTAATTCCTTTTGTCTTCCCAAGGTTCTTTTGAGGAATTTTTAATTCCTCTCTCATCTCTCAAGGAATATTAAATTCCCCTTCTCTTTCCCAAGGAATATTAAATTCCTTTTATCATTTCCATGCACATTAAAAAGGAATTTTTAATTCCTTTGGTCAACTCTTTAATCTCAACACTTGATCTCTTGTCCTCTTTCAATCTCCACCGTTCATTTCATCTCCCTTGCTAAATGACTAACACAGCCATTTTTGAAACCCTAACTCTCTCAACCACATTCTCAAGAACCCTAACCATTCTAAAGCTTTCAAACCATCTCCATAGCGAAACCCTTGCATACATAGCCATTTTCATCCAAAATTGCATCCAAATCAAGCAAAATTAGGTCGTTATGTTGTTGGAATTTTGAGTGAGCACACATCCAATCGAACATCACGAGAAAATATACACAACATGAGACTTGGTATGCTGGTTTGAACTCCTCAGCACCCAATCTTGAGTGCTTTGCATGGTTTTTAGTCATTTTCTTGATTTCTTGCATTTTAGGTAGATTAAAAACATTGCACACACATGGATTGGGTTCTCTCTTGGCCCAAATTTATAATAAGGATAAGGAACATGCTATTTATCATATTAGTCATACACTAATTAGTTACAATACTTGATATATGAAAATTGAGAAATAATATTTTTTAACCAAAATATTTGATATTACCTCAATTATAAAACTACCATGTCATCAAGTTTGACCCCCTCTAATATTGTATTTCTAAGAATGCCTTATGAGGTCACATTTAACTAAATGGGGAGCATCCCTTACAAAATATAACCTAAATTTATCCCTCAAAAGGAAATTAAGGGGTAAGTCTAGGAAAACCATCTAGCAACACATCCTCTCCTTTTACCTCACCTAACCCAAAAAATATTATAACAAGCATATTTTCATGGCTAATATTAACCATTATTGGAAAATTTTATTCAAAAAATCATGATGTAGAATAGGCTTAAGAGTAGGACTGCAATCTCACCATATGAAACCCCATTCCTCTTTCTTTATTTCCTTAATTTCCCATGTAGCAATAATACATTGTTGAGTAAAAAAACCTCATTGTGGTATTATACACATATATAGTGACTTGTAATTGGTGATACATCATATTACAAGTGATTACTAGGCTAAAAAAAGCAACCTTTCTCTATATCATGATTTCACTTTATCTCTTGAGCAATTTTCCTCTTAAACTATAGGCGCTTTAACTAGAAAAGGAAATTTCCATATTGATGCTATGGTTGGAATTTTTCCCTCATACCCTTAGTTGATGCCAAATAAATCTATTTATTTATTATTTCTTGTCTCTTGTCCTCTACTATTGAGGATTCCATGCCTCACCTAATGACACTTACTCCAATATGCTTGACTTGGGGGAATAATACTTGGACATATTTTACTATTTAAATGATGGATATTTTCCCCTAAATCATCTAAGAATGTCTATATTTTTATTCACAAAATTCCTCTTGTATAACTAAAAATATGTTATACTTCTGTGAATCCTTGCATGCGAGGATATTCAATAATGAGTCCTTGCAAATCAATTCACAGCTCTCTATCCGAGAAGAGCAGGGATTGATATTGTGGCCCTCAGATTGACCCAGTTACCCCTGCAAATATAGTCCCGAAACGAGAGATTCAAAGAGGAGAAGCAAGAATACCAATCTCCATGAATCCTGTTCTTGCAATGCAACAATGAAAACTAATCTAAATGACTGTAAAATGCAATAAACAAAACTAATTTATTGAAATGAAAATTGATCTACATGCAATGCCATAAATGAATTATTTTGCAAATTAATCTACTATGAAGATTAAGCTAAAATGTAATATTAAACTATATGCTCTAAAACTAAGATGCTTATAAAATCCAACTAATGTGTAATCTCAAATGATAAAATTCAAGAAAATTTGTAGCATAAATGATGTAAAAAATTCGTGATCTCTTCTTTTTTTGAAATGAGAATGAGAGGGCTCATTTTATAGGCAAAAGTGGAATTGACGGCAAATTCAGAAAGTGTGGGATAAATAGAAAAATAGAAACAAATCTTGATTGGAATTCTTTTTTTAGTTTATTTCCCTTTTAACTAATTTGTTTCCCTTTTTTCATCACAGGATATTCTTGAGAGGATATTTCATTTAATTTTATTTAATTTAAGATGATAATATCTCTTTTAATAAAATAAAATAAGATTATGTAATTTAGAAATGAATATTAATAAAATAAAATAAAATTATTTAATTAAAAATAGATTTAATTAAATAGCATTATTTTATTTAAGTAATATTAACTTCAATTAAATAACATTATTTTATTTATTAAAAGGGATTTATTTCTTTTGATTAAATAAAATTAATGAAGCATTCAAACCTTAGGGAAAATTGAAACATTTGAAATAGATATGAATTGATTAAGAAATTTGATTTGAAAATGCGACAATCATTGATTCAGAAAGTTGATGTTGACAAATTAAATAAATGGGGCCCAAAGTCTAGGTGATTCCATTTTTAGGTTGCATACATTTTCCCTCTTTGACTAATGTGAGGTCGACTGGGATCACATGCGTCAAAGAATGAAGCTGTAAATGTGAGATCGATTTGGGATCACAAAACAACTCAGATGTGAGGTCGACTCGGGATCACATCTGGAAAAACATAAACAAAAGGCCTTTGAACATGAGGTCGATTCAGGATCACATCCAAAGTGAGAGATAAGAATCTCAAGCAAGGTTGCCCCAAGAGAAGCAATTGATAAATTGATAAAGCTGAATCAAGCATTGAAGTTTGATAGGTACTGCCCCCTCGTGATCGAAATCAAAATGAGATAGAGGAGAAATAATAAATTGAAAAATTTGATCAAATCAAACAAAAGATAAGGTTCTTGATGTAAGATGAAAGATATAAGAATCACAGAACCCAGGTAGATCAGTAAGAAAATTATGCCCTAAGGTTGAATTAGAAGAAAATAAGTGGGGTGAAATTGAATGGAAGATAAAAGTTTGGAAGAAATGGAAAGAAATGGAGAGAAGGAAGAGAATCTTCCTCAATAAAGAGGATGCATCGAAATCAATCAACTGTTTAAGATAGGGAATTTCGATTGAGATCATGAAAGAAGATAAGGAAATGAAGAACGTGATCACAGTTGATGAAAAATCCACAAGAAAGATGAAGGAAACCCTCTCAAACCCATAATATAGCCTAAAAGTGCAAATTAACATGAAGTCTAAATAATGCAAGCTACATGAAAATGCAAAGGTGTACTTGCAATAGGGTAACATAGGTTTTTGTGTGTTCATCATTCATTAGAGAATGTAAGAGAACTTATTTTCATCATTGGGCCATTATTACCGGACATCGGACAATCACACAATCATCACTAGTCACAAACGCAACTATGAAGATATGAATGTGATTTATATCAGCTTGGAATGTGGAAAGATTCTAACATGAGCATCAAAGACATGAAGGTCAAGATGACTACAATGTTATCTTACCCAATTTAATGTAGCAAAACCACACTCGCATCAAGACATAAACGCCAGGATTACCATGAGAATGGTTGTGCAAAAACATTCAAGGATGATGCCATAAATCTCTTTAGTGTGTCAAGGAGACAACAAGAGACACTGAAGAGGTTTAAGACAACACCCACAAGCAGAAAGCAAATAAAAACATGCCCCATGCCCCAAGTCCTCTAGCTATGCATCATGGAGAGACTTATTAGACAAGGACACTCAACGAAAATCAATATCAGTCAGCACACAAAGAAAAGATCATGGCATATCTCAAGCATTAAGTGTTGCAATTAAAAAATTTTAAGTGTGTAAACTGATACTGAGTTCCGAGGATAAGGATCGAATGCTTGCAAGTAGGTAAGATCACATGACCGAACTGGATAAGACCAAACTGATAAGTGTTGAAAAACACACAATGTCAGGGGTTGTGTTGAAAAACACAGTTGGGTTAGTGTCCTAAAGACAAGCATATCCAAGAGACCAAAGATAACACAGTGATGCCCCTAGACAAAGACAAAGACCAATTCCAAACCAAGGCAATAAGGACAAGGCATGATGGAGAAAGGCTAAGTGTCGAGGATGCATGCTAAGAAATAGGGATGCAAAGGCCTCAAGTAGCGCCTATTTCCAGGTTTTCACCACTTGGAAGATTTTTTTATTTTTTTATTTTTTTATTTTTATTTTTTTGTATTTTTGCTACCAAGGCGCCTGTTTCCAGGTTTTCACCAAGGCACTTTTTTTTCTTTCTTTTCTTTTTTTTGAATTTTTTTTGTATTTTTTCAGCATCATATTTGATTTTTTTTTGGATTTTTTGACAATATATCAATTTTTATTTTTTTTTTGTAATTTTTTAGTACCATATATCAATTTTTTTGGAACTTTTTTCAGGGTCATAATTATATACAAAGGATGCCCCCAGACAGAACGGGCATCAAGGATAGAACTTCTTCAGGTGCAAAACATTGATAGGCTCAGGGAGCTACTCCCCCTCTTCAATAGATAGTAGATAGGCACCTGTGCCAAAAGCTGCTGTGATGATGTAGGGTCCAAGCCAATTAGGTCTGCTCCTCCGCTCTAGATTCTGCTGGTCTCAGATTCTCTCACAGTGGACAAGATCTCCTGTACTTGGAATTCTCTAGGTGAACCTTTTATTGAAGGCTTTGGATATCCGCTTGATAGACCCCATGGTCAAATGATGCTTTACGCTTCTCATCAAGAAGTTCTAATTCTTGCAATCTCATGGCGCCATAGTCTTCATCTGTAACTAGACCTTTGAGAGAGACCCGAAGTGATGGAATCTCAACCTCTAAAGGTAACACTGCTTCAGCGCCGTATGTGAGGGAAAAAGGAGTAGCCCCAGTTGGAGTACGAATACTCGTTCTATAGGCCCACAGGGCCGGATTTATCTATAGGTGCCAGTCTCTACCATTCTTATGAACTGTTCTGTGCAAAATCTTGAGAATGGTTTTGTTTGAAGCTTCCTCGGGCTCGCATCTACTTCTTGTGGGAAGTAAATGGAGGACCAATGTTGCTTTATCTTGAATCTTTGGCAGAGTTCTTTAAGGTCCTTGTTTTTGAACTGACCTCCATTGTCAGTGATGATCTCAGATGGCACTCCATATCAACAGATGATATGGTTTAAAATAAATAAAGACACTGTCTTGCCTGAGGCAATAGAAAGTGGAACAACCTCTACCCATTTTGTGAAGTAGTCAATAGCAGTGATAATGAACTTATGCCCACCCGATGAGTTGGGATGAATCTGCCCAACAAGGTCAAAGGCCCATCACTGAAATGGCTAGTGAGATATAGAAGGAATTAGCTCCCTACCTGGAGCATGCGGACAAAACCGTGTTTCCCATGATTTTCATAAGATCTAGCAAATGCTACCGCAGATTCATCTCGCATCGTAGGCCAATAGTACCCCTCACAACCTTCTAGCCATGGAAAGACCATTAGAATGTCTCCACATACCCTCGTGGATGTCAACCAGCGCCTGATCCGATTCCTCTTTTCTAAGCACCTAAGAAGTGTCTCCATCTAGACCTCCTATACAAACTACCAGATGAGGGAATGCGCGGAGGTGTTGTGATAAGGTTTCTTCTTTCAGATCGGTTAAATGTATCGGGGATGATGCCATCACGAAGATATGAGTAAATAGCACCATAGCGGGAGGATTCATGATTGACAAGGGTACAAATGACATGGCTTTCAGGTGAGTCAAATATGGGATATTGTAGCTCTTCCACCAGGAATTCATATCTAGACTCATGTTCCTCTAACTAAAGAAGTGAAGCAAGGGTGGCCATAGCATCAGCTACTTTGTTCTCAGCCCTAGGGATTTGCTGAAAGGTGACAAAGGTAAAATACCATCTTAATGAATCAACCATTTTTTTGTAAGGTACCAACTTGTCATCTTTTGTTTGGTATTGTTCATTGACTTGGTTGATGATTAGCTGAGAATCCCCATAGATATGTAGTTCTGTGATATTCCACTCTTAAGGGCTGGCTTTTGGTCCATTTGTCAAAGCCTCATACTCAGCCTATGTTGTTTGTGCATGGAAAGAGTAACTTGTAAGATTTATAATATATAATTGCTGAGGAGAAACAACAACACTAGCTCCGTAACCATTTTGCATGAGTGAACCATCAAAGAATAGTTTCTGTGATCTTTCTTACCATGTACATAAGATGCTCATCTAGAAAGTTGAATTTTGAACAAGTATATTATCTTGAATAGGGAATGGTCCATTGATCTCAATAGCTACAACAATGGTTTTCACCACCTAACTCTTATTCTTTTTTCTTTCTTTATCTGTGACTAAGGTACTGATGTCGTGTTCTCATTACACCGGTAGCCGGTTCACCGGTAAAGAGATCATGTGTTCATTTAGATAGCAGGTGATCTCATAGTCATTATGAAATGTCAAGAGTTGAGGCTCTTGGTACCGTTGAGACCAATCAATATGGTTGGGGTGAACAAGGGGTAGGTTGATGACCGGTTCAAGATTAAGGATATAGGTGGTGTCATCTCTGGTGACTGTAGAATTGGAATCTGTCAAGTTTCCCTCTAAAGTGTCTAAATCAGAATTTATCCTAGCAAGCGAAGAATCGTCTACTAATGCGTACATGTGGGTTCCAATCTTCTAATCTAATGACATGACTCATCGGCCATACTGTTGAGAATCATAAGCCGGGACAACATCCATATCCAAGTCAACTGTTGCATCTGAGAGTGAATCCCATTCAAACTCATGAGAGTCTATTTCTGAATTATTGTTGGAGCCTCGTGATGTAGAAGCCTCAAGATTTGGAAGAGGCTCCTCTCCTCTAGCAATTTTCTCAACCACAAAATTATCTGAATTATCACCATCCGTTGCAGCTGGGATGGAGACACTATCCATAGTCAATTTTGCATTCATATAGTCACTATCTATTGCAAATGAGATAGGAGGACTATCAATTATTAAATCTCTTGAATCTTCCCAAAGGAGATTTGTTGAAGGTACCCAATCATTTGTTATGTCTTGTTGATTGGTCAAATCTAGTACATATTCTGTGTCATCTTTACTATCCCACCTATCAAAAATGGGGACAGTGCATTTATTGTTGTTCATAAAGCCTAGGCCAACCGGTTTCTTAGACTTACGTGCAAAAAGATCATGATTGAGTGGTTTAGCTCTAGCATCTAACCTGTGACTAAGAGGGCCATCTCCTGGATAACCCATCTTCTTGACAAAAGTATATCCTCTCCCATAGGACTTAGGAGAGGGGGAGAAATTTTCATTGTGCTGGTATTTCTCCTCTTTGTATATCCAATCTCGAACAGCTACTTCCTCTTTTTCATCTTGTATTGGTACCGAGGATTCAACAAACTTGTCAAATATTGTCATTGCTGAAGATGATGGTTTCATCTCCTGTGAAGGCTTTCCATATGTCCTAGGGGAAACAGGCATCTTTGCAAAAGAGTCAAGTTGATACCCCCCCATGCCAAGGTCTAATGACTTAAATTTGTTTTGACAGTTTGCTAAAGTTGTTTCATAATCCCTCTCACGCTTTGCTAAGAGGACATGAATATTAATGAGATTACACTTGATAAGGTGTTATCCCCGGGTATGCAAATTTTGTTCCATTGTAGGAACTTAACACATCGGTGGTAGGTAGATGACATCGCCGTGACATCATGAATCCATGGTTCACCAAGAAATGTTGTATGCAAGGGTCCAGATTTCAACAATTTGAAATAAGATATCTTTTTTCTAATCGGGGTTAACTTTATAGAAGGATGTACCTAACCCCTTAGAACTTCGTTCTGCCTCATCATAGGCCTTTATGGTGATCTTCTTTCTAGTGTCGATCACTTGCTCTGAATAGCCCAAAGTTTTTAACAAATTCAAAGTACAGATATTTAACCTAGCACCCCCATCAATCAACACGCGCCTGACACGGGTTTTATGAATCATGACTTCAATCTGAAGGGCAAGATTGTGTGGATGGCTTAGGGATTTGTCATCATCTTTAGAGAAAGAGAGGTAATGTGGGCTAGTAATGTGATTCACCATGCCTTGGAATTGGTCTATATCAATGTTGTTGGGGACATTTGCTGTGCGCAAAGTGTCCTCAAGGATCTGCTTATGTCTAGGGGAGAACTCTAGACACTCTAAGATTGAGATCTGTGTTGGAGTTTTCTATAACTGATCTACAAGATTGTAGTTTGGTTTGGGAGCAGTGGCAGACTTTATAGTGACATTCTTGGATGCCACTTGCTTGGATTTGTTGGATGGACCTGAACTAGTCCCTCTGAGAATAATAGGAGCTTGAATCCTGGTAACAGCATTAAGAGCTTGGGAAGATAACCTAGAATGAGGACCTCTCAGCACCACAACAAGTTGGTTGTCAAAAATAGGGGGAGAGTCATAACCATGTGGGTCCTTACTCCTTATCATATTAACACTTGGCTCCACAACTTCAAGCATGTTTATCACATTTTCTGCTATTGTATAGGTGTAGTTGATTGCAGCTTTGCCATTCTGTGATTTAGAGGTTTCCCCCTTGTCATAATTAGGCAAAGGTTCCTTAAAAGCCTTATGATCAGCATTGGTATTTAGGCCATCAACTTGAAGCTTTCCACTTTCTATAAAATCTTGGACGATATGTTTTAATTTCCAGCTTAACAAGAGATGTGGCTGTATTAACAGAAATTTATGTATCGCCTTGTTATCCTACCTTCATAATGTGGCTTAGGATCCGAATGTGAAATTTTGGTGGGTGATCCGAGGATGTGCCAAGTTGTTAGCAATGAGAGTTTGAGAATATCCTCATATCACCACCCAATTTGCAATTGCCGCCCGTTTTGGGCCCTCCAATATCTTGGTTTACTTTTCTGTTGTGGAGGTGCATTAAGCCATTGTTTGCACGAATTAGTCAAATTAAGAACACTTTGATTCTTTGATTGGGAAGAATCCACAACTCCATCATTGACAACTTGTTTGTTTTTGTTCCAATTGTTGTTCTTTCCTTTATCCTTATTGTTGTGTTGACTATTGTTGGTATTATTGTTATGTCTGGTCAAAATGCCTTGTTCTTTTAGAACATCCTCAATGCGGCATGTAGTTTCAATCATGGTATCAAAGGAAGTGAAGACTATCTTTTTGATCTCATATCTCATTTCAGGCACCAAATTACTAACAAGTATGTCAATCTTTTCATCCTCATGGATCGTCCTAGGATACCGAGAGCATTGTCTCCTCCACCTTTGCAAGAAGGTAACAAAGGGTTCCCCCTAATTTTGTTTCAAGTTGAATAGGTCCAACATAGTAATAGATCTTGACAGATTATATGAAAATTGTTGAACGAATCTATGAACAAGTTCTCTAAAAGTCTTGACAGGAGGAGTGATATTGGTAAACCATTCCATTGCTTGTCCTTTAAGACTCCTAGGGAACAACCTCATCAAATAGGAGTCATCCTGATGGAATTCAAAGCTCATAGTATAGAACTGACACACATGGTCATGTGGATCACCACTGCCATCATATTTATCGTATTGTGGGAATTCCACCCTCTTTGAAAAATCTTTCATACTCACACTCTTGTCGAATGGATTAGGACAAATTGAGTCTAGTGAGAATGAGCTCTTAGGTTGCATCATTTTCTCCATCATTTGCTTCATTTGGCAGATTTCTTCTTCTTGAGAGGGATTTTGCTTTTGTATTTTGTTGTCCACATCAAAATTATAAGGGACTCTGGCACCCTTGTTGATTAGACTTTCCAAGAACTTATCTTTGTTTTGTTCCAAATACCTCTCCACATGCTGTTGGAAGATAGGCTCTTGTTGCATTCGCATGAAGTCTTGAGTATCAAAATCATAATGTGAGCTACCACCTCCATGTTGGGAACTAGGATGTACATGTTGGGAGTGTGGTCTTGAATTTCTGGGAGGAGTTTTCCTCCTATAGTGAGCATACTGAGAGGCCCTTCTTCCTCTAGGACGAGGAGATCTAGAAGGGGTCCTTGACCGCCTTCTACTTCTTGGTGTTCTGGAAGGGGTGGAGGGAGGAGAATTATGTCCACTATTAGCACCCCTTGTATTGTATTGTTTGTTTAATTGGTGGGCTAACTACCTATCTTTCTACTCTTGAGCAAGTTTCCTTTGTATTTCCAATAAAGCTTGGCTCTCTTCCTCAAGTTGTCTAAACTTTTCTTGCTTTGTAGCTTGTTCATCTAGAAAGGATTTATTTTCACGTTCAATTCTTTTGAGCCTATCACTTGTGAACCTTGAGGTATGTTGAAGTGGTGAGCTTGGTCTAGACTGTTTGAACAAGTCATTGGTATACATTGTATTGATATGAGCATCACGAGGTTCATTGTCTTGGTCTTCGTATTGTGACCATTTTTCTTGTTGAGCTCGTCTCTTATACCTTTCATCCCGTTGATGGGCATCCAAATATCTTGTATTAATGAGGGGTGAACCAGGTTGATCATCATGAGAAGAATTTCCAAATATCATGTTGTTTCTATGTTGTTCATAGATATCATCAAAATTTTGATCCATGGCTTCCCTCTCCCGCTGAGTGACATTATAACTCATATCCATACCTGAGTGGGAAGGTGCTGAGGGGGTACTCAAGTCAATAAAATGGCTCTTTGGGTCAAAATAGGTTTCAGACTGACTCCTAGGTGACTGGTCAAATATTGGTTCCTTTTCCTTTCTCTTTTGACAAGTCTGAACTAGGGGTAGTTGGTTAAAGACTATCTGAGGTCGCTTTCCTTGGCTCACTTGATATCTTGTTGTGACTGACATGAAAGGGAGAGTTCAAGTAAACAGACAATTCTAAGAAACGTCAATACCAGACTAGGATAGTAAAAGTTTTCTCTTGTCCGAGAGATATGGTGAAATAGAACTGTTGCAAATAGGTGCAAACTAACATCGCTACGTAGGTGTTTCAATTCTTGGGTGAACACCCCACATATGGATTAGGGAGGATGACTTATACAAAGTGTAACAGCTTCCGAATTATATGAAATGGGTGACAGAGACTAAAATTTCCAAGTGTAAGTTAATAAAGAGTCTAAAATTCTATCTATTTGATGGAATACCCCACTCTTCAATCTCATGAAAATCACAGAGGAGATCAAGGATCACTAATTCAAAAGGTCAAGGACACATAAACCCTAAATACAGAACAGGTCTCTAAAACTGGGACAAGTCACCTAATCGAAGAACTCAGTATTTCAGTTTGTTGTTTGTTTTCAAAGATCAATCAAGTATATCAACAGATTTTGATCAAGCACATAGGTTTCAATCAGACAAGTTGTGATACAAAAAGTAGTCGATAACAGATCTATCAAGGATAAAGCAACTTGATAGTATCGGGGGAGTCTTGTTTGAAGATGTTTGGACAATGTTTAAGACTTAAGAACAAACACATAGCTATCCCTACCAAAGAAAAATGGTGAGAAGCCAAAACCTTTGCCCCATTGCTTATGCGCATACGTGCACCTCACACAGCCGTGTCACCCCCTAGAGGGCGCCCGTGTTTTTGGTGTTTCCAAGGACTCAACAGTGTACGTTCAAAGGTTACCCTTGTAGTAGGGGCCAGTGTCGCAACCGCCTCCAAATGTCCAGGTGTATGCCTATGATGGGAATCTGTGTATGATCAACATACCAGAGTTTTCCCTCCTTGCAGTAAAGATTATGACCTTTCGAGGTGAACCTGCAGGCAACTAACTAAGAGGTTTTTACTTGGCTTCGGTTCACAATAACCTTCGGTGCCTCTGATATAGAGCTCAGGCCTCGTAGCCACACCAACACCTGAAAATCACACACCCCTGCAAGCAGGGCTCGGAGTGGCGCCGCTCAGTGCAATAAACAGAGCTCTTCCATTATGATCGTCCAAGTCATGGAAAATAAGTTACTATGGTCTTGGAGTCTTTAGAATCAACAAGATGTTCTTTATTATAGTGAGGTGGAATCACCGGCGATAGGTGTGTACTCACTTGGGTCGTTCCCGGAGGTTCAACTTCCGGTAGGCCCTCTAAAGGTGACACTGGACATGGCTTGGATTTGGGTTTCTGATTTTTTGATTCTCCCAAAAGGAGAAGAGCATACTTCTCTAGCCCGTCTCTTTACCCAAACACGCTAAACAACCTTAATCACCGAGCTAGTTTCACTTCACCAAATCCACACACTTTTGGGTTTCTGATTCTCTCAATGAGAGAAGAGCATAATCCCCTGACGAGTGAAAGTGCTAAAGATTCACTACCTTGCTCCGCTCCCTAAGAGTTCATCATATTAGTAAGATCATCAGGAGCCTGGATTTGTCCATGGTCATCACCTCCATGTAACAAAGAGCCAAATTCCTACTCACTATCGAAACTCCTAAGAATTTTAACAAAACCCTAATTAGACTATGTGAATTGAAAAGCAAGAAAACAAACACAATGTTTTTTAAAAATAAGATCTTTGACAAGCGTAAGTGTTTGTTTTCAAGTCTTTGTCATACGTCCTGCAATCAAAGCGTTAGTGTGTTTCAAGTTCTCTGACTGGCGTCCTGCAGAAATTGTTATGTTGTGAAAAAAGAATTCAGAAGAACCAGAATTAAAAAATCTAATTTAATCTAGTCAAAATTTAATCTAAAAAGAATTAGTTAACAAAACTAAAATTAAACTAAATTAATCTAATACTAAACTAAAAATTTAAAACAAAACTAATCTAAATTAATAAAATTAAAAATCTAATCTAAATTAAAAAAAAATCTAATCTAAATTAATAATTCTAATTTAAATTAATAAAGTTAAAAAATCTAAAGTAAAAAAATCTAATTTAAATTAACAAAGTTAAAGAATCTACTTTAAATTAACAAAGTTAAAAAATCTAATTTAAAAATCTAAATTAAAAACTAAACCAAACTAACTAAAAACTAAACTAAATTAAGATTAAAAACTAAATTAGAATTAAAAACTAAACTAAATTAAAAACTAAAAATTAAAAACTAAATTAAAAACATGCATAAAAATCTTCAAATTTGATTTCTGAAAAATCTGTTTATAATGAGTAGATAAAAACAGAAACCCAGAAATTTTTTGAAGCAAAAAATAAAACCCAAAAATCGTTTTTTGATCCAACAAGTAGAAGATGATTTTTTTTTTAAACCTTTAGCCAGGTGAAAAAAATGACGCGCGACGGTTTTTGTACAGCTATTTTCTTCAGATCTGTGAAAGAAATCAAAAAATGAAAGATAGCTAGATCGGATTTTGACCCTGTCTACAAAACCTAGAAATCGTTTTTCCTACAACTGAGTGGAAGCTGGATTTATGAAGCAAAACTAAAAACTAAATTAAAAACTAAACTAAATTAAAAACTAAAAATTAAAAACTAAATTAAAAACTAAGCTAAATTAAAAACTAAAAACTAAATTAAAAACTAAATTAAATTAAAAATTAAAAATTAAAAACGGTGGGTGCCAAAATGTATAACTAAAAATATGTTATACTTCTGTGAATCCTTGCATGCAAGGATACTCAATAATGAGTCATTGCAAATCAATTCACAGCTCTCTATCCGAGAAGAGCAGGGATTGATATTGTGGCCCTCGATTGACCCAGTTACCCTAAACACAAATCTCCAAACGAGATTCAAAGAGGAGAAGTAAGAATGCCAATCTTCATGAATCCTGTTCTTGCAATGCAACAATGAAAACTAATCTAAATGACTGTAAAATGCAATAAACAAAACTAATTTATTGAAATGAAAATTGATCTACATGCAATGCCATAAATGAATTATTTTGCAAATTAATCTACTATGAAGATTAAGCTAAAATGTAATATTAAACTATATGCTCTAAAACTAAGATGCTTATAAAATCAAACAATGTGTAATCTCAAATGATAAAATTAAGAAAATTTGTAGCATAAGTCTGATGTAAAAATTTGTGATTCTTCTTGAAATGAGAATGAGAGGGCTCATTTTATAGGAAAAAGTGGAATTGAAGGCAAATTCAAGCAATGGATAAATAGAAAATAGAAACAAATCTTGATTGAATTTTTTGTTTATTTCCTTTTAACTGATTTGTTTCCTTTTTTCATCACAGATATTTCAGAGGATATTTCATTAATTTAATTTAATTTAAGATGATATATCTCTTTTAATAAAATAAAATAAGATTATGTAATTTAGAAATGAATATTAATAAAATAAATAAAATTATTTAATTAAAAATAGATTTAATTAAATAGCATCATTTTATTTAAGTAATATTAACTTCAATTAAATAACATTATTTTATTTATTAAAATGGATTTATTTCTTTTGATTAAATAAAATTAATGAAACATTCAAACCTTAGGGAAAATTGAAACATTTGAAATAGCTATGAATTGATTAAGAAATTTGATTTGAAAATGCGACAATCATTGATTCAGAAAGTTGATGTTGACAAATTAAATAAATGGGGCCCAAAGTTTAGGTGACCATTTCAGGTTGCATACACCTCTCACTGTGTCATGCTCTTTAATATCTTGTATTAATGTCATTACAATGGTCTATTTTTTTATTGATTTAACTAGGAATGAAACCACAATTGTTTTCCAAGAAGAACACTCTTGTATTTATGGAGATCTCACTTTTGTGGTAAGGTATTAGTCCAAAAAATTCTTCAAATGGGGAACTATTGGAAAAATATGGTTCAAGATTCCATTAATTTATCAAGTGATGCACCTAATTCCATAAGTATAGTAACCTTATCAAATAACCTAAATAGGAGTTTCAACCTTTCACTTCTCATTGACCCTTCTTTGTCTAGGATTTAGACTTGATTGGTGAAATTACCCTATTATGCTCTAATGACATACATTCATCATTATAGCCACATACTACTTCACCAAGTGGGGTGGAAGCTATTCTTTTGAAATCAACTACCATTATCATTTTGGTTTTCCCTTAACCATTGTGTCCAACAATGGATTATCAAAGATATGAAAAATATTATAATGTTTTGAACACTAATTTTTCATCCCTTATTATACACAAACTAATGGCCATGCTAAGGCCTCCAATAATAATAGAATATATCTTACACCAGATGGTAGAAACTTATACTTCTAGCTATATCCTACCCTATGGTTATACTATACTAGCATTCACATACCCACCAAAACTACCACTTATTACCTTTCTCTATGATTTCAAAGTGATTATAACCCTAGAAATATATATTCTCTCTTTGTATGTCTCTCTTCATGAACTTATCAATGAAATTCATTTTCTAACCATTGTCTCATAGAGTTAGAGATGCTCAATGAGCATTATAAAGATGCTCTAGAGAATATTTATACTTACCAAAAACTACTTAGATGATATATCTAATATAGATCTACATTAGGTACTAATGATGCATACAAAATTATATAGATCTTTATTTGTGTATATTCTTGTATGATATAATTGACATATATTTTTATAACTCACAAGGGAGATTTATGTTAGGTTCTATTGACACATGCCTTTATACACCAACATATTGGAATGATAAATGTTCCCCTACGTGAGAGGTGTTAACTTTAAGAGTTCTTAATTGGTTTGTAATTTGCAAGGTTTCTTTAAATCAACTAGGGGAGCCTTTTGGTAGTCTAGTTCAAGGGGCTAAGATAAGTTTTAGAAGATCACCAAAAAATTATAATGATTTAAGGTGATAAAATAAATTATGTGTAGCCTAAATACACCTAAAATAAAATTTAAACTTATTTAGATAATATTTTTCTAATATAATTTGCATATTCTATGCTAGAATACAATTAGTTTTAACTTCAACTTGAAAGAAATGACAACTTAGAACATCACATAGAAAATTAACTCTAAAATCATAATTTAAAGCATGAAAATTGAACAAAACTTTAATTTTCTTCCTTTTATGTTAAATAATTCATAATTTATCCAATTAACAACACTAAAATAAATAAAAATACTAAATTTGGAGCTTATTAACAATATTTTAATAGTGAGATGAAAAAAATAAGGGTAAAATAGAAAATTAGAAAGCCTAAGCCTATTAATACTAAAATTTATATACCATTTGTTGAATACAAAATATTAATTTTTAAACATCTCTTGGCTTGCTTTGAAATATTGAAGCCAACACACAAGATGGTGCAATATTCAAAGGGAAAAATAAACCATGAATGTTATAACAACAATTTCCCTACTCTAAACTTAGATTGAAAAAAAAAATTCCGGGTGCATGATAAATATTCAATTTTCAAACTACATGAAAGTCTAAGGATGGTAACACATATCATATCACCATAAATAATATAGTAGTGATATAAAACACATTTCATATTCATCTAATATTCATGAATAAATTTATAAAGTAGAGATAGCATGCTTAGAGATTGGGAAATAAAAATATCAACAATAGAGTAGCAAGAAAAGAATTTTAATGATTTGAAAATAGCTTTCCAACCCCTTTTGAAATTAGTTGCAATTACATATTTTTAGGTTCAATGGGTAGGGGAATATGAATTCTTCCCTCCCAAAACCATATATAGCTTTCACTTTTACATTCTAATTCTCTATTACCCTTGGGCCAAAATTTGACATGCAAATAAATGCCATTCTCTTTTGTTACAAGTCCTTTATGTAATTTTCCATTACAATTGTGCTAAAACTTCACATGAAAATGCATGTTATTCTCCCTTCAAGTCATATTTATAATACTCCACCATTATCTTTGGCAAATGCATATCATCCTCCTTTTTGTGGGAAACCTTGGGTAGGCATAGTATGAGTCAAAAGATTTAAAAAATAAACTATCAAACAATACATGCAACCATCATGTCTCTTACCAAATTAGGATGAATGATGTGGGATGAGATTATGTCTAATATGGGAAGGATACATCTTGAAAATGAATAGTTGTAATAAAGGTAGTAGGTAATAGTTAAGTGGACTATATGAGTTTTGTAATAGTTGGAATTTAAGTGTGTTATATTGTGTTGCACCATGTCCAATGTGTGGTTTTCTAGTTTGACACACAACTTGTGTTATGCTCAAATTTAAGTCTATGAAGATCAATGTGGTGGGAAAATCTCAGTGTAATAGGATAATCTCAGTTGTATGGGGTTGTGTAGTGTATAAAACTTAAATGTGTTAGCGCATACCCAACTTGCATAAGGTATGTGATAAGATATAATCCTCAAGCCATAATTAGGTGTTTTTCCTAAACATACAATAATGTATATGAAAGGGTGGATGGTTAGGTGTTTTTTGTGGGCTATAATGTCACATACATTTCATTATTCCTAAAAATTCTTTCATGGATCAAATGGTATAGTAGGTGTTACTAGGGTTGGATCAAATTTATTATCACATTAATTTATGTATAACCAAGCCATGATAGGTGTGTGAAGGGTAGATGGTATAATTTTGGCATGGGAATCCCAAATCAAATGCAAATTCTTATAAAGGTCATGTGTGGGTGAGAGAAAGATTAATGGATGGGTGAATGAGTGAATGTGTACACATATGAATGAGATGGATGTTATCCAAATATATGTTGGAATTTGGCTTATGCACAAGGAAACTATAAGTAGATTTTCACCATGGTGTACTTTTCTAAGGCACCACCAAGGTGGTTTTACCACTGAAATTATTCTTTATTCTTTTTTGAGTTTTTTAAACTTTTGATATATTCCTTAGATCAAGTGTGATTTTTTTTTATAGCAAGCTAACATTCCATTGGTCCATACTTATCAATTATGAAGAAAGAATCTAACCAATTACATTCAAAATTTCCCTTCTTTTCTCTATCTTGTAGATTCCTTTGATTTTCTTTAAGCACTAAGTCACCAACCTCAAATTGATGGCTTTTAATCCTTTTATTATAGTTTTGATGAAGTATATTTTAATAATTTTGGAAATGATTCAAGGTATTGAGGTGCATCTCATCTAGTAGCTCTAGCTCCTGTAGTCATGCAACTTGATACTCCTCATCAATGAGATATTGCAAAGAAATTATTAGTGAGGGGAGTTTGAATTCAATTGGAAATGTGGGTTCAAATTTAAAGATGAGTAAGGTGTCACACCAATAGGTGTGTGAATACTAGTATGATAAGCCCATAAAGAAGGATTAAGTTGGAGGTGTCAATCACAACCAACATCATTGACCATAATTTTAGTAGATTTGTGTTTGATGTCTTAGCTTGGATATTGCTTTAAGGGTAATCTGGAGTGGAAAAGTGATTTTAGATATGGAATTTTGGGAAAAGTGTATGGAATTCATGGTTTTTAAATAGTTTGTGATTATCTATGGAATTCATGGTTTTTAAATAGTTTGTGATTATCTATGGAATTCATGGTTTCTAAAGTCCTAAGATAACTTATCAAAGTTGGATAGAATATAACTTAACACACATTTTAAGATAGGAAATTTCTCAAGTAAAATGCAAGGGGACGTGATGGGAGATATGAAATACTAAGTTCATTTAAAGCTTTTTATGTTTAAAAAGACTTATTGTTATGGTTAATTGAAATGATTGGTGGTAGACAATAGATTAACATATTTGCTTATTTTACCTTATGTCTAGCTAAATTAGTGAATATATTGGAAGTGATAGCTTATGTTAAATGCATTGCTTTATGATGATTTTGGATGAGATGATTATGTTGTGTTGATCTTTATTACCATGATTGTTGTCCTTTTCTTAAGGGTTTTTAATAGGGTATCTTAAAGGTTGATGATATGGTTAAAATCTCTATTTAATCATGAGGAATGACTATGCCATAGATGGGCTCTTCTGGATGATGTGTCACTCAAAGTCAAAATTGACTTCTTTATAGTCAGTTGTGGAACTTTTACTTCCAATGCCAATCTGGAATAGTTCCAAAATAGTCCTCCTTAGTCCACTTTAGTTCTATTTTAAGTTTTATTTATAATATTTAGTTGGTCGCCTTAAGTTTAGGCAGTTAACGCCATGCGAGAAGCTAATAAGGATATTATTATAAATATCCATGTTTCAGTTTTAGTTAGGAGTTAGATAATTTTACAATCAGAATTTATGTAATCACAAGCAATACTTTGTTTTGTGTACTACTTTTGATCAATGGAAATGAAAGCGAGGAGTTAATTCAATAACTATGTTAAAAAATCTTACCCGAGGAAGAGCAGGGCCCACTCAACCTTTGGAACAATCTTGTGTTGGTATTTTGTCAAGTTATGCTATTTCTGATTCTTTCATATTAAATCTAAGTAGATGTTAACTCTAAATTTTTTAGTTGTTAAATCATTGTATGACTTGGTGAATGGTAAATCTGGATAGTTATTTTTGCTCGAATTACATTTTGAATTTTCAAGCTTATTATGGCTAGATTCATTTATTAGAATCATTGGATTAAGTCGTTAGGATCATTAACAAGTTTCTCAGATGAATTAGAATTAGATGTTCTTAGAATTAGTTAAACTTGATGTTTATTTGTTAAGTTTCATTAGAAGCAATGATAGGAACTTATGGAAGGATGAAGTTGGAGTTTGTTGAAAATATATTCATGGAGATTAGTTTTCATGCTTTCTAGAGTAATTTTCAATTCCTCACAATTCAATTTTGTTTCTAAATTAGTGTTTAAATTTTAGAAATTAATTATGGATTTATTTTAAAAGAAAAAGAGTTAAAATTGGATTTCGTGTTATAGATTAAGAATTAAAGTAATCATTAGTTGTCTCCATGAATCAGTCTAAATTAAGTTCAATAAAGTTAGAAGTAAGTCAACGAGATTTCAGATTAGAAAATAAGAAAGAATTAAACCTTAGGAATTAGTCACTACACTTCAGCTCCTAGAGCTCTTGAAGTAGGAAAATCAATACCGAAAGTCATTGTTTATAGCGCGAAACCCCCACAAAGAATCTATGACAACTATCCTTATCGTATATTGCTTTGAGACACACCTGGTTTAATATATAATTGATTAAATGATGCAAGTTGTGACATCAACGACCTTGCACATTAGGATGATTAATTGATTAAAAGACCTAGACTTGACTTAATGCAAATTTAATTTTTGGTTTGGTAAATGGATGTTGTTTCAATTGAGAGTTGAAATATAGACAAATGAAATTTGAATAGTTATTGATGGGTAAAATATTAAGAGATGATTATGGCGATAGGTTTGAGGTGTAAGTCTAGAAATAGAGGAAGTTGGTCATGGATATGAGTAAAGTGATGAAATAGAATGTAAAAATTTGGGATGATAGTGATAGATATGATTTTGGTTAAATGATATGATGATTTTTTTGGGTGTAAGATAAGTCCAATAAAAATAGAGATGTTTAAGTGGGTGGTGATTGATGGAGTGTGATTAGATGAACAAGAGACAAATCTAAGTGAAGTGGAAAATTTGAAGTGAGATAAGAATGTATAAGATAGGTTATGGATAATGAATGTGGAAAAGGTTGTGGTTTTAGAAATATGGGGTTATTGTAATGTGTGAATGGTTTGGTGAGTGTCTTAGGTCTATATCAATTTAAAAAAGATAAGATTTTGGTTAGTGCAATCTAAGGATTCAAATTGGTAAGTCTAATGGATTGTGCTTGATGACATAATGCAAGCATTAAAACACAAGGTGATGGTGTTGAACAACAAAGACATTGAAATATTGAAACAATAAATTTTTTCAAACAATGTAAGCACTGAATGCTAAAATAGTGAGGGTGCTAAACTATAGGTCAAATGCACTAAACTAAGAGGTCTATTTGTTTATAATTTTTGGAAAGATATGTGATCAAACAAAATACATAATGGTTGACTTTGATTTTTCAAGGTATAAATGCTAATTGACATATCTTGGTTTGATATAAGAAAACATGAAAAACTCTTTAGCACATTCTTAAAATTAAAGTAGGAGTGACTCCTAGTGGGGGCCCATAGTAGAATTAACTATTAATTTACTATCTACTAATATGAGGGATAACTAGGGAGTGCCATTGAAGTACTCTCCTTTACCTTAAGATGGCCAAAGGCTTCACCCAAGGTTAGTTATATCTCAATACACAAAGGTACATTGTGAGTAAATTTAGGGGGTGATTCACTTCCCTTACACCACATAAAGAGATGTTTGATGGACTTATCTAGAATTTACAAGTTCTCTAGAGGTATCCTCAAAATACTACAAGGGTATGTGATGCCTAATTTTCATGAATACTAGCCTATCTAATAACTTGGTACCTAAGGACAAGAGAAGGTCTCTTCACCTTATATCCTTCTCTCCAAGGGCTCTAAGGATATGCCAAAAAATGATGATAGTTAGATTTAGGTACACATTTCATTCTCCCCCTTTTTTATACCCCATCATAACACATGGATAAGTTTATCTCTTAGGGTGATGATATACCCAAGAGGAATGCTAGGAATTTTTGGTCACCTAAGATGACATGAATCACAAAGAGATAGAATATACACAACTACCACCCTTACATTTTAATCTAAATAAAAAAGAAGAATGTGAGACTTTTGATCCCCAAGAGCACACTAAGTACAAGGGAAGAACATTCATCTACATAAAATCCACAAACATGGAAAATAATTCATTTACTATCTAACTAATTTAGTGCAACTAACTAGTGGTAAATTTAAAAAATCATTGAAAAATGCACTTGTAAATGATATGTTTTTTATTATGGAACAAATAGGTTTTGAAGGGATCCTAAAACCCTTAACAGTAAAATAGAAAAATATAGAACATTAACAGAGTCCAAACAGAAAACAAAACACTACCCACTAAGAAGAAAACAATGGAAACCAAGGCAACACGACAAAAAACTGAAAAAAAACCACAAAACAACCAAACACTAGGCCAGATTCCTGAGGATCTTTGCCGCCTCCTGCTCCAATTTTTTCATATTAAGTGCATACTTATTGATCTCCTGGATGTTCACTAAGGCCTAGTCTACCTTTTCAAATTCTCTCTAGTCCTATTGCTCGGTCCCCCACTATTCAACTACCCTTCCTCTTTGTCCAAATCAAGAAACATAACAGTTTTAACATGATAAGCATTTTCCAGATTCTCCACCATGGTATTCATGGTCTCAACAGTCAATTTTAAAATCTTATGGAACATAACCAACACTTTGTGGAGAGATTTTTTGATATTCCTCAACTAATCCTCCATCTCAACCTATTTTCCTTCATGGTTGCTTTTGAAATCATGTAACTCATCAACAGTTTTCTTAAGGCACTCAACCATATACTTTTTCTCTTCCTTCATCCATAAATTAGTGGCCTTGCCACTACCACTACCTCTATTTTTATTTTCATCAACTTTCTCCATTTTACTACTCATGGCTCTCTAGTTCAACTTAATCTCCTTAATTTCAAAGAAAACCCATCTCATTAACCTGAAAAAGTCCACAGACCCATTGCAGGCTATAGCAAGAATATTAATGGGAAATTCCCATTCCTCCTTGAACTAATGATCCTTTGCCTTGAGATCCATAGGAAATTGGGGCCTCTCTTCTCTGTCGGTAGCAGGGTAGCTGGAGTACTCAGATAATGAATTCAACTGTGAGTCCTCATCATTCTCATCATAGGAGGGGTCCTCCAAAACCTTTCGCTTACCCTTCTTCTAGGGAGAATCACTAGATTTCCCTTTCCCCTTACCAACAACCATTTCCTTAGATGAAGGATTCTAGTGTGGAAGAGTCGGCATGGCTTTAAAATGATCATAAATAAGGACAAGCAATCCTTGATGGAGAATGGAATTCCTAGTAGGGTTCTATCTATGGCTTTTCAAACTGGCATTTAGAGAAGAGGCGAGATAAAAAGGAAATGAAACCCTAACCTGATGCCTGGAGTGGTTAAGGAGGACCAAATGATACCCAAAGACTCTAGTATAATGGCCATCCAGAGTGACATACTCCATCAACATGTTCAAGACCCTCCTCCAGTGCAAGATAATCCTATCCAAATCATAATAGCTTCTAGAAGTCCTTCACAACTCCTCCCTCTTAGTGTCCAACTTTGGAAATTTGTTGACTGCCTTGTCAAAAAGATTATGTCCCTGTAGAACTTGATACCCTCTGTAGAGAGGCTGGTAATCTTAGCAACTAACTGTTCATTGATGACCACTTGTCTACCAAACAATTTTATCTCACCATCCTTCCAATCTTTGTCAAAAACCCTAGTAATCCCTGGATCCCAGCCATGGAGTTTCTCAATGAAAATAGTAATGCCACCCTTTTCCAACTTCTTCTAGAGCTTCGAATTATTCCTTAGCTATGCATTGCTCATTGGCTCCACCCTACGACTCTCGCCACCCATGTTGGTCATTTTGCAGGCAGGAACAAAAGAATCTAGAAGCTCAAAAGAAAAAATGCCTAAAATGCCTAGAAAGCATGAAAAACTTACATAATTCAAACGAGGAATAAAATGATTACTCATTGGCCAACTATGAGTAATAATTAACTCACAGTCCCAAGACTATAGGGAAAGACAATTAGCTATCATTCGGGGGAATGGGAAATTTCACCTTCTTGTGAACATGGTCATACATAATCAGGGCCTTGACATCAGCCTCCAACTCATCATACACCTTCCACCTCATCTTTTCTTGAGCTTTAACCCCCTTGTTGGCAAAAAGTCCTCCATTGTATTTATTTCCCAAAAAGCATGCGAAATATAACTTTTCTCAAAGTTATTAATAATTTCCTTAGAAAGGTCTATCCGATTCTCTATAGACCATGAGAGTTTCTAAAGGCCCTTTAAGCATTGTATTATATTATTCAAATCCCCTTTAATCCAAACATTTTTGAACTTCAATTGGCTAGCTAGCTTCAAGGCCTGAAACACTCTAGTTGCTTCGACTACATGGTTGGTTTGAGTGTCTAAGGGAATCACCACTACCATAATGAAGCAACCATTTTCATACCTTATCACCCCTCCACTCCTAGCTAGCCCTAGATTTCCCTTGGTTGTGCCATGAAAATTGATTTTAACCCAACCAGGAGGAGGGAGATGCTAAAAGATACCATCTCTAGGTCCCTTAGTAAGCTTGGAAATCTTGTACATGTCCACATTAATTTTCCAAGCTTCCACCACTCTGATCTAATACTCTTGAAAGCCAACCTTACCTTTTCCTCTATTCCTGTTATTGAGCAAATAAAAGTTTTCAACCATAACTCTTATAATCTTCCCATAAACCACTTCCTCTAAAAGAGCCACATCCCTAAAGATTTTGTTATTGTGTTCTTTCCAAGCACCCCAGGAAAGGTGAGGAAAGATATGGTTCCAAAGTAGATTCAACACCTAATTTTTTGAGGAGGCCTTCCATTGATTAGAAAATTTCAAGATAGTTCCAAGAAAAACCCAACTAAGATCCCACATTTGCAAAATCCTACACCAAATGCAATAAGCAAAAGGACAAAGGAGAATAAATGATATGTTAGTACTTTCACTTCTTTATGAATTTGGCGAGTGAAAGATAGTTGCACCACTAGGTTAGTACATTGGTAAAAAAGAGGGTTAGCCAAAAATATGAAAGATAAAAGAAGGAAACTAAAAAAAATGAAATAGCTAAAACATAGGGTGTAGGTGCTAAATAATGTAAAAAATGAAATAATGCAGTCACTAAAATGAGATAAAATAAAATGGAACTAAAAAACCAAATTGGTATACGTAACAGTGTATACACTTTAAAGTACAAGTCAATACACTAAACACAATGTGGAGGTAACAGAGTGTAGGAATTATTCTAAAGCCTACATAAAACATAAAATAGATATGAGTGAGGTTTTTGGAAAAATACACAAATGGAAAAAAATAGAAAACTAAAATGATTTAAAATAATAGAAAAATGGTTAGTCAATAACATAAAAAAGGAAATTCAAATTTGGTGAAGGTAGGAAACTTTGATCCTAGAGCTGGCAGTAATGGCAGTCAGTTTACTGATGGCAAGGTGATGTCAGGTGAGTTTATTTTTGATGTTTCATAGTGTGGGTTGCCTCCTCTTAATGCTACTCTCAGTGGGAAATAAGCTTTGAAAGTTCCTTCCCCCTTGTCCTTCTTGAAGTAGGGGAGTCTCAATTATGAAAAAGTTGGCTTAGGATAGTTTAGCAGTTTTTTGGGTGTGGGTTCTAAATCACTTGATGCCTTATTTGATAAGATAGGAGGTGGTGGGACCTTCTTTGAGTCAACTTAAAAATGGTTAAATCTCTTTGGCTCTAAACCAAAAGGTAAAAGTACATCTCCCTGGTGGCTTGTGTTTCTAATGTTGTTATGGGTGAGTTTACTACCTCCATTCTGGATTGCATTGTTGAGAAAAGCATGTATCATATGGAAATGAATTTGTTAAGAAATTTTATGGGGCCTCGACCCCACATTGAGTTGGTCCACAAGTTCTATTTGAATCATTGACACCCAAAAGGTCAAGTTGATGTTGCTACCATAATGAAGGGGCTCTTTTCTTTTTCTTTTAATTGTGAGGATGATTTCATCTCTGCCTTAATAGGTGGTCCCTGGTTCATTCAGAAATCCTCTTTACTACTAAAAAGGTGGGAAAGAGGATTAAATCCCTCCTTGTGCTCTTTTTTAGCTACCCTAGTTTGGGTGAGGCTTACTGGCCTTCCCATTGAATTTAGGATGAAGAAGTGTTCAAAGGAATAGGAAGTACCTTTCGTTCCCTTCTTTCTATTGATCAAATTATTGCCTCTAAGAAAAGGCTGGTCTATGCCCCATTTTTGTGTCGAAGTTGAACAATTTGCAGATCTTCCTTTGGTGGTCAAGATTAACTCCAAACTTGGGTTGTAGGAGTAGTTGGTGGAGTTTTAATCCATTCCTTTCACATGATTTCATTTCAAAAATTTGATCATTGGGCTCAAAAATTCCCTCTGAAGGTTCCTAATCCTGTGGTCAAACAATGGAGAGAAAAGGAGATAGTACATGTTCCTGAGGATGCTACCAAGGATCATAAGAATGTTAAGAAGGATCCTATTTTAGAGGTTTATGCAACTAAGCAAGTTCAGCCATAGGTGTTAGCCATGTTAGATAAAGTGGCTCCTGAGGACACTTGTGTCAACAAGGAGGTGGAGTTGTTAGAGGGGAATGATCAAATGAATGTCTATGTGGAGAAGATTCCTCCTATTTAGACTGGGGAGGTTGGGAGTTTAAAGAACCTACAATAGAAGGAAGAGGTTGTGTTTGAGAAAGAGGATGTTGTCTCTGAAGTGTTGCACTCTCCTTTGGTTTCTAATGTCTTGGGGGAAATGATTTATCCTTAGAAGGTTTCTTATTCTATCCCTTCGGATTTGGGAGGGGTCTTAGTGGAGAACTCTGATTCAAAGTAGTTAGATGAGGTTTTGAAAGAACAATCATATTCTAGTGAAAGGGAGAAATAGGAAGAAACAATCTCTCCCTCTAGGAGTATCTACTAGAAATTGTCAGAGGCTTGATTGTGGCTAAAAACTAAGAGGAAGAGGTTGACCTTGAACCCTTTCCTCCTGGGATAAGGAAAGTAGACTGGAGATTGTTGATGGTACCCAAAGGACTCTGGTTGAAATGTGCTCTAAGGGCACATCCCCTAAATGTCCATGAAGATTATATCATGGAATATGAGGGGATTGAACCACCCTCATAAAAAATATCTCTTAGATAATATTTTAAGAGATCATAAACCTGATATCATTCTGATTCAAGAAACCAAAATGGGATCTGAGAAACTTAGCAAAATAAAAAATAAGTTTTTTAAAGATTGTGGGATGCATTGTGCTAAGGCTATTGGAGCTTATGTGGGGATTTTCACCTTTTTGAATCCTAAGGTTAATAAGGGAGTGGCTTTTTTTGTTTATGGTAATCATGTGGCAACCTCTTTTACTAGTATTAGTGATAAGTTCTCTGGGATTCTCTCTAATATTTATGCCCCTAATTGTAAGAGGTCCAGAAAGTGACTTTGTGATAATCTCAGCCAGTTTAAGGTCCTTCATCCCTCATCAAATTGGTTAGTGATGGGGGATTTTAACAATCCGCTTCATGATTTTGACAAAATGGGAGGTTCATAGGTGGTGGATGACAATAGATTTGACTTAATGGGACTACTTAATAATAATGCTCTCCTTGATTTGGATTTGAAAGGTGCCTCTTACACATGGTCTAATTGGTAGTCTGGGAGTGCTTTCCAGGTGAAGCTAGATCATACTCTCATATCTCTTGAATGGATTATTTTTTATTCCTATTCTCTCTCTACTCTTACTAGGGTGGGGTTATATCATTTTCCTCTCTCTCTCTCTCTCTCTCTCTCTCTCTCTCTCTCTCTCTCTTTGTGGATCTTTTGGGGAGGAAGAATCTTTTCCTTTCATATTTGAAAAGATGTGGACCTGTCATTTAGATTTGAAAGATAGGATTCTCTCTTTGTGTAATATCTAGGTTGATGTGTCTAATATGTACAGGGTGGCTAAAAAACTTGCTTATGTTAAAACCAATGTGAGAAGATGGAATAAGATGTCCTTTGGTCATTTTTTTGTGGATAAGGATAAGGTTAAGGAGGATCTCCATGTGGTGCAGAGTGTTATCCAAATTCAGGGTGATATTGGTGATCTTGTTCAAAGAGAGAATATTATTTTGTCAAAGTTGCATAACATTGTGGCTCGGGAGGAGGAATTTTGGAAGCAAAGGTCCCGTGTTATGTGGTTAAATAGTGGTGATATGAACACTAATTTTTTTCACCTAACTAACTTGAAACAATGGGCCTCCAATTCCATCAATTCTATCAAGTTCAAAAAAATGGTGTTGGATAAGGATGAGGAAATTATGAGTGTTGCCTCATCTTTCTTTTTTGATCTTTTGAAGGCTGATGTGGGCCTTGATTCATCCTATCAAGATGATATTCTCCAGGATATCCCTAGTGTTATAACAACTTATCTCAATCAACAATTGGTTCACATTCCTTTGGAGGAGGAGGTTTGAAATGTCGTCTTCTCTTTTGAAGGTAACAAATCCCCAGGCCCTAATGGTTTTCCTATTTTTTTTTTAATAATTTCGAGGATATTGTGGCTAGGGATGTGGTGGATGCTTCAAAGGAATTCTTTGAAAGTGGAAAACTCCTTAAGGAACTTAACACTTCCTTCCTTGTTATTGTGCCTAAGAAGTTGAGGGTCCTTTATTTTGAAGAATTTTTCCCTATTAGCTTATGCAATTCTATTTATAATATTTTTTCTAAGGTGTTGGAAGTTAGGCTTCAAAATATTCTTCCTTAGATTATCTCAATTCAAGAAAATATTTTTTTTATGGGAAGGAAAATTCTTGATTTCGTTTTGACTGTGCATGAGAATATTCACTCCCTATCTGTCAATAAAAAGGATATTTTTCTTTTGAAGTTGGATCTTATGAAAGCTTATGATCATGTGGACTGGGGATTCTTAATTAATATCTTAAAGGCCTTTAGTTTTGGTGAAATCTTGATTTTCCTAGTTTCACAGCTTATATCTACTCCCAAATTTTCCATTTTGGTTAATGGTTCATCTTCTAAATTTTTTGGTTGCTCTAGGTGTTTGCATCAAGGGGATCCCATATCCCCCTTCCTCTTTATTATTTTGGTAGAGTCTCTTAGTAGGATTATTCAGAGGTTTGTTAATTCTAGTCAGATGGTTGGTCTATCTCCTTCTTCTCAAAACTTGATATGTTCTCATCAATAGTTCATCAATGATATGCTTATGATGGGGGAGTCTTCCATTAGAGAAGCTAAATCTGTGAAGAGGATTTTTCACTTATATGAATTGGCCTCAAGTCAAAAGGTTAGTCTTCCTAAGAGCACAATTTATTTCCTCAATACTCCTATTGATAGGAAACAAAGGAGAGCTTGTATTCTTCATTGTTTGATTGGGGAGTTACCTTCATCTTGCTTAGGACTCCCTTTGTGCTCTAATTTTGTGCCTAACTCCTTTTGGAGGGGTTTGGTGGAAAAGTTCAATGCTAAACTTGTTGGTTGGAAGGGTGCTTTGTTGAGTCAATTTGGGAAGATTCAATTGATTAAATCCACTTTCCAAAATATCCTAGTTTACACTATCAGTCTTTTTCAAATGCCCAGGAAATTTGTGGACAAGCTTGAAGGTATTCAAAATAGCTTTCTATGGTCAGGGGTGGAAGAATGTAAGTGGATTCATCTTTTATCTTGGGATGAAGTTTGTAAACCCAAGAAGGTTGGGGGTCTTGGTATTTGTAAAATCAGAGAATTCAATATGGCTATGTTGGCTAAGCAGTTCTAGAATGTAATATCTAGCAATTGTGAATGGGTTTGTATTGTTACTAGCAAGTATCTCAGGGGTTTGGATTAGTTTAGAGCTCTCTTGGATGATGGTTTTTCTCCTCCGTCTAGGTCTATTCTTTGGAGTTTGATGGTGAAATCAAAATCTATTGTCTCCAAAGGTTTGAGATGGCAACTAGGGAATGAGAAAATATTTTTTTTGGGATGATTGGTGGTTTGGGAATGACCTACTCAAAGACGAACCTTGTGCTCTCTTGTGGATGGACCTTTGTGTGCAATAGTTTGGTTTCTTTGTGGCTGATTATATAAGTAATGGAGTTTGGAAGAATTTGCACGATTTTTCTCTTAGCTTGGAAGTCCTCTCTAAAGCTTTGGATTCTATTCACATTCCTTCTCTTGCTTTGATCGATAGGATTGTGTGGAGGTTCTCTTCTAATGGTAAATTTTTGGTTTCCTTGGATTTTTCCTTGCAAGTTTCTCTTATTGGTCCTACTACCTTCTAGGCTTCCCCTTTGGGATCCTAAGTTGATTCCTAAAATTAATATCTTCTTTTGGCTTCTCTGCCAAGGTAAGGTGTTGACCACTAATAACCTTGTGAGAAGAGGATTTATGTATCCTAATTTTTGTTTTCTATGTGAAGAAGAGGTGGAGAATCTTGGCCATCTTTTGATTGGTTGCAATTTTGTGCATGAAATTTGGGAATTTTTTCTCTCTATGTGGGATCTTAGCTAGGCTTTCCTAGTTTCCCTAAATTATTTAGTGTTGTAATGAAACACCACCTCAAAGAATCCTTATTTTATTTCTATTTTTTCATTCATCCTTCCTCATATGGATTAAGGGTAATATGGTTGGAAAGAAACAATAGGATCTTCAAGGATTTGGCTCTCTTGTTTGTTAGATTTGCTCATAATATTTGTGTGGCTATCAAATAAAACTTCTTGTATTAAACATTTTTTTAGGATGGTCCTAAGGTGGGGATTTCATAGGGGGATAAGGAGGTTTTCCGCAAGTGGAATTTATCTTGTGACATCTCTCAATGTCTTCATAAAGGTAAAGTGTTGAGGGAGGATGTGGTGTGGAAAGCCCCTCTAGTTGGGTGGGTGAAAGTGAACATTGATGGCATTGCTAAAGGTAATTTGGGTCCTACTAGTTGTGGGGGAGTGTTAAGAGATTCTAATGATAGGCTTGTTTCTGTGGTGGCGCTCCCTTTGGGAACCCAGAAAAACCACTTAGCCGAAGTAGTTATAGCCTATCATGGGTTGAAACTTGCACAATCTAAAGAATTTTCTAAAGTTTGGCTTGAGGGAGATTCTCTCAATATCACTAATTATCTTAAAAAAAATCATATTCTTCATGGATGGTGGAGGCACTTATTAATGATGCCATCAATATTATAGAGTCCTTTGGTCAATGCCTTATCTCTCATGTTTATAGAGAAGGCAATAGGTTGGCTGATTTCTTCGCCAATTATGGGGTCAATGATGCTAAGGTGTGGGGTGAACATGATCTTCTACCCTAAGAAGCTCGCTAAATTATTCAACATGATGCTCAAAGGTTTTGAGATGTTTTCTCTTTTTATGATGTTATGTTGTCACATGTTCCTTATGTGGCAGCATGTTTTGAGGTTTATTTTGTTGAGAGAAAAGGTCGGGCGATATGGTGTGTTGGCTTGAATAACTAGGCTCTCCTTTCTCATGATTTTCCTCTACCACATTGTTAATTCCACATGGATTATGGGTAGCCAGGAATCCTTTTCTTTCTTGAGGTTTCTTATTTTTTGGTGCAAGCTTTCTAAGTTCATCCACCTTGTCTACAAGTTCTTTCTACTACTAGGGTTTTTGCATTTTTCTACCATGGGTGGGAGCCAAAATAGATTGAAGCCTACGACACTATCAAGGAAAGCGAGAGATTATGGGAAATCTTGGAAGTAGGTGGAGTTACCCCGTATATGGAGAGGTTGCATAGGTATGATAAGAAGAAATCCCAAGACTTTCTAGAGGCATGGCACAATAGGGTGTTGGAATTTAGGGGCAAGGAAGTTACTATCACTGAGGAATTAATTGCTGAAATTACTAGAATGTCAATGGATGGGATGAAGTTTTACAGAGGCAAGAATGATTCTGGCCTAGCTATGGATGTCTTCTTCAAACATAATGAGTGAAGGAAGTTGGACCTGATGAAGTGTGGAGTTTATCTACGCTCTTCTCTTAAGGAAATTTGGAGAGATGTCGTGGAGGAGATTATGAGGTACTTCACTTTGGATGGTCACTTTTCTATTATTTCAGGGCACCATTTTGTTTTACTAAACCATTTTAGGCATAAAAAGAGAGTTTCCTTTCCATATTACCTCTTAGTTGGAAATTGGTATTATGGATCACACACGTAATCCTAAGAACCTATACTCCATGAAGCGATTATTGTGTTGATAATTAACTATGCTAAGGCACTTATCCTCCTTGCTCAACCCTCAACTAGTAAAAAAAAAGAAAAATATTGAGTATATCACTAGTTATAAGGATGAGGACTACTCCCCTAGCTCAGAGGCTTATTTGGAAGGTGATTCAGAGACTCTTGTCGGGGCTAAAGGTAAAAAGAAGAAAAATCCCCAATCTAATGTTCCCTCCAAAGATGTGGAGTCTAATTCTGGTGATGAGGTTGAGATTGTGAAGCCCTCCCAAAAATTGAAAACTTTGAAGGGATCGGGAGGCAATAAGAAAAAGGATGTTGGAAATAAAAGAAAGAAGGCTCAATCCCCTATTTCAATGGATGATGGGTATGATATGGGTGTTGAGGGTGAGGTTGAGCGACCTAGTTCTAATCTTGGAAAAATCTCTAGTGGTAAGAAGTTGAAGGGACCAGAGATGGAGAACTTGGCCAAGGAGGTTATGACCAATAAAGGCTAGCTAGGGATTTCCCCTATTCTTAATGTGTAGAACAAGAAGGTGCAATAGGTGATTAGCCCTTCAAGGAATTTAGAGAGGTAAGAGTAGAAGGGGCTTCCTAGTAGTGTGTATGGTTTGGAGAACTAGGTGATAGATTAGCATGTGGATAGAGGGGTGGAGATTTCTACTTAGAAAGGGAAGGATTCGTTGAAGAATTCATCATCCAATGAGGACTCTGAGGCAAGTTACACCATTGACAAACATGGTTTTAACTTTAGGAGGGAAATCATCCCATATTATCTTGGCCTAGTAAAGAATCACTCTCTCTACTAATGTTCATGTTAGAGTGGCTTCCACTAATGCTGATGAGGCTTCATCTTCTAAGGAACCAATTATGCAAGCTCATATTGATAAGGTTCAGGTTGAAGTCAAATAGCTTTGTGATAATCTCAAGATGGTTGTAGATGAAATGCTCAATATGAAGAATTCCTATGAGAAAAAGTTTTCTATGTTGGAGGGAAAATTACAAAAGGTTATGGAGGTTAGCAAACATGCCATGTGCAATGAGGTGATGGGTTTGTGTCGTTTGAATAAAAAGGCTAGGAAGTGGCTAGGGGATAGCTCTAGATCCAAAGGCTTGGTGGTTGAAGGTGATGTGGAGCCTAAATCTACTAATGAAATTGGTCCTTCAACTCATACTCACAAAAAGACTAATCTTAATGCCAAGAAATGTGTTCCTATTGATGAATTGGTGGAAGTCGTGAATGCTTATCAAAAATTATTGACAGTGATCATGAAGTAGTGAACATTCTAAAAAATCTTTAGCGTGCTTTTATTCTTTTGTGCCTTTTTTGGTTGTCTGTGTGTTTTTTTTTTGGCTACTTTTTGGTTGCTTCTCTTATTTTTGATTATATGATTCAATGTATTGGCTTGTCTTGTAAAGGGTTTCGGGGTCCCTTCAAAACCTAATTTTCCTATAATCAAAAACATAAAAAAGGAGAAAAAAATATAAAAAATAAAAAATAAAGAACAAGGTCAGAAAGGATATTAGTGGAGGTGTTGATGTAGATGTACAAGAGCTAAGAAGCATAAACACTAATCTACAATGTGTAGATGTTAATATGTCTTGAGCAACAACACTTGCAAGAATATTTGTTTTTTTCTATAAAATTGAGAGTTAAATGACCAAGAAGATAATAAAAAAAAATAAAAATTATGTAATCACTCCCATGAGAACAAAAACCTAAATGAAAAGTGAGAAACCAAATGAAAAAAACTAAAAATAGAAGCACTAAAATGTAGTGTGAAAACACTAATCCTAAAGTGCAAGAATTAAAACATAGTGCACATGTACTAATTTAGAACTTGGAACGTGAAATATTACAAAAAAAAAACAAATATTAATTTTACAGACATGGGTCCTATTGGAATTCCAAAATAAAGACAAGGAAATTAATTGATAAAATAACACAAAGATAAAATAATATAAATCAAATATCTTACCTTAAATCACCTTGCCCCTTTAATTGAGTGGAAATGGAGTGCACCCCTCTCAACTTGATTTTCTTCACAATTGACTTAGTTGATTGTGTTGAGTTTGAATGTGGATTGCTCTCTTAAAAGCAATATAATGAAAAAATAATAATAGGTTTAGAAGATGAAATTAACAACATGAAATTGCTTGTCAATGGATTGTTTTAAATGAAGGAAGAAGCCTTCAATTTATAGATTTTTGGTTTGAGGAATGAAGGGTCAAGATCTAATTATGTGTGTGTGAAATGTGTATAAGTTAGTATCAACACAAACTGATGGGAGATATAAAAAACTTTCATTTAAGGTTTTTTATGTTTAAAAAGACTTCTTGTTATTGTTAATTGACATGATTGGTGATAGACTATAGATTAACATATTTGCTTATTTTACTTTATGTTTAACTAAATTAGTGAATATTTTGGAAGTAATAGCTTATGTTAAATGTGTTTCTTTATGATGACTTTGGATGAGATAATTATGCTGCATTGATCTTTATTACCATGATTGTTGTCCTTTTCTTAAGGGTTTTTAATAGGGTATCTTAAAGGTTGATGAGATGGTTAAACTCTATGTTTAATCATGAGGAATGAGTATACCATAGATGGGCCCTGCTGGATGATGAGTCACTCAAAGTCTGAATCAACTTCTTTATAGTCAGTTGAGGAACTTTTACTTCTAGTGCCAATTTGGCATAGTTCTGGCATAGTCCTCCTTAGTCCACTTCAGTTTTATTTTTAGTTTCATTTTGTAATATGTAGTTGGCCACCTTAAGTTTTGGTAGTTAACATCATGTTAGAAGCTAATGAGGATATTTTATAAATATCCATATTTCGGTCTTAGTTAGGAGTTAGATAATTTGCAATTAGAATTTTTGTGATCACAAGCAATACTTTGTTTTGCATTCTACTTTTGATCAATGAGAAGGGAAGCAAGAAGTTAATCAATTCACTATGTTAAAGGATCTTACCTAAGGAAGAGCAGGGCCCACTCAACCTTTGGAACAATCTTATGGTATTTTTGTTAAGTGTTGTTATTTTTTGATTCATTAATATTAAATTTGTAGTAGAAACTAATTTTGAATTGTTCAATTGTTGAAATCATCTTCTACCTTGGTAAATGTTAAAATTGGATAATTACTTTTGTTTACAATTATGTTTTAAAGTTTTAGTTCATTATGGTTAAGATTGAATTGTTAGAATGGTTATATTTATTTATTAGAAATGTTGAGTTGAACCATTAGAATCGTTAATAGGTTTCTTAGATAAATAAGATTTAGATGTTGTTCGAATTGGTTAAACTTGATGTTTGTTTGTTGAGTTTCATTAAAGTAATGTTAGGAATTTATGGAAACATGGAGTTGAAGCCTGTTCAGAATCTATCCATGGAGATTAGTCTTTATGCTTTTTAGAATAATCATCATTTTCTTGTAATTCATTCCTCCTCTTAAACAAGATTTTATTTTCCAACAATTAAGTTATGGATTTCTTTTGAATCAAAATAGAATTAATCTAAATTTCATGTTTAAATTAGGAATCAAAGTAATCATTAATTATCTCCTTGAATTGGTCTAAATCGAAGTCAATAAAGTCAGAATTAAGTCAACAGGATTTTAAATTAGAAGATAAAATAAATTTAAAACTTAGGAATCAATCACTACAGTTTAGCTCCTAAAAGCCCTTAAAGAGCTCCTAAGAGCTCCTAAAAGCTCCTAAAGTAGGAAAAATGATACCTAAAGTTGTTGTTTACAGTGTAAACCCCCCCAAAAGAATCTGTGACAACTATCCTTATTGCATATTGCTCTGAGACACACCTGGTTTGATAAAATAATTAATTAAATGATGCAAGTTGTGACATCAATGACCTTTCCCATCACAAACCTTAATGAAATGATTTATATTGAAAGATTAAAAGCAAATTAAACTATTATAAGTTGCAATAAATATAAATCTTCCAAGAACATCTCATTGTCCTCTATCCTTAAATGATTTTTTTAACCTTTTTGGCCCCCAAATTTCTATGTGCACAAAGGCTAATAGAATGACACTTAAGAAATGAGATTAGCATTCAACATGCAAACCAATCTAATGCCTACATGAAACTATATGCAAACAATGATGATGAATTCTATGATGAGTGGAGGATGATGGTGAGGATAAATGAACAAGTGGAGGTGGATACTATGGTATTAAACTAGTATGACCTATGCATGATTCTAGATATGCTCAAATGAAAACATAAAATGAACTAATCTAAAATGCAACTATGATGCAATATATTAATCTAAGATCTAAAAATGATGTAAAAAATGATATAAAAACTATCTATAACACTCCAAGAATGCTCCAAGCTCCAATGATAAACTTGCATGATAACTTTACTTCAAATGTGGATGCAAAATACAAGGCCCAGGGGTTGTATTTATAATATTTTTCCAAGCATATGGTGAGATGGCAATAATCAACGGTCCAGATCGAATAAGAAGAATGGATGGTGAAGATGAAGAGAATCGAGATGTTGTCCCCTTGACCAAAGACAACATGTCATGTGTGTGGAAGAATCTCTTGACCAATGGGCACATGCCATTTGGATGGAAGATTCAAGTGTGGGAAGAGAAGACCATGTGCTTCCAAAATTGGTGGAAGTGTGGGAAGAATAAGTCATGTGCTTTTTGAAATTGGTGGAAGTGTGGGAAGAATAAGTCATGTGATTTTTGAAATTGTTGGAGGATAATTCCATTTAAAAATTAGAGTTATTTGTTTTCATGTGACCTTGATGAGGTGGCACACAATTTTTTGTAGAAATGTGCTCTAATTCCTAATTGGATTTAGTGAAGTTTAATTAAATAAAACGAGTTTAGGGAACCTTGTTTATTTAATTAATTTAGAGGAAGATGATTTATATTTGGAGGATTAGAGAAGGATGAACAATATAAACAAATTAAGGATTTATTTATACGTAGTCAGAATATTAATCAAATAGCGAGTATTTAATTAATTAAAGGTGATGACCATTTTTAGGTGTATACATTTTTCCCCTATTTGAAGTAATGTGTTTACGCGTTGCTTCAAAGAAAAAATTGATATTGATGCTCAGAAAATTTTTGATGCCCCAGACGATGCCCCAGCCGTTGATTTTTAGGTATTGACAGATATATGCCCCCTCGAGAGATAAATTGGTAAAATGTGGAATTTTTGATGTTTTGTGGAGGATTTGATGATTGTGTGATGATGTTGTAGTGGTGTGATGATGATCCAATGTTAAACCAATGATACCTTGATGTCTGATAGAATTTATCTCTCGAGATTTGATTCTACACTCTCTCCTTGAATAGTTTTGATTAATTAAACCCCTGTTTTGATAATAAATACCACCATAATTCCCTCCATTGTTCTTTAAAAAGGTAAAAAGTAGGAAAAGTGAATTAATTTTTACATTGTGAGTTTGGAGAAATTGGAGAGTGGAGAGCTAGAGGAAGATGGAGATCCGTTCTCACAGGCATCGTTTCGAGCGTCTTCGTTGCCACAATCACCCTACTACCACTGGACCTATGGTATGCATTACAAGAAACCTCCTTAGTCATTTATCTACCTTTTTATCGATGTTTTGAAGTTGGTAGATAGATTATGTAGGATATTTAGAGTCATTTTTGCAATTTTGGGGGGTATTTTTGATTGTTTTTAAGTCATTTTTGGGAGTTTCTGGGAGTTTTGGTGCCTCTTGCTTCTGTTATGGCACCTTTATCTTGTGTTTTGGCACCTTTTTCTTTTGTTTTGGCATCTTTGGAGTCCCAAATGGCACCTTTTGCAAGTTTCACTTCATGTTTTGACCCTTTATCTACATGTTTTGATCCTTGTTTCCCTAAAATGGCACCTTTGGGGTCCCAATGGTGCCTTTTGCTTCTGTTTTGGCACCTTTGGGGTCCCAAATGGCACCTTTTGCAAGCTTAAAGTTTTTTCCTTTGAGTGATTCTTGGTGATTTTCCCTATTGTTTTGCTTGCTTGATGATGTTTGATTGATGAAAGTGCTCTTGATTATGTCAAATGTTGCCTTGTTGATGTTCGTTGGGACCTATATGATGTTCATGAAGCATGTTAGTCATTGCATTGCTCCATTCAACGATGCTTTTGATTGATATCAGTCTGATTGTGTGATGTTCATTGTGTGATTTGTTGTTTGATATGATAGTTGATGATTTGATCTCATGATAGGTGAGAGTCAAAGGATAGGGTGTCTTGATGATGTTTCAACCTCATGATAGGTGACGATTGATGATAGGATTGATGATGTATCAACCTCATGATAGTTGAGGATCAATGGTAGGACTGATGCTTGATCGACCTCATGATAGGTGAGGATTGATGATATGATAACTTGATGATGTTTCAACCTCATTATAGGATTGATGCTTGATCAACCTCATGATAGGCGAGGATTGATAATAGGGTGATGCCTGATTGACCTCATGATAGGCAAGGATCAATGATAGGATTGATGCTTGATCAAACTCATGATATGTGAGGATCGATGATAGAACTGATGCTTGATCAACCTCATGATAGGTGAGGATTGATGATAGGACTGATGCTTGATTGATCTCATGATAGGAAAGGATCGATGATAGAACTGATGCTTGATCGACCTCATGATAGGTGAGGATTGATGATAGTATTGATAATGTTTTGACCTCATTATAGGTGAGGATCGATGATAGGATTGATGTTTTTTCGACCTAATGATATGTGAGGATCAATGATAGGACTGATTGATGATGTATTGTTTTGATTGATTGATTTGATGGTCTCAATTGATCCTGATTTGATTGACTGATGAGCTTGATTGAACATGATTGAACATTGTATCAAGGAATTTTTTTGATAGATTGATTGATGTGATGTTGATTTATTCTCCCTAATATGATTAGGATGAATTTGATGTGCTCTAGTCTTAGGAACGTTTCCTAAAGACATGGGGAATGGTGTGTCAGTTGACTTTGACAGATTTGTATATTATCACCCATTGTGGGTTGACATCCTTGCTAGACATATCCTAGTATAGGATTAATAGGGGTTTGCTGATTGCTCTAGTGGAGAGGTGGCATTGTGACCACAATACCTTTCATCTAGCTACCAAGGAAATGACAATTACTTTGAAGGATGTTTATCATATTCTATGGATTCCAGTGATGGGTGAGATAGTTGTGTATGACAAAGTAGAGTAGGGTGGGACCGATGCTTTGTGTAGAATTTGTTGAGATGATCATGTTTCGGGTCATTGGATCCCCTAGTAGGAGATGGTCGATAGATATGATCCTCTACCGTGTGTTCTTTCTAGATTTGTTGGTGGATTTCTTTGTCCTGACCATAGGTCAAAGGGATTTTCAGTGGGTTGGGGTCGAGTATTGGAGTGTATGACATTGGAGGGGGCTAGATATGCATGGGGTTCATGTATGTTAGCCCATTTGTATCATGCTTTGCACCAGGTTGTGTATTGTGGGGTGATAAGCCTCACTGCTGAGATTACATTATTGTAGACATGGGCATGGGATCATATTGTGATCACTCGACCATTAGGAGATAGACACCGATCAGCAGGTAGACCCTAATTATTTAGTTACAATGGTCTACATGTTTAGCATAAGCTAGGAAAATTAGCTTATTAGATATGTGCCTTGGATGAATTGGAGACCATGACATGGTGTCCATACTTGGATTGTGAGATGTGGTCATAGGATCAGGCAGAGATGCCATACATGTTGCTATCATGATACTTGATTGGACGGACCTATTTTGTGCTTGAGAGATATTTGTATTTGTGGGTTTGTCGGTAGTTTGGATGAGTTGAGGCGATGCCCTAGGGAGTTTCCCATTATGCATGACAACGACAAGATGTGATAGAGTGGGGCCCTTGCATATCTTATGATGTTGCTTGTATTGAGTATTATACATTGGCACTAGGTGTATGGGATTATCTTCTATAGGTGGCAAATGTAGGGATGATAGAGGATTATTCTAAGTATTTCTACACACATCCTTTTCTGAGGTTATCTAGTCTTGATGAGCTAGTTCCACCAGTTGATGATGATAATAGGGAACCAAGACATAGGGGAGATGGAGAGGAGGTAGAGAGTGATATTAGGGATGGATGGGATGATATGGGTGTTGATGGTGGTGGTGGGGGTGATTATGATGGTGGTGGTAGTTCAAGTGTAGGGCCATCAGGTGTAGTTGGTAGTCCCTTTCTAGATTTTATAGTTCCTAGATGCAAGAGAAGTATTATCGTACCTTAGTTAGTGATTCCTAGGATTCAAATTGGAGTCCCCTCTCATCAACAACAGGCACAAATAGAGGCATTATAGGCACAAGTTCAGACTTTGCAGGTTGAGTTAGTGTAGGCTCGAGCACAGTTCGAGACACTGATGGTTGAGAGAGATGTAGATAGGCAACAAATATAATAGGTACAAGTATAGGTTCAGACTCTTCAAGGTTAGTGCAGGCTCAAGTATAGGTTCAAACACTATTGACTGAGAGAGGTGCAGATAGGCAACAGATACAGGAGGTACATGCACATGTTTTCATACTTACTAAAGAGAGGGATGCCTTCCAACATCAGACAGAGTAGGCTGAGGGCATTACCAAGAGATTATAGTAGGCTGCAATGTCCATGAGTACAACAAAGTTCCTTAGAGAGATTTGACACATTTCTTAGGAGTTATAGTTTTACAGGGGTAAATATCAAGAGTTGGCTCCTTCTGAGTGGTGAGAGAGCTTTGTCTTGTCTCGATCTAAAAAATCTCAGTCTCAAACTGTTAGCATGGGTGTTACTCAGCCATTTTCTAGAGATAGGAGAGATCCTGGTGTAGGTCTATCAGGTGGAGGAGGTACTAGTTTCATGATGCTAGCATCATTTTGGGGGAGCTCGACATAGTATCTTATGATGTATACACTATTTGTGACTGTTATCACCTGAAGTTGCACCCTTGTTGAACCTGATGTTCAACACCTCAGTGTAACATGGGAAGACCTCTAAAGTTGTGGGTCACTTGTGAACAGAGGTCAACCTCTGGAGAAGGCCGACTTCCTTTAGTATCACCTAAGCTATTGATTTTGTAAGGGGAAAGGTAGAAGGAGTACATAAAAATAAAAATGAATACTATGGTGATACACCGAATTGATAAGAAATCATGAAATGAAGACAAGATGAACATACACTAGAAAACTAATGGTAGCTATTTCACTTACTCAACATAACCTCTTTAGACTTATGCATCATTCTTAAAGGGCTTGATCTACATACATATCTTAAGAAGGAAAGATGAATTTCACAGCTTTAAGGTATGAATGCAGACTTAGAAAACACAGTTGAAAACTTGCATAATCTAAAAAATACAGAAATGAGAGTAGTCTAAACATTAACACTGGCTTCCAAGGTAAACTTTGTGTTTTATATTCCAAAAATCGAAATGAGTTTCAAAGCATACATCAGCTAAGAAAGGATTGTTAAAAATCACTTACTCCTGAGAATGCATAATCCGAACTCATTTACAAAGAGGCAAAAATCCATATATACCAAAGTGGGTTAGCCCCTAGGGCTTACAAAAATATCATCCTTCCAAAAGATCTGCCCTTAGATCTTTTAATGAAGTTAATGTTGTATTAAACAAGCATCCCTACAGTCCATGTCAGTGAAGAGTTGCTCCAGGAATGGCCTCCTTGATCTTTTACAATGCATTTACTTCTGGTCCTCATGTCCAACTTCGAACCTCCTTGTCAAGTTGCTTTGAGTGCTCCTAAGGCTCTTATCATTAATGTCTATCCACCCTTGCCAATTGATACCCATCTCTCCCTGCTGTCTGCCCTTCTTTTTACTGATGACACCTCCTAGATATCTAACCGATCAATCACTTTATTCTTAGAGAAAATCCACATTGCTTATGCTCTGTTGATCTCATTCACAGGGGGGAGTCAAATAGTCAAACAACTCATGGTGTGTCCTTAGCTCCCTCTGATTGCTCGAACTTGTGCCACGCAGATTCCCGGGTGGTCAAAGGTCCTTCAAAAAACATCACATGTTGGTGAGACACTAATCGTGTCTCCCTGATGTGAGTATACTTCACAAGACGGCTGACATAGCTTGGGACTGTCGATAGGACTTCATATCAAGCTGCAGGAGTTATACTAATATCCACATTTCATCTCCCAGACACGCGCATTCGGAAAGAGTCATAGTGAATGACAGGAGTCCTACCGATATCCATTTCCATGGGCAAGTTGATCGCTATCAGCAAGACTCCCCATCATCGGCAAGACTTTATGCCAAAGGCAAGATCCTTCGGTGAGCTCATTTCATCTCGGCAAGACCCCTTCGGGTCAACTAGACCTCATGGAGAGCCCATCCATTCTCCCCAAGCTCATTTTTTTTTGGCGAGACCTCTTTTCTTATCGGGAAGACAACCCTCGATCAGTGAGATCTCTTGCCAAATCCATTTTTTTTAGTGGGAGCCTACCTTCCTATTCACAACGATCGACAAGACTACCCTCATCTACCAAGACATCATATCGAGCTCTTTACATTACACCAAAGGAACAAAACACGTCAACATAACTAACAACCATCGATGAGACATTATGCCAAAGGAAATCCCCTTCAGCAAGACTTTGTTTGATCATCGAGACATTACAATGAGGCCCACCTTTCTCTGTGATGACATTTATTTTTTTTGAGACCTCTCAGCAAATATGAACCCTTCCCCTCGACATTAGCCCTGCGAAAAACTTTCGGTGTGACTTTCGCTAGTCGGGAAGACTTCTTATCGAACTCATTTCCATTCATCGAGAGCACAACCTTTCGGGAAGACATTATAGCGATCTCATATCATTGCGAAACCCCTCTGAGTCAGCAAGAGATTACACCGAAGGCCTCCATTCTTCCCGAGCTTGAACCTTTCTTTCATTGAGACTCCCACCATGTCATCAAGACCATCTAGCAATGATGCCTCCTCTCTCCAAGACCACATGCAGTTGGAGAGACACATGAAGACTCATGGCGACCCAATGTCCTAGCAATGGGTGTATTCAAACAAATAGAACGCACTACTAGTCGGCAAGACAACAGGAGGGTCTTGCCGACTTTATGCTCTGATGAGTTTTATGCCAAAACTGACTGAGGCGAGGCTTTCCAATAGACTTCTTTGTCAGATAAGGAACCTCCCAATGAAATCTAAGCACCTACACGCTGGGCTCAACCCTTACAGGAGCCGCATTTAATCCACATGCGAATTTGAAACATAATTTCCCCTGATTGAGCATGTCGGTAAAAATTAGGTAACAATGACTTTTATGATGTACTTCTTGTGTTCAAACCTTACGATACAGTGCCATTTTTGATATTGATGTATCTCGACATACTTTGGGATATCCTTATACTCTTTGACATCATGATTTTTGAGGTTATATGATATGCAACGATGATTATGATCTCTGTGTTGATATGATGATGGATGTCTATGATGCATTTTAATTTCCATGTCATGGTAATGATTCTAATGTTATGATATGCTATGGATGTGAATGATGATGCAACTGATGTTTTATGAGTCTATGATGGTTTATGAATGATTCCTATATGATGTATGTGATGGATTTTACTATGTTAATGAAATGTGATGCATTTATATGTTTTTTTGTTCTTTTCTAATGCAAATATGATGCAATGAATGTATGATGGATGAAATGATGATGCATATTTTTGTTGATGTTTATGTGATGTTCTTATGTGATGATGATCATGATGCTTTCTGATGACATGTAATGATGACATGATAATGCATGGTCATTGTTTTAATATGCTTTATGGATGATGGCTTTGATTATGCAAATGAAATGTGATGTTCCATGTGATGAGTATGTTAAGTATGTATGGATGTGATGATAATGATGTGTGATGTTGTGTAGTGATGAATGTTGATTATGTGATGCACATGATTGTGTTATAGGGTTCTTAAGCTTAAATGAGTGAATCTATCTACCTTCCAAGAGTTGTGGGAAGGTTTTTGTCAGTTGATTCTTTGTTAAATTGAGCTTCAAAAAACCTAACATATTTCCCAATTCTTTTGGAAATATGAAGAGACTCACTCATTTAAGCTTAGTGAACCACTCCCCTAGTGCTGCTATATGAAATTATTTTGATTATGTAAATGAGATGTGATGGATATCGTTTTGTGTTTTCCAATGCAAATATTATGATATGATGGATGAACAAATGAATGACGTTGTAATGTTTTCTAATGTATGCAAATGATGAAACCACTAAGTGAGAATGTTTTCTAATTGATGATAATGCAAGTGATGTGTAACTACATGAAAATGATGTGTTTTTTGAAATGTCAAGTGTACTCAATCCCTTAATGTGAGAGATAACATCATTGTTGCAGCTTTGGAAATGCCACAAATACAGATGTAATCTAATCATGGATGCAATCCACTCTAAACATAAAGATCTCATATGAAAAATGTATCATTCATAAAAACTGATTTGTCATGCTTTTTATCATCATTGGGCCTTTAAAATGTTGAAAGTGAGTATAAGCATCAACGGTATATTTAGACCACGATGACCCAAGTACTACTTCCATGATGTTTGATAGTGCAAGTTAACACAAGCATCTAAGTATAATTAAACCGAGATGACTTGAGTATTGCTTGTGTAAACAAACAAGAGTTAATCCTTTTCCTATGCAAATTCAAAATGTCATTAGTGATACTTTGTAGTAAACATCTTGCGACAATTTGCATAGTAATAATGATCAACTCATAGACAATAGACAAAGAAAAATCATACACCTTCCTGGCTCCTCTAGTTCGATACATAATTGAGGGACTCCAGAGATATGATAGAAAAATCAAAGTACAACAATTGAACAATTGTGTTTAACGTGATAAACCCATGATTCAAAAGAGCATCATCCTTTCGATTTGACTTTATGATGTTTTTGGGATTTTTAGATTTTCTAATTTTTACATATTTTCTAAGATTTTGACCAAGAACCTAACCTAAAGACCTATCCTAGGGGCCTCAAGAGCTAATTAAAGATTAGCCTTGCCTACGTTATACACGCAGAGACCACGTAGTTTGATTGACTCAACCAATTTATAGGACCAAGATATGAACAAACACGAGGTGACAACTAATTAAAAAGGACTACTAAAGGACTTGACCTAGGGTGTCTCGGGGGCTGATCAAAGATTAGCCTTGCCTACATTTAAGATCAAAGATGACATAGTTCGACTAGATGACTCTTTTTTTTTTAACTTCTTAACCTGTTTTTGGATTTTGATATGATATGGATGTTTGATGCATTTCTAAGGGTGATTGATGTTCAATGTTGGGTTGCATTATGATCATTGTTTTTGTTGCATTTTTCTTTTTGTTGTTTGTCTATTAGTTCAAGCTCAAGGTTTGTTTCCCCCAGTGAGTTCAGGATTTTTCCCCAGTCTATGGTGAGACACGACTACGATGCTAGGATATGTACGTGGTGCTTTCAAAGGATAGGCAGATGGATGGCGAAAGCGAGTCACAGAAGCGAATGGTCGACATGCTCAAATAGATGGAAAAGATAACCTATCACAAACAGCGACTGTTTCCAAGTTTTAACTAGTTTTTATTGCACTTTTTCAATTTTTATGATTTTTTTGAACTTTTTGATTTTTTTGTTTTTTCTCTTTTTTTAAAATTTTTTTTTGTTGTTACCAAGATGCCTATTTGCTAGGTTTTCATCAAGGCAACCATTTTTTTAGGACATTTTCTAATGTTTTTGGTATTTTTCAGGACCTTTTGCGATGCACTGGATGGTTCAAGTGTAGAACTATTTGAGATGTAGGCTATTGAAGGGTTCATCAAACAAATCCCCTTTTGGTGTGGAGAACTAATATGCTCTTGATTTGAAGGCTAAGACAATGACAAAGGGACCGAGCTAGTTTGGTTCAAATTTCCCCTTCTTTTCTTAATCTTGTTGATTTTTTGGGTTCTCATTCAAGACTAAATCATCAACTTGAAATGTTCTAGGCTTGACTCTGTGGTTGTAGCTTTTGGATATCCTTTGTTGATATGCCTTTAGGTGATCTACAACATGATGATAGTGTTCAACCAAGAGTTCTAATTCTTATTACCTAGACACCTAGTGATACTCATCTAAAATGATCCCTTTTAGTCACACCCAGAGTGATGGTATTTCAACCTCAATAGGTAGAATAGCCTCTAATCCATAGACTAGAGTGTAGGGTGTAGCTCCTATTGGGGTTTGGATACTAGTTCTGTAAGCCCACAAGGCAGGGTTCAATTGAATGTGCCAGTATTTTCTAGCATCATTGATAGTTTTCTTCAGGAACTTTAGGATAGTCTTTTTTGAGGCCTTAGCTTTTCCATTGCTTTGAGGATAATAGGGTGTAGAAAAACGATGTTGGATATGAAATTTCTCACAAAGTTCTTCAACATCTTGATTTTTGAAAGGTCATCCATTGTCAGTGATGATGGATTGACGGATGCCATACCAAAAAATGATGTAGTTCAAGATGAAATATGAGATTTGTTTTCCTATGATGGTGGTTAGGGGAACTGCTTCAATCTACTTCGTAAAGTACTTCATGGTTGTGATGATAAACTTGTGTACATTGGATGCAGATGGGTGTATTTTTCCTATGAGATCCAATCCCCACTGACAAAAGGGCCATGTTGATGCAAAAGGATGAAGTTCATGCAGTGGTGCATGAATGAGATTGCCATGAATCTAGAACTTTTGGCATTTCTTTACAAATTGAAAAGAATCCTTCTCCATAGTCAGCCTGTAATATCCCAAACGAAGCAATTTCTTAGCTAGGGTTAAACTACTTGAATGAGTGCCACAAACACCTTCATATACTTCTCATAATTTTTTTTTAGATTCATGTTCTAGACATCGAAGGAGAGTTCCATTAAGACCTCGTCGATAAAGGGCATCTACAATAAGGGTGTGTCAGGCGGTTTGGTGAATGAAGTTTTGTTTTTGATTGCAAGATAGGTTAGGAGGAAGTGTGTTATCTTTTAAGTACGTATAGATTTTTCCATAGAGGGAAGTGTCAACCTTAGCTAGGTGGTAGATAACTTGGGACTCAAGGTTTTCATAAGATAGGTTGAACAATTTTTCCACCATGAACTCGTATCGAGTACATTTCTTTGAAATCTGCAAGAGAGAAGCAATGGTCTCTATGGAATTAGCGGCTTTGTTATCACTTCAAGGAATTTGCTCAAATTTGATTTCTACAAAGTAATTTTTGAAGTCATCAACCATTCTTTTGTAGGGCATCAACTTGTAATCCTTTGTTTGATAGTCATCATTTACTTGGTTAATGACTAATTATGAATCCCCGTAGACATGTAGCTCTGTGATCTTCCACTCAACTGCTACTTTGATTCCAATGATCAAGGCTTCATATTCAGCTATGTTGTTGGTTCAAGGGAACATCAGTCTATAAGATTTAGGAATGGTGTGTCCTTGTGGTGAGATAAAAAAGATTCTAGCTCTTGATCCATGTTAGGACATCAACATCTAGAAACCAAATGTTCATGAGATGATTGTCTTGCAATGGTGCTTCAGCTAACTAATTTGCAATTGCTTGTCCTTTGATTACCTTCCTATCAACATATTGGATGTCAAATTCACTTAGCATCATGACTAACTTGGCTAGTCTTCCAGCTAGATTAGCTTTTCTGAGAAGGTATTTCAGTGGATCTATCTTGGCTATTAACTTGATGGTATGGGTGAGCATATAATATCGCAATTGTTGGGTAGAAAACACTACTACCATACAAGCCTTTTCAATGAAAGTGTAATTGATCTTATATCCATTTAAGGTTCTACTGATGTAATATATTGCCCTTTCTTTTCTTATTGAATCCTCTTGTGCTAACAAGGCTCCCAATGATATTTTAGTTGTCGCTATGTACAATAAAAGTGGCTTTCCTTCTGTTGGTGGTATCAAGATTGGTGGACTCATCAGATATTTTTTCAATTTATTGAAGGCTCCTTTGCATTTTTCATCCCATTAGAAAGATGCATTCTTGTGGAGAAAGTGGTTGAAAGGATGTGTCTTGTCTACTAGTTGTGCAATAAATCTCCTAATAGATTGAAATCTCCCTTGCAAGGATTTGAGTTGGCTGATGTTTTTAGGAGGAGGCATCTCCATGATAGCTTTGAGCTTTGTAGGGTCTTATTGAATGCCTTTATTAGACACAATGTATCCCAAAAATTTAGATGATGTTACACTAAATACACATTTCTTGGGATTCAATCTCACATTGAACTTCTCCAATCTAGTGAAAATCTTATCTAAGATTCTAGGTGTCCTCTGGTGTAGTATTTTTCCAACAGATCATCTACATAGTCTTCCATAAAAGTGTGCATCATGTCATGAAATATGGTGGTCATGGCTCTCTGATATGTGGTTCCATCATTCTACAACCTGAATGGCATGACATTCTAGCAAAAAGTGCCCTAAATATATGTGAAGGAAGTTTTATCTTGATCTTTAGGAGCAATTTTGATTTGATTATTCCTGAAAAACCATCCATGGGTGAGAGAATTTCATGTCCAGTAGTCATGTCCATGATGATGTCAATGTTCGGCAGAGGAAAACCATCTTTTTGGAAATCTTTATTGAGATCCGTGAAATCTGTGCAGATTTTGATGCTTTTGTCTAGCTTGGAAATAGGTACAATGTTACAAATCCACTCTACATAGTCGATAGATCTGATAAATCCCACATCCAAAATTTTCTTTAGTTCATCTTTGACCAAGAGGGCAATGTGGGGATGCATTTTCCTTAACTTTTTCTTGATTGGTTTTATTCCTGCTGGTAGTGATAGGTGATGCATGATGAATTTTGGATCAATCCCTGGCATGTTGGCATAAGACCAAGTGAAGTTGATTTGATTTTATGTGAAGAATTTGATGAAGTCTATTTTTTCTTGATCTATCAAGGATTCTGCTAGATGGATAGTCTTCACCATTTCTTCATTGCTAATATTAATAGACTGGGTGGGTTCAACTAATATTTTAGATCATTCTTGAAAGTGCTAAAGAGTGTCAAATATTCCGTCCTTTAGTACCTCAGAGAGGTTTTCACTGTTGGATACACTCTTTTTTTTTTTACTTTTTCTAGATCTGATACTTCCATTGAATGGTTTTGACCATCAAATCTATTCCCTATATTATTCATTTTGCAACTAGAAAATTTGACACTCTCCTGATTGGAATCTTTGTTACTATGTTCAATGATGGAATATGTTTCGATATTAGCAGAACAAAGGAAGTTGACAATGGCTTCATCATTTGAAAAGAGAGGGATATCAGATAGCTCAGTTTGTTTCCAATCTATTAGTTATGGATGTACCAGGGGTAAGGATTCATTGGATTGGCTAAATTCAGATGCAATAAGAGTCTCGATGGTGACGTTTTCATATTTTCCAATATCGAAATAGATGTATATACTGTAACCCTCCTCTAAATTATCCATTTCACTTTGAGTCTTATCATCTTCATTGGAATCATCAATGTGTAGTGATCCTATTTCAAGTGGTCTATGACCTGAACTTTGACCCTCCTCATGTATGGGTGTATACTTTTGGAGTACATCAATTTACTTATCATGACAAGACTCTTCAGATAACGAATCCCACTTGTACTCATTTGAATTGGTTTCATGTGCATCACTAGCTTGTAGTTGTAGGATTCTTTCAACAACTTGTTGTTTAGTTTCTTCTCTATACCCCAGTCCTGTTTTATCTTTGGCTTGCATGGTGATAGGTTGGATTGGTTCTATGATGCCTTCTTTCCTTTTACTAATAAGACCTTTTCCCTTGTATCCCATCTTTTCCATGATTGTCTTCCCTTTTCCATGCTGCTATGTCTGTACACATGAAGTAGATGCTTGTGATGATTCTTCATCTTTGTACAACCAGTTTAAAACCTCATTTTCATCTGACTCATCCACTAATGTGCCTACTCTTACAAAGTTTCCATCAAACAGTGTGGTGCGTTGTGATGATTTTTGTCTTGATGTCGATGGCTATCCATATGACTTTGGAGAAGATGATAGTTGTGAAAATCATAAGGATTGCTGAAATAAGTATTCCCCCATGACTTTTTCTTTCAATTAGATCTTGTAAACTTGTTTTGATAAGGATTCAAGTTGAATTTCCTAATTTTGTGGAATAGGATTTGATATAATTTCTTTACTTGAGGGATTGGATCCTCGATATCCTTATCCTTTGATTGGTCCTTTTCCTCAACCCACTTTGACAAGGAATTTAGTTATTTCCCATCATTTGATAAACCCTAAGTTGAGGCTTCCCTGTTGTGTGGTACAAAAGTATGTTGAGTAGTCTTGAGAGTGTTACAATAGTGAGGGTTGTTTGAATCAGCTACAATAGTGATTTTCTGCCCAATGAATGGGAAATTTAAACACTGGTGATATGTGGATGGCACTGCTTGCATGTCGTGAATCCAGGGTCTTCCCAAAATTATGTTGTAGGTTAGCTCCTTGTCTAGTACCTGACATACTATATCTCTAACAACTAATCCCACTTGAATAGGTAGCACTATCAATCCTTGTGAATATCTCTCCTTGTCATCATATGCTTTTATTGTGATTTTCCTCCTAGGATCAATAACATTTTCTGAATATCCTAGTGCACAAACAAGTTTCAAAGTATAGATATTCAAGCCAACTCCTCCATCTATTAGGACACGTTTAATGTGGTGCTTGTGAATTAGGACCTCAATGTGTAGAGAAACATTGTGGGGATGATTGATAGATACATCATCATGTTCAGAAAAGGATAAGCAATGTAGTGCAGTCAAATGTCCCACCATAGTCTGGAATTGACAAACCTCTAGATTGTTGGGTACCGTGGTCGCAACTAGAGCCTATTCCAAGAATTCCTTGTGAGCAAAAGAAATCTTGAGGAGTTTTAATATGGATATTTATGCGGGTATCTTCTACAACTGATCAATGATGTTATAGTGGGTTGTAGGGACAATAGTAATTGATTCATACATGGAAGGGGTAGCTCCTTTCAATGTTACCTTGGCTTGTTCTCATGTGATTGCATTGACGGGTGTGTTGTCTTGTGGTTCTTTGATTTTGATAACATTGATTTAGTGTGAGGTAGTGTCAACATTATGGGGTTGAGGTAGTATGAATATTGAATGATGAACTTGTTAACTAACTCCTCAAAAATATTAATTGGTGGTGTGAGTTTGGAGAACCATTCAATACAATTTCCACCTAAGATTCTTGAGAATAATCTCATCAAATAAGTTTCCTCATAGGAAAATTTGAGACTCATGGTTCTAAATTCCCTTACATGATCAATCGGATCATTTTTTCCATTGTATTTGTTGTACTTTGGGAACTCACAATGTTTGGGAAAGGGTATCATGTGAATACTTTGATCGAAGGGATAAGGATGAATGTCTTTGATCAAGTACCATTTTGAAGTTCCCTTTTTCATGTCGAACATTTGTTGTTGGAGGGTTTTTACTAGATGAGTCAAGGCAATCACTTGTTCGGGATCATTTTCAGACTTTTTGGGTGGTGCTTTCAATTGATTCATGTCAAAGTCTTATGGTAATTTAGCACCTTGTTTAGGCAACATAATGAGGTATTTTTCCCCATTTCTTTTGAAAATATTTTCTAAACACTTGTGGAAATTGGAGGTTTGTTCAACATGTTGGACATCTTCTTCGATTACTTCTTCCTCATTAGTGTTGTTGAGTCCATGAAAAGGATTCTCTTCAGCCTTCGCCATGGTGTCTTGTGTTTCATTTTTTTGAGTTCAGTGTTTTGAGTCTCAATAATCAGAGTTTCAATGTTTGAAGTTTCAATGGTTGGGCTTTCAATGGTGTGATTTTCACGTCCCTTTTCCTTGAGCTTTTTTTTTGCAACCTTGTTTGAATAGGCATACAGGTGTTATAGTTTAGACTAAACTTTGATCTAGGTTTTGGAAAAGTACCAAGGATTACAACTAATTCAAATAGGATGACAAATTCTAATGAGACTAAGTTGGATTTGAATATATAGCTTTGTTTCGTGATGAGAGGATGATAAATCCTAATGATGAAACTAGGCCTAATAATCAAAGGTGTGATAAATTTGATGATGTTGGTACCTTGTGATGTTAGATCTTGGTTTAGGTTGGAAGATTCCACTTGTAGAGGTCAATTTGAACAATTTTAGACTTCTACAGTACCTAAGGAATGATCTTGGACATGAGACAATTTTGAAGTTTTGGTCCAAACTATGAAACTAGTGATAAATGTTCTCCCTAAACGAGGTACTCAAATCTTTGGAATAGTTGTGGATTTTGACAATAGTAAAACATGTATAGTTCGAGATTTTTCTTGCAAGCTCTTTTGTAGAAATTGAAGGTCAACCTCTCTCTAAATTCGTAAAGTGTTGATAACCATCTTTGATGTTCTTTTGGACTAAGAGGTATGGAATTTCATTTCTAAAATTTGATCTTTCATGAAATCATTGGGTAACGTGCATGTTCAGAATCTATTTTACCTAAGGATTGGTTGAACATTTCTGAAGATTCCCAAGATGAGACTAATTGTGGGACAAAATATGAACCTAGGTCACTATTTTGTGTTCTACAAAAAGTGCCAAAACAAAGGCAAAAGGTGTTAAATAGAGACAAAAGGTGCCAAAATAGAGACCAAAGGTGCCAAAATAGGTTCAAACTTGGTTTCTGAAGGTTTCTTTGAAAAGTTGCTTGGTTTTCCTAATTTTTTAATGGGAGATTTGGTTGTTTCACTAAATGAAATTCTAAATCGGGGTTTTCACTTTCAATATGTGACATTTTGTTTGTTTTGAAAACACTTGGATAAAGACACATCAAGCACATGTACACTCCTATGGTTGTGAAAGACTTTATTCTTTTGGATTCCATGCAGGTTTTACCCCAACCACACTTTCTCTTAGCGGATGACTAGATGCTTGACCCCACTTGCTCCCCTCCACAACACTCACTTCTTAGGGAATCCAAGCACCAATACCCATGGATCTCTCATGGCATATTTTTCATCTCTACTAAGAATCGCGAGAATGTGGATGCCTTCACAACGACCGTTGTTGCACCAAAGAATAGATAAAGGATTTGGCCAAACTACAACAAGGGTTTTAGTAAGGAATTTCCATTCATGGGGGTTGATCCATGCAACAAGAGACCATCGTTTCCCTTCTCATCAGAACCAACCTCGTGATATTGGCCTTTGTTCTAGTATCCACATTTATATACTAGGTGGAAATGTGCTTGGCTTTAGTGTTTTACCGGTTGGGTCATTCCCTTAGGTGAGTAATTTTTCCCACAAGCCAGGCCCTCTAGGATAAACAAAAGCGAGCAAGTATACCCATAGTTTGATCAATCTTTATTCCACATGAATAAAGAGAGAACACACACCATATACTCCACTCACACTCACACACAAAAAGTGAATGGGTCTAGCTTTTTGATCACCTAGTGAAGAGGAGAGCATATGCCTACCATCCGTCATGCACAAAAAACATGGTGTTCATTAACTCGGGAATTAAGCTATGTTCCTAACTTAACCAAAAGGAAACATGATGTTTATTAACCTTTTAATTAAGCTATGTTCCTATCTTAACCAAAAGGAAACAAGTGAATCACTTACAACCCCTAAAATATGTTAGTAGGTTGATAAGAGTGTCTTTGACAAGTGTTTTTGGGAAACCAAAGGCACCATAACAGAGACCAAAGGTGCTAGAATAGAGACTAAAGGTCCTAGAACAAAGATAGAACCACCCAGAATTGTGCAAAAGGCACCAAAACAAAGACCAAAGGTGCCAAAATAGGTATAATGTGCTCCAAAATGGGTGTAAAAGGCTTCCAAGATGCTCCAAGAGGCTCCAAGTGGCTCATGTTCGAACCTATGAATATAAATTTTCAAGTATGTTAGGCAATAAACTATTCTAAGTATATAGATAGTTTTTATATCATGTTTTCCATCATGTTTAGATCTTAGATTAATATATTACATCATAGTTGCATTTTAGATTAGTTCATTTTATGTTTACATTTGAGCATATGTAGAATCATGCATAGGTCATACTAGTTTAATACCATAGTATCCACCTCCACTTGTTCATGTATCCTCACCATCATCCTCCACTCATCATAGCATTCATTATCATTGTTTTATATAGTTTAATGTAGGCATTAGATTGGTTTGCATGTTGAATACTAATCTTGTTTCTTAAGTGTCATTCTAATAGCCTTTGTGCACATAGAAATCTGAGGGCCAAAAAGGTTAAAAAGAATCATTTAAGGATAGAGGACAATGAGATATTCTTGGAAGATTTATCTTTATTGCAACTTAGAATAGTTTACTTTGATTTGAATCTTTCAATATAAATCATTTCGTTAAGGTTTGTGTTGAAATACTTAGAATAGTTTATTGCACTAACATACTTGAAAATTTATATTGAATCTTAATTTGAGGGCCATTTTGTATGTGTGTGAAATGTGTATAAGTTAGTATCAACACAAACCTTAATGAAACGATTTATATTGAAAGATTCAAAGCAAAGTAAACTATTCTAAGTTGCAGTAAAGATAAATCTTCCAAAAACGTCTCATTGTCCTCTATCCTTAAATGATTTTTTTAAACCTTTTTGGCCCTCAGATTTCTATGTGCACAAAGGCTATTATAATGACACATAAGAAACAAGATTAGTATTCAACATGCAAGCCAATCTAATGCCTACATTGAACTATATGCAAACAATGATGATGAATGCTATGATGAGTGGAGGATGATGGTTAGGTTAAATGAACAAGTGAAGGTGGATACTATGTTATTAAACTAGTATGACCAATGCTTGATTCTACATATGCTCAAATGCAAACATAAAATGAACTAATCTAAAATGCAACTATGATGTAATATATTAATCCAAGATCTAAACATGATGTAAAACATGATATAAAAACTATCTATAAGACTCCAAGAATGCTCCAAGCTCCAATGATAAACCTGCATGATAACTTTACTTCAAATGTGGATGCAAAATACAAGGCCCAAGGGTTGTATTTATAACATTTTCCAAGCATATGGTGAGGTGGCAATAATCAACGGTCTAGATTGAATAAGAAGAATGGATGGTGAAGATGAAGAGAATCAATATGTTGTCCCCTTGACCAAAGACAACATGTCATGTGTGTGGAAAAATCTCTTGACCAATTGGCAACATGCCATTTGGATGGAAGATTCAAGTGTGGAAAGAGAAGACCACGTGCATCCAAAATTGGTGGAAGTGTGGGAAGAATAAGTCATGTGCTTTTTGAAATTGTTGGAGGATAAATCCATTTAAAAATTAGAGTTATTTATTTTTATGTGACCTTGATGAGGTGGCACACAAAAAGTTGTAGAAATGAGCTCTAATTCCTAATTGGATTTAGTGAAGTTTAATTAGATAAAACGAGTTTAGGGAACCTTTTTTATTTAATTAATTTAGAGGAAGATGATTTAGATTTAGAGAATTAGAGAAGGGTGACCAATATAAATAAATTAAGGATTTATTTATATGTAGTCAGAATATTAATCAAATAGCTAGTATTTAATTAATTAAAGGTGATGACCATTTTTAGGTGTATACAGTAATGACCAATGAAGGGATGGAATTGAATGAGAATGAATATAAGGATGGAGTGTAAATGTTTCATGGAGAAGAGGGCTAGGTGTGTTCACACATGCATGTGCACACACATAGGGAGGCTCGTGAATGTGATGATTGGAGGGATTTTAGAAATGGGAAGAAATGAGGAAATCAAGGAGAGTGACAAGTGTTAGAATGGGGAAAGGATAAGATGGCTACATGCGTGAGTAATCAATGATAGGTCAAGTTAAAGGATGAGGTGGAGATGAGGTGACCCATGAATGCTCACACATATAGGGGCATTGAAGAGGGGAAATGCTTGTCACATGATCTCAAGTTTGGAGATTTGTAGGAATATAAAATTTGGAGAAAATATTAATGGAGATTGGTGAAGGATTAAGTAACTAATTGATCAGTCATTAATTAATTAAGATTAGAAGAATTATTGAGTGAAGGATATGATTGAATTAATTAAATTAATTAATCTTAGAAGAAAGGGGGAAATTACTTAATTTAATTATAATTTAATTAATTAAATTGATGAATAATAATTAATTAAATAATGAATTATTATATTAATTACAAATTTTTTGAAAGATGATAAATTATAGGAAATAATTAACTACATTGTGGATGAGAGATTTCAAGGTGTCTACAAATTGTAGAAATAATTATTTAAATTTTTATTTTTAAATTATAGCTTGATTTTACATAGAAAATGTCATAACTCATTATTTTAGATCATTTTAAAATTATTTATCATTTTTTCCCTAGAACCAATACAAATAGAAAAATGTTAATATTGAGTGACCCTCTTAGGCCAAAAAAGTGGTGCACACTATTGTGGGATCACTAATGCCATCTTTCTTCACAAAGAGAATGGATACACTCTAGAGTGAGATAGTAGGTCTTAGTAGCCCCTTTTTAATCAATTCACTTAATTAGACATTGTTGATCTAGTATGCTCATTCTATAGGTAGTTTTGGATATTGTTGCAACTCTGGGCATAATTTCGATGCAAAAGACAAATTCACTTCTAGGAGGCATTCTTGACAGCTTGTCAAGGAACATCTCTTTGAACTCTTATAGCAAAGGATAGTCAAAGTCTATTAAATTTTGCTCCTCATATCTTTAGTTTTTATAGAAAATAGTTCATAATCCTTTCTTACAATATTTCTCCTATGTTTTCTTGAAATTGCCATTGGTTTCCCTTGTTCAGAGATGTCATAGAGAGTGATCCACTTCTTGGAGTCATTCAAACATAATATTTTTGCTATAGCAATCAACTTATGCCTCATGTTCATTTAACTAATTTATTCCTATGATGACATTATAGGATCCTAAAGGTATAACTTACAAGTTCACTTTGGTGACAAAAGCTCCCAAATCTATTACTAGTTGTTCAACTCCCTTAAACATTGGACAATTCTTGTTTGGGCCTAGTTGTACTTTTTCTTCCTCTTCCAACTTTTGTGGTGTAATTCCATATTGTTTTAAAACATTAAGGGATATAAAAAAATTGTGTCCATTGAATAGAAATAATGGAAATGTTTTTCACATATTTTACCTTCCAATTTCACTAAGGAAGATTACAAATTGGCATAGGTGTTATCAATTGCCACATTTTTTGGTTTTTCCCTTGGCATCTCTTGGGCTCCAAACATTCTCTAACAAAATGGTTTTCATGTAGTTCCAACACCCACCCATGGGACCTTTATGTTTGATAGGAATAATGTTTACCTTTGTGATAGGGGTCTTATTATAAGTTTATACTTATGATAGGTTTGACTTTTGTTAGAGTTCACTTTACTATATTAACTTTTATAATCAATTTGTCTATTTTTAGAGAAAATCCTTTTATTAGGATTTCAGCCCTTAGTTTCAACTTCACTTATCATCTTACTTTTGAATGCAACCTTTAGTCTAGAGGTTTCAATTTCTTCTATAAAAAAATTATATAACTACTACTTGTGTTTGAAGATTTGTCATGTTTGCATTATGTCAAAATATCCTTCAAATTAATTAGATTTTAGTTATTTTACTTTCTTAATCTCTCTTATACTCTACATGTCTACATAGACCTTCCCAGTGGACATTGGATTCATTTAAAAACCTGAAAATTTAATTATGATTTATTTATTTATGTTTTTTATTGGGGGTATCATGAATACTTGTGTATAATCATTTTGAATAAATACTTCCTAACTGTAAATGTGCATTGTTCATTTGATGTTACCATTTTCTGAAGTTTTGTAGGGTTCTTTTAGAGGCCTTCTCCATGCCATTTTTGGCTTCTTGGAGTCTGTTGCAACTTCCTTTCATGCCAATTAGTAATTTCTTGCAAGTCAGATTATCACTGAAAGCGAAAATGCTCCCAGGCTTACAACTGGTAGACGTAGACTGAATAACACTGCACATTTTCCACCCTCCACCCACAATCAAAAATGCCATTGACATCCACTACTCATCTCAATCTCATGACATTATGTTGGTGGCGGCGCTGCACGTTCTGCTTACCATACACAACCCCCCTGAAGATTACTCTACATGTTTTCAATTATTGCAAAGCGTATTCTCAAGAACGCACTTTCACATGGGAAAAAAGTCCATTCTTTCATCGCTCACAGGCGATTAGCATTCGCTACACTCACAACTTTTCATAATAAGCTTATTCACATGTATGTCAAGTGCGGAAGTTTAGTGGATGCCCGTAAAGTGTTTGATCACATAAAAGAACGAGACATCATCTCCTGGAATACGATTATTACAGCGTACCAAAGACATGGGTATCCTCACGAATCGGTCACATTGTTTCAGCATATGCAACAAACAGGTCTCCAACCCGATCAGTTTACATTTGCCAGCATACTCCCAGCCTGTGCCAAGATGGGAGCTTTGGAACGGGGTATGAACATCCATAAAAGCATAAAGGATAGAGGAATTTTGTCGAATGTTGTAGTTGCGACTGCCTTGGTAGACATGTATGCTAAATGTGGAAGCATAGACAAGGCACGTGAACTGTTTGACAAAATGCCTCAAAGAAATGTGGTCTCATGGAATGCCATGATTGCAGGATATGCAACATGTGGAACCATAGACAAGGCACGTGAATTGTTTAACAGGATGCCTCGAAGAAATGTGTTCTCATGGAATGCCATGATTGCAGGATATGCACAAAATGGATTTGTTGATAAAGCCTTAGAAACTTTCACGCAAATGCAATCGGCAGGTGTAAAGCCAGACTCCACAACGTTTGCCAGCATCCTTCCTGCCTGTGCCAAAGCGGGAGCTTTGGAACAGGGTATAGGCATACATAAAAGCATGGAGGATAGAGGAATTATGCCAGATGTTGTAGTTGCAACTGCACTGATAGACATGTATGCAAAATGTGGAAGACTAGACAAGGCACGCGAACTGTTCGACAAAATGCCTCAAAGAAATATGGTCTCATGGAATGCTATGGCTGCAGGATATGCAAAATGTGGAAGCATAGACAAGGCACGTGAACTGTTTGACAGAATGCCTCAAAGAAATGTGTTTTCGTGGACTTCAATGATTGCAGGCTATTCACAAAATGGATTTGTTGAAAAGGCTTTGCAAACTTTCAAGCAAATGCAATTGGCAGGTGTAAAGCCAAATTCCACAACCTTTGCCAGCATCCTCCCTGCCTGTGCTAAAATAGGAGCTTTGGAACAGGGTATGGGCATCCACCAAAGCATAATAGAAGGGGGTTTTTTGTCTGATATTATAGTTGGAAATGCTCTGGTAGACATGTATGCAAAATGTGGAAGAATAAACAAGGCACATGAACTGTTTGATACGATGCCTCAAAGAGACGTGTTCTCGTGGACTGTGATGATTGCAGGCTATGCACAAAATGGATTTGTTGAAAAGGCTTTAGAAACTTTCAAGCAAATGAAATCAGCAGGTGTAAAGCCAAATTCCACAACCTTTGCTAATATCCTCCCTGCCTGTGCCATAATGGGAGCTCTGGAACAGGGTATGGACATCCATCAAAGCATAGAGGATAGAGGACTTCTGTCGGATATTGTAGTTGCAACTGCCCTGGTAGACATGTATGCAAAATGTGGAAACATTGATAAGGCACGTGAACTGTTTGATATAATGCCTCAAAGAGATGTCATCGCATGGATTGCAATGATTGCAGGATATGCACAAAATGGATTTGTTGAGAAGGCTTTAGAAATTTTCAAACAAATGCAACTGGCAGGTGTAAAGCCAAATTCCACAACCTTTGCTTGTGTTCTGTGTGCATGCAGCCATGCAGGTTTAGTGGATGAGGGCTGTACATACTTCAATCACATGAGTAACCCTTATTGCATTACACCTACAATTGATCATTATGTGTGCATGGTTGACCTCCTTTCCCGTGCTGGCTACCTTAAGGACACCCTAAATTTTATCATTAAGATGCCAGTTAAACCTGTGGTGGTTGTGTGGATGTGTTTTCTTGGTGCCTGTAGATCGCATACGAATATAGGCTTAGGAGTATTTACAGCAACGCTGCTTTTTGATTTAGATCCAAAAAATGCTGCAACTTATGTTCTTCTCTCAAACATCTATGCAGAAGTGGGCAGGTGGGATGAGGTTCAAATGGTAAGGAGATTGATGAAAGATAGAGGAATTAAAAAGATCCCTGGATGTAGTTGGATTGAAGACCAAAATAGGGTGCATACTTTTTGTGCAGGCGACAGATCTCATCCACAGACACATGAGATCTATGCAAAGTTGGAAATATTGGCTTGGGAGATGAAGGCAGCAGGGTATTTTTCAGATTCAAGACATTTACTTAATGATGTGGAAGAGGAGGAAAAGGAATTATTTCTCTGCCACCATAGTGAAAAGTTGGCAATTGCATTTGGTTTGTTAAACACACCACATGGAACAACTATTAGAGTTGTTAAGAACCTTCGGGTATGTGTTGATTGTCATAATGCAACAAAATTTATTTCGAAGATTGCTGAAAGAGAAATTGTTTTGAGAGATGCAAACCGTTTTCATCATTTTAAACAGGGAGTATGTTCCTGTGGAGATTATTGGTGATGCTGAAGCAATCTGGAAAATAGAGGTTCAATTTTTAGTTTCTAGAAATCCTTTTGTGTTTTGTTTTTATTTGAGCATTTGACAATTTAGATCATGATGTTGGCTTTCTAAAATTAGATGTATAGGGTGCAATGCAAATCATTCCTTATAAACACTATTAGGGTATTTATCAAAGATTTGTTTTTATGATAACATGAATGTTTAATTGAAATATTTTTATAAAATGAAAAGTTAGAAGGTGGAAAAAGGGTAAGAATAAAAGGTGGGGAATACTTCAAGTAAATGAAAAGATGCTTGACTAGTAGAAAATGAGAGAGGAGTGCTCACAATTGCCCTTGTTATTTTGTATAATTCTTTTCTTTGAATTTTGTATTTCTATTTTTTGTCTATGTCAAGGTAACTATTTGAGATTAAATTACACATTATAGATTCAATATTAATTTTATATAAGTGTATGTAGATTTTTTCTCTTTATGGTTTGATATTTCTAATGTTGTATCACATCCCTTTGTTTGGTGAAATAGTCAATTGATTTGTGAATTCATAGATAATTTTTTATTTTATTTGTTTTCGGTCTATTTGATTTTAATTAGAAATAAGCTATTATATTTATAAATGAATAATTTTAGAAAATATAATTGTGTTAATGTTGAAATTAGTAGTTATGCATGGCACTTAAAAAACTTGCATAATCAAGTTTATAGATCGATGCTAGAGAGAAGAGAATAACATGTGTATATGCAGAAATAAAATCACATTCATTGTATTACAAAATTATTAATAATGAGATTTATAAATTAATACTAATGAGACAATAATTCATAGGTGGTTGGGAGAGCTAAATATGGCATTTTGTAAGTGTTTGGGGTGACAATAGGTTAAAACAAGAGGAACTCAAAAGGCTTGGAGCTATAGTAGTTTTAGGGAAATATGATAGTAATATTCCATAGGATTAAAAAGAATAGTGCAATTATACTCACAATATGGTCAAATTGGTTATTTTATTAATGTGTGGCAAACCTATTAAAAGGTAATAAAGGTTAAATTTCACTTGATAATATAGGAATTGAACAATTTTGTGTTAGTTGTATGCCTAGCAAATACTACATTCCATATATACTACAATTAATTTTTGTTTATAGTCCTTAATCACAATTATATTGAGAATATTGATTTTTTGTATTTATTTCATATAAAAAGAATTCAATGGAGGATTCAATTCATAAGGTCCAAAGATTTATGAGTCATATGACTAACAATTTTTGTTTAGTAGATTTAAGTATGTTGGAATGTTATCATAAGCATACATGTTTTTATACAACAAAGGTGAGAAAAATAGGTTTTAGAAAGAATCTAGAATTATGAACTTAATTCTCCATCTTATGCAAATGTATTTGACAACTTTATGGTTATAAGGAAACATACATTTCTAGTTCATCATAAGTTTATAATGAATTCTCAATATGTATAATAAAAGAAGAGAATATGTTATGAATTGCCTTCTATTTTTATAGAAGCCAAACCACTTTGTAACTATCACTAGTAGTATTAAAGCTAAGGTCACAAGGTACATCTAACACATTATAAACTAATATTTTTAGCTATGCATTATAATATATAGAATATGTGAATGAAAGCAACTTCATTTTCAATAGCAATAAAAAATATTAGAAACTAATCTCATACATTATATGACAAAGTAAGTAATATGGAAGTGATTATTGTTAAAGAGGTGCAGGACAACTAAGAGGGGGGAGGGAGAGGGGGGTGAATCAGTTGTCACAAACATTTAACCTTAAAACTTTATCACTTATCAAATCTTCAACCACACTATTTTGTTATTAAATATAAGCATGAAACATAAATAACAGAAAGTAAATCAAGACAATGAACACCAAATTTTTATGTGGAAAACCCAATAAGGGAAAAACCACGGTGAGGGAAAACTCACAATATAAAGATTATAAACTGAATACAAAGTTTCACAGCCCAAAAGAGGACCCGCTATCCAAGTACAAAGGCTCACTGCCTACAAAGGACTTATTGTCCAACAGGGAGGCTCATTACCTACAGATACAAGAGAGAACAAAAGGATCCACCACTGCAATTAAAGCACATTCGCGGGATTACAAAAACATTTAGTTTACTACCTTCAACAAACTGAAAAAATTGCTATCACAACTCACTTGCACACACTTTTGCTCTTATGATTTGTGGCACACTTTCGTCACTTTGTATCGCAATGTCATACATCTCTTCGCAACTTGACTTGCTTTTATACTATTCTTAACCATAGAAAAATTTACCAAGGTCGACCACAATACATCGTTTCATAAATTCAAATTAGGTCGGCAACTCTAAATTCCCACAGTGGAAAGGAATAAGAGTGGACCAAAAATAATATTCTTGAATCTTCTACGTGCTTCCTTAATTAAATTTTATTCTTCGAATGAAGTGTAAACACTAGGTCAACCAAAGCTAATGAAAACACAAATGAACAATGATGCACATGCTTCCCAACTAGAAGATGACACGCAGATGCCACAACACACTTCCTTAAGCATGAGAATACATTTCAAAATTTTCCAGATACATCCACAACAGGAACAACAAACTTTAATTACTAAATTTCTTTCACAGACAATTCAGACTGTGCAGACACACAAAAATATCGAAACATGGCTTCTAGATTACCAAACTCCAAACCTCTTTGCTAAAGCATAGAAAATAACTCCACAAGAAATATCCCAAATCCACAAGATCTGAAATGAAACAGAGAAAAAATGCAAAGCAACAATATTTCTCCCAATCCACAGAATACTGACTCTACCAGTAGAACATGCATACCGGTGGACATAACTTTCACGTACCTTCTCACCAGAAGTTGAAACTCAACATTTGTTACCATGAAAATACCAACAACATGCCTTCATATCCACACAAGCATATGAAAAACATAGGAGAAATGCAGAGCACATACCAGAGCATGTTTTTAACACATTCAACACTCTAAATTCTCTTCTTTATTTTCTCAAAAGCACTTGGAAACTCATCAAACCAAAATATCTACAATACCATAAAGATAGCTCCATGTACTCACAACATCTCACTAGCATCTCAACCATACATGTACAATATGCAACATACAAAACTGTGTTGACATCAACGACAACATTAATGACAACACCAACAAACTAGCTCATACTTCCAACAATCTCCCCCTTTGTCATTGATGGAAACACAACATTTTCTCCCCCTTTGACATCAATGGCAAAGAACAACTACTCTAATTACTCCCCCTTAGGAGGACACTCATACTGCAACAATGAAAACCTTTTCTACTCCTCCTGCAAAGTAGACCCATTTATCAGTCCAGATAAATGAAGAATCTGTGAATTGACTGGATTGATGCACCTTCATGTGCATCTAGTTAGGAGGGTCAATGACCCCCAACCTCTCCCTAAGATGCTCAAAAGTATCCTTCGAAAGAGATTTGGTAAATATGTATGCAATTTGTTCCTTTGTTGTCACATACTTCAGTTTGACCTCATTCTCCAACACTTTCTCTCTTAAAAAATGATACTTGATAGATATGTGCTTCATTCTTGAATGCATAACTAGATTCTTCGAAATGTTTATTGCACTTGTATTATCACAGAAAATAGAAATAGGCTCATCACATACCATGCCAATGTCTTTTAGAGTTTTCTTCATCCACAAAACTTGTGTATAGTAGGATTCTGCAACAATATATTATGCCTTTGTAGTGGATAAAGAAACTATTTTTTTCTTTTTACTCATCCATGAAACTAGTCTTCCACCAAGAAAGAAAGCACCACCCCTAGTACTCTTTTGGTCATCTACACATCCAGCCCAATCAACATCTGTATAGGCACTCAGAGTGAAATCATTACTCTTAGGGTACCATAATCCATAATCCAATGTTCCTTTAAGATATCTAAATATTCTTCTTACAACTATAAGATGTGCTTCTTTAGGATATGCTTGAAATCTAGCAACTAAACACATTGCATGCATAATATCTAGTCTAGTAGCAGTAAGATACAACAATCCACCAATCATGGATCTGTATTTTCTCTTATTAGTCTTAGTAGCTTCATCATCCTTGCTTAGCTTACATCTGGTTACCATAGGAGTACAAACCGGTTTAGAATCCTCCATCCCAAACTTTTTCAACAATTCTTTTACATACTTAGATTGTGAAATGAATATGCCTTTATTAGTTTGATTCACTTGTAGACCAAGGAAGAAATTCAATTCACCAATCATAGACATCTCAAATTCTTTCTACATTTCTTCAACAAACTTTTTACACATGCCTTCATTTCCACCAAAGATATCATCAATATAAACAACTACAATCAACATCTTATTACCTTGCACTTTGAAGTAGAGGTTGTTTTCCATAGAACCTTTGCTAAATCCTTGCTTTGTCAGATATCTGTCCAATCTTGCATACCAAGCTTTGGGAGCTTGCTTCAATCCATACAATGCTTTCTTCAATTACAAACCATGTACGGTTTGTCAGACAACTAAAACCCTTCAGGTTGCTTCATATACACTTCTTCCTCCAACTCACCATTCAAAAAAGTTGATTTAACATCCATTTGATATACCTTGAAGTTCTTATGTGCAGAAAATTCCAAAAACATTCTTATAGCTTCCATTCCAACTATAGGAGAAAATGTTTCTTCAAAATCTATACCTTCAACTTGTGAGTATCCTTTGCATACCAATCTTGCCTTATTCCTTACTACTTCTCCACTTTCATTTAGTTTTTTCTGGAACACCCATTTTGAGGCAATCACATTTTTATTCACAAGTCTAGGGACTATTTCCCATGTCTGATTCTTTTCTATCTATTGCAGTTCCTCTTTCATAACTCTTATCCAACTTTCATCTTCACATGCTTCTTTTCCAGTTTTAGGTTCTATTCTAGAAAGTAGACAAATTTACCTCAGCTGCAACTCAACTTCTTGTCTTCACACCTTTACTCTTGTCTCCAATTATCTGATCTTCCAGATGATTCATTTGTACACATTTAGAAGTTCTAGCAGTAGGTTCCGATTCATTCTCTTCTACTTGCTCTTCTTCTTCTTTCTCTTCTTCTTCTTCCTTCTTATTTTCTTTAGGTATATGTCCGCAGATAGGATCATCAAGTTCAACTTCACTTATCTCAATAGGTTTTTGAATGTCTTCATCAACTTTCACATTAGCACTTGCAATCATCTTTCTCAATCTTTTGTTAAAACATCTATATGCCTTACTAGTAGTAGAGTATCCAATAAATATTCCTTCATCACACCTAGCATCAAACTTTCCAAGATTTTCATCATCTCTTTTAATGTAGTATTTGCTTCCAAATACCTTAAAATATTTCATAGTAGGAGTCTTACCAATCCATAACTCAAAAGGTGTCCTTGTGCTATTGTGCCTGATCTGAACTCTATTAAGAACATAAACAGTAGTATGTATCACTTCTCTCCAATATACATCTGGTACATTAGACTTTTTCATCATAGTTCTATCAGCTTCCTAAACTGTCATGTTTTTCCTTTCAACCACTCCATTCTGTTGAGGGGTTCTTGGAGCAAAAAAATGTTTTTTTATGTCGTGCTCCTCATAGAATGCATTAAATTCACCAGAAGTGAATTCATCGTCTCTATTAGATCTTAAACACATGATTCTTCATTTTCCTCTCTTGCTTTGAATACCTTAAACCTATCTAGGGTCTAATTCTTTTCTCTGAGAAAAGCAACCCATGTCATTCGAGTGTAATCATCAATAAGCAACATGAAATATCTGTCACCATTCAAACTTCTAGTCTTAGTCAGACCACAAAGATTAGTATGTACTAATTCCAGCATCCCAATAGTAAAATGTTCCTTTCCTTTAAAGCTACATCTTGTCTGCTTCCCCAATTGACAACTTCTGCAAATGACATTAGCAGGTCTTGTGATTCTAGGCAGTCCTCGAACAATCTCATTTGCACTAATCTTTACCAGGTTATCAAAGTTCACATGTACCATTCTCTGGTTCCATAACCAACTTTCACTAATTTGAGATACAAGACAATGACCATCAACTCCTTTCAGCTGATAGATGTTTCCATGAGTTCCTCTTCCAAGAGCAATCATATCTCCATTACCAGATCCTTTTCTGATTTCACAGATATTGTTTTGAAACACAAGTTTAAAGCCATTGTTGCACATTTGACCAACACTTAGAAGGTTATGCCTCAAACCCTTCACATAATACACATCATCAGTGCTATGCACTCCATCAAAACTATTTGAACCTTTACCACAAATCTTAGCTCCTAAATCATCACCAAACATGACCAAACCACCATCATACCTCTCAAGTTTAGTGAACTTACTCTTATCTTAGGACATGTGATTTGAACATCCACTATCAATTACCCAACAGTCTTCATCATGTCTTGCATGAAAAGTGGTAACCAAAGTACCTTCCATCTATTCTTCTTAACCTTTGGAGTCTTCTTACTTGTACATTTTCTAGGGTTAGTGGATACAAATTTACTTTCCAAAGCTAAGAATAAGCATTCACTATCATCAACTTCATTGCCAGATTCATCATCAGAAATACCCGCCTCTTCCTTAACATAGTACAACTTCTTATCCTTCCTATACTTATCTTTATAATCCGTGTTCTTCTTATGTGTAGCCCTATTCAGACATCTTGAAGCATAATGACCAAATATTACCACAACTAAAGCATTTAAAGGGTAACATACCTTTATACTTTTTGGTACCTTTCTTCAACTTCCTAGTGAAGTTATCTTCCAACTCATCAACACCATCGCTATTTAGTTCCTCCTCGATCTTCATTGCCTTAAATGCCATTTTTTTATTTTCTTTTATCTTGTCATCTTTCCAAAACTTTCTCAATTCAAATGCTTGCAAGGTGCCAAACAAGTGTTCCAAGGTGTACTTAGGATCATACATTTCTTCAATCACAAATATTTTATCACTATAGTAGTCTGGTAGGGTAATCAAGATCTTCTCAATTATGTCTTCATCTGATAGTTTTCCTCCTTGATTTCTAACATCATTTACAGTTTGTTCAACCCTATGAAAGAAACTTGTAAATTCTTCACCATCTTCCATTTTTAGGTTCACAAATCTACGCTTTGCCGCCAATCTCTTTGTCAATTTCATCTTTTCATTTCCTTCATACATGTCTTCCAACTTCTTCCAGACTTCATATGAAGTATCTAGAGAATTAACCTCAATTCTCTCATTTTTAGATAGACCACCACAAATCGCATACTTCACCTTCTCATTTTCTTTATAAGTAGAGATCTCATCTGCAGAATTAACACCACCAAATGGAGGTGTATACTTGTTCTCAACAACCTTCTAGGTCTTGAAACCAAGAGAGATAATATATCCTCTCATCTATCCCTTCCAATCTTTGTAGTTAGCTCCATCAAACATATGAATCGCTAGTTTGTGCGTCATCGGATCTTCCTTAAGTGGTTAAGCTCTACACAAGGAACCAAAAGCTCTAATACCAATTGTTAAACATACATAGGACAACTGAGAGGGGGGGTGAATCAGTTGTCACACAAATTTAACATTAAAATTTTATCACTTATCAAATCTTCAACCAGAGTATTTTGTTATTAAATATAAGACTAAAACATAAATAATAAAAATTAAATCAACACAATGAAAACCAAAATTTCACGTGGAAAACCCAATAAGGGGAAAACCACGGTGAGGATTAACTCACAATATAAAGATTATAAACTAAATACAAAGGCTCATTGCCAAGGGCTCACTACCCAAAAGAGGACTCACTATCCAAGTACAAAGGCTCACTCCCTAAAAAGGACTCACTGTCCAATAGGGAGGCTCATCGCCTATAGATACAAGAGAGAACAAAAAGATCCACCACTGAAATTAAAGCACATTCACAGGATTATAGAAACCTTTAGTTTACTGCCTTCAGCAAACTAAAAAATTGCTATCACAACTCACTCACACACACTTTTGCTCTTATGATTTGTGGCACACTTTCGTCACTTTGCATCACACTGTCATACATCTCTTCACAACTTGACTTGCTTTTATACTATTCTTAACCTTAGAAACATTTACTAAGGTTAGCCACAATACATCATTTCATAAATTAAAATTAGGTCAGAAACTCTAAATTCTTGTGGTGGAAAGGAATAAGAGTGGACCAAAAATAATATTCTTGAATCTTCTACATGCTTCCTTAATTAAATTTTATTCTTCTAATGAAGTGTAAACACTAGGTTGGCCAAACCTAATGAAAACAAAAATGAACAATGATGCATACACTTCCCAACTAGAAGATGACACGCAGATGCCACAACACACTTCCTTAAGCATGAGAATACATTTCAGAACCTTCCAGATACATTCGCAACAAGAACAATAGACTTTAATTATTGAATTTCTTTCATCAGAAAATTCAGACTGTGCAAACACACATAGAAATACTGAAACATGACTTCCGGATTACCAAACTCTAAACCTATTCACTAGAGCATAGGAAAAACCTCCACAAGAAATATCCCAGATCCAAAAGATCTAAAACAAAACAGAGAAAAAATGTAGAGCAACAATATTTCTCCCAGTCCACAAAATGCTAACTCTACTAGTAGAACACACATACCGGTGGACATAACTTTCACGTACCTTCTCACCATAAGTTGAAACTCATCATATGTTACCATGAAAATACCAACAACACACCTTCAGATCCGTACAAGCATAGGAACAACATAGGAGAAATGCAGAGCACATACCGGAGCATGTTCTGAACACATTCAACACTCTGACTTCTCTTCTTTATTAATTTTCTCAAAAGCACTTGGAAACTCATCAAACCAACATATCTGCAATATCATAAAGATAGCTCCATGTAATCACAACATCTCACCAAGATCTCAACCATACATGTATAATATGCAACATACAAAACTGTGTTGACAACAATGACAACATTAATGACAACACCACCAAACTAGCTCATACATGCAATAATTATCATAGGATGTATGTGTCACAAACAAAAAAATTAAAAGTATTTCTCGACTACAAGATGGGTTAATTTTTAGGTCATAAAATATGAATGTATCAAATATGTGGAAATTCCTACCAAGCACTCACATTATGAATCACAAAAAGTGTAAGGCACATAAACTTTGTAAAGTTTAATTAAATTTTTGTTAAGATGTTTAAAATTGGATTTTGTGATTTTCAGTTTTCCTTGACAACTAATAGGAATAGTTTTTGGAAACTAATCCCATCTAATGTCATGTGTGCCTAGTGCCTATCCATAAAGTTTCATATCCTCATTCTATGTATCTTGATATGAAGCCTTACCAATGAATATGGGAATTTGATATTGATGATTGTCCTAAGGTATTATCCTTTTGGAATGAGGGGGTTGCATTTGTAGAAAAACATACTACTTGATGATAGTGGATTCTATGCCTTCTTGTTTGTCTCTATTACAATATTCCTTGCATGGAGAAGTCAGGCCATGAGGAGGAACCTTGGCCATAGTTCATGTGCCTACCCCTAGCACTTGAGTAGGTCTAGAGATCTTCCAAATGATCATGTGCCTAACTCTAAGGTTATCTTGTTGTTTAATGTTCAAATTGTGAACATGCATATGAAATTGCATAATTATGTTTCAACCCAAAACAATAACATATCATTGGAAAAATATTAAAATGATAATATTTTTGCATTTCCCTAGTTAATATTAAAATTTATGTTAAAACATGGATTGAGAGCAATAAGTTCTCTTTAAAAAAAGAACTCCAAATTATAAGTTGAAGATGAAATTGAGCTAGAATAAAGAATGCTTGATCTCCTTTATTGTATTTGGTAATAATCTATATTATAAACTATAGTTTATGTAACAACCCAATATCCCTTTCTTAGAGTAGTCTAATAGGAAGGAAGAAGAATTGCATAAGTTATGGAACTATAAAAAAATTATGCTTAATGCATTTATTAGACTATGAACATGTAACATACCCCAAAAGGTGGGTAGAAATATATCCTTACTTTTGAAAATAACTATAGGCATATCCCATAACTATGATTATAAAGATACACAAAGTAGTCACCATGTGAGTCCCATTAATAAATTAATGTCATAAGTACATAAGATAGTACAAAAATGAATAGTACATAATTATATATTCAATATATAACAGATCTACAATTACAACCTTTAGTAATAAATATTCCATCTCCAAGTTTGCCTCATTATTCATCAAATCCTACCTCTATGTCTTTCAATAGCCTTATCACACCTACTTTATCTCCTCCTCCTAGAATCCATCATTTTTAGATATAGCAAGTGTCATTGAGAAAAACCCTTTTTGTTCCCACCTTCCAATTATTCATCCATCCACTTCAAATTGTCTACTTATCCTTCCATTCACAACCTTCTCCTTCATTTTCCTTGCCTTCATATCACCTTTTCTCCCAATACGATATTGCATAATAGCTATCAAGGCCATTGTATATTGAGGATGAAATTTACTTTATATATATAAATGTTGTCTTAGTGGACCCCACTTGCATATTTAATATAATTACACAATAAATCTTAGTTAGCATTGCCTTGGATCAAAGAAACTACCATATCTTAGTAGTCTCATTGATGTGTGCTAATGGCACTAACATTAGAACTCTTGGGTGTGTTACCTTTCCTGTCACTTATGGGTTGAAATTAGTTCAAATCACGTTCTAAATTATTCCCTCTAATGACTACTTTTCCCTTCTCCTGGCCCACCCCTAGTTATAAGTAATGGAAGCCGACCCTTTCTTCATCTAGTTGTGCATCATGTTGGTGTGAATAAGGTGTTTTACATAACTAGTTCACCTATTCATTCTTGTTCATGTTAATTTTACTTAGGTCCTAGGAATATTTGTAGAAGTCTTAGTTGTCATAAGATCTTATCTTATCTTATGTCATTTACTTCTTTTGTATTTGGTCATTTAATATTTTTTGTCTCATTTCCTATGATTAAGACACTTGTCATGATCTTTTCTAATCTTATCGCTTACCTTGCCTATATAATCAAGGCCTCTTGTACATTTTATCATAGGGTTTTGACTATTATTGATTCATTATTGATCATTATGAAAATTTCATCCATAATCAAGCAAATTATTTTCTTGACATGCTCTCTTGTGGAAGGCTATCTTTTGTTTTGCATGTGACCCTAGGTTGTGGGAGGCCACTATCAACTCCTAGGAGTTCATTATCAATTCTTTGGAGTTCACTATCAACTCCTACATGGCATCAAAGTTGTAGATTTGCAAACACCTTCTTAGATTTGAGGGTGATTTAGGCATGAAAATATTCTAGATGCATTTTCAGACAAAACAAACATCACCATTGAATCCAAAGGCCTAATAACCTTTATTTTCATATAAAATTCTTGAATTTTGGACATTAAATTTTTATTGAGGGTTACAAATTTTGCAAGAAAATTTTCATACAATTGTATGGAATCTGTATAGATTCATACTATATGATCCACTCACTAGGTGATATAGTAAAAAAATCAAGTTGCAGGTGGAATATTCACAAAAATAAACATATTTTGCTAAGAATATTCACTACATAGCTTATACATCACTTCTTGCACCAACACAGTGCAACAATTTTTTTAAAATATTTTAAATTTTTGTCATCTACTGGGTTTAAATTTGACAACTAACATACCATTAAGTAGTGCACAATGTCACCCTCCTACCACCAATTTGTCACCAAGGAGCCACCAATTGGCCACTTTGTTCTTACAGGGTGTGAACCCCTTTCCAAACTTGCATAAATAAACAAACAATCACATTTGTTAGATCAAAATTGCAAAGTTAGAATAAGAATTCCCCATAAAATCTATCTACATTGTTAAAGAACAAGAAAAAAAGATGAAATAATCGAGCAAATACAACCAAACATAACTATTCTTATTCTTAAAAAAAGCAAAAAACTTGATCTTATGGGGGGATTGGTGTTATTTTGATATGGAAAATAGCCCTTTTCCAACCCCTTTAGATAAGCTAAAAGATGAAACTGCTTTGAAGATAATATTGAAGTGGACAAAATTATCTCTCAATTGAAGAGAGTAACTTTGCATGAGGATTGTGGATGATTTGTTGAAGAATGAAGCTTTCATTTATAGACTCTCAAGTTGAAAGAGTGTTCAAAAGAGAGCAATGTGGGATAATAATTTGACCAATGAAATGAAGCCACTTGTCACATTGTGATAGGTTGAGCAATGAACACATTTTGGTCAATGTGCCAAAGAGGGGGAGATTCAAATTTGAATTTGAGAGTTAAATGTTGAGTGGGGGACATGTAAGAGAGAATTTATTGCCATGTTGGAAGGGATAAGTCAACTTGTCTTTTTCAAATTCAAACTTGGAGAATATTCCCAAAAGATGCTTTCTTGAGGGAAAATGATGAATTTATAAATGAATTAAAATGCTTTATTGGTGCAAGTGGGAAAAGCTAGAGGATGTGATGGGTGGTTAGATTAGATTAATCAGGATTAGCTTAATTAAGATGATGTTAGAGGCTTTTGACCCATTTGACTTAAATATTTTGATTTATTTAAATCAAAAGAGATAGAATATGGATTTGAGATTTAATTAAATAAAGTTTGGTTTATTTAATTAAAAGGATGATGCAAGATAAAGGTTGATTAATTTGCAGGAGATGAACTTAGAAGATGATTTATGAAAGATGAAACGTTATGATTTGATTAAAATTGATTTATTTAATCAAATGAGGTAATGATGGGCTTAAATTAAATAAAGTTAATTTATTCAATTTAAATGGATGATCTTTAGAGGTTGAACTAAATGAACTTGATTTACCTGATGAATGGATGAATGTGTATTTGATTTATTTAATGAGTGGATGAATGTGAATTTGATTTATTTGATGATTGAATGAATATGAGTTAATTAAGTGCACGATACTAATTTTGCATGTCTACATTTTGCCCCTCTTTGAAGCAATGTACTTGCCGCATTAGTTCAAAGAATAAACTTGCCATGATCAAAATTCAATTTTTTTTTTAATTTTTTCAATTCCCCCAGCAGAAATAAGTACACTAGTACATTGCCCCCTCAAGAGATCGAGCGAAAAGATTCAATTTGAGGGTTGATATTGCGATAAAGAGGTTCAAGATGGATGGTTATGGATGATGATGCAAATGAGATGGTTTTCAGATGCTTAGAATAACCAATCTATATTATCCTAAACAACTTAAATGATGATGAAATGCAGGTGAGATGGATGATGCAATGATGCCTATATGATTATGCAAATGTATGATTTTATGAGATGCTCAGACTAACAGATCTATATTATGATAATGAACATGTATGTGAGATGATATGCAAAATGTTGATTGTTTGCGAATGCAAGATGGATGCACTAGTGATGATGATTAACTAATCATGATGTGATGTTAGTACGGAAAAGAAGAAATTAGATGATGACAAGAGGATCCAACAAGTCCATGATCCAAGAAGACTTTATTAGAGATGATGAGAGAGATGGATGATGTTTTGCTTATCAAGGATTGGGATTTTAAAAGGGCTCCTTACCTTATGTTTGATAACACACATAGGTATGATGCATCAAGGTATAAAGAACTAGGAAGGCGTTGCACCTAGTGCGATGGATTTTGACTCAAAAAATAGAAAGGAGTATTCTTGTTCACACTTGACATACAAAAACCTTGCTAGGATGTACCTAACAAAGCAAGTATTCTCCAAGTTATACTACAAGAATGTCCAACAAGCACAACAAACAAAAGGATAATGATCGTTGCCCCATTCCTATCTCTCTAACTCCTTTGTTTAGATATCATCGAGAGGTCCTTGGAATTAGTGCAATAAGAAAAATCAAAAGAAAAGATCAAGTATGCAAACAAGCCAATGTTCTTCATACCTTCAGCTAGAGGGATGTGTTTTGATACGATAAGAATCCAAGGTGATATCCAAAATGATGCCCATTTTTGGAACGATATATCCTAGGAAATGCATTGTATAGGATGATGATGGTTTGATAAGTTGATTGATAGGCTGTTGATATAAGGTTGATTGAGATGTTTGAAAATGATCAAGAGTTTTATTTTGTTTTAAAGGTTTGTTGTTTGCTTTTGATTTTATGATTGAGGTTTGCTTTTGCTGATTGTTGTGATTGTTTTTGTTTGTGTTGCCAAAGGATAAAGATGAGAATCAATTTATTATGGATGATTGATTATTGTGGGTGAAAGCGAGATGAGACAGATGGTTTTCTTCAAATATTTGGATGTTATTGACTTTTTTTGCAATTTTTTGGGGTTTTTCAAGATTTTACAAACATTTTGATATTTGATTTTTCAAATTTTTTTGAATTTTGTGAGATTTTATGAATGTTTTTGGATTTTGATGTCTCAGGGGCTGATCAAAGATTAGCCTTTCCTACATTCAAGGCTCAGAGACAACATAGTTTGGATTCCAATGTTTTTTTGACATTTTTTTGTTTTATGGATGTTTTTGGATTTTTTAATGTGTTTTCGATGTTTTTGGATTTTGATGTTTTTGGATTTTTATGTCTCGGGGGTTGATCAAAGATTAACCTTGCCTACATTTTAGCTCAGAGATGATGTAGTTCAGATTCTAATTTTTTTGACATTTTTTGACTTTTTGAGTGTTTTTGGATTTTTCGCATGATTTTGATGATTTGGATATGGATATGTGTGATAATATCAATGCTCTATGGGATTTTGTTGAAGACCAAGCTAAGGTTGACTAATCGAATCAATGGATTGATGATGATGATAACATTGTTGAGGATACACAACAATGCAAGGATAGTGTTATGCAACACAAGGATTAGGATGTCGATTGGATTGATGATGATAACATTGTTGAGGATACACAACAATGCAAGGATAGTGTTAAGCAACATAGGGATACCCTGAGATGATGATATTTTTATTGGATTTGATTGATCAGGATTGATGACGATAACATTGTTGAGGATGCACAATAATGCAAGGATAGTGTTAAGCAACACAAGGATTGGGATGGATATCCTAAGATGATGGATTGCATTTGGTCGATCAAGATTTTGAAGCTTGGTTTGAAACCAAATTGTTTTGAATGATTTGATGTGACATTTGACATGCAAATTAGATGTGACTAATAGTGATTGTTTGGATTGATGTTTGATGAAAGATAAAGATTGATAAGGAATGTCTTCTCGCCAAAATATGCCATGGGCTAGTAATTTGGAATTTTTCTCACAGGTGGTTTGACCAATTTGATTTCATGTTTTCCAATGTTCAGATCACCACATAAGTTGGAGGATATAGATCAAGATTTATTCTCGAAGCAAGATGTACATATCTACCCCAATGTCTAGCAATGTATGGAATGTGATGGGTGGATACTTGGATAGGTGTATGGATGGAGGGATATGGATTATCTTGTGATAAGATAAGGTGTTCAAATAAAGAATGCTCATTTGGATAATGCCTCATGGCTCAGATAATCTTGGGTAGGATAGGATCAGTGAAAATGACCCACGTCAAGATGCTTACCATAAGCAAGCATAAAGTGTGCACCAAACTTTGTCAAGATCAATATGACTCAGACTATGGATGCAGATGGATGAAAAATGGATTGGATAAATGGTTCATGGATGAATGGATTTATTATGGATAAGATGGATGGAATGCTCGAATTATTACAGATGAGATGAGATGCTTTCATCTGAAGTGGTACATGTAGATGCTTGATTCTTACACATGATACATGTTTACTAGGTTTTCATCATGGTATTGCCCAAAGCGCCACCCATGTGGTTTTCACCAGAGGACGATTTTTTTTCTTTATTGTTTTCAATCCTTTTTCTTGATTTTTTTGGATTTTCATATTTTTTTTATTTTTTCGAAAGATTTTAAGCTCATACTGAATCACAAGGTGTTATTGATGTAGACGCTTCTATCATAATGTGCCATTGATATCCTGTCTGAAGAAGTTGCTTTGCTAAGATATGTGCACTTGAATGCAACTTTTGAGATTCTTGATCTATTTTATTGATACTGGGGTTAACTCTATCTTTGTGCACACATCGTGATAGAGTGCCTTTAGAATCCTTATGATGAAGGGTCATTTCCAATACATGGTCAATTTGAGAATTGGATATCACATGTGGAGGCATGGATGGAGTGTGTTTAGGGATAAGAGATGGATTGGTTGACAGTTTGGAACCTTTGACTCTCCAAACTTGGGAAGATGAGAAATGATGGGTGGATATGGAAGTGTGCGTGGAATTAGGACCAACTGCTTGATACACTTTGTACATCACTTGAAAAGCCTTCTTTTTCTTTTGTGGACATCTTTTATGGATAATTTTCCCTTTTTTACTTTGCCCCATAGTTTCTTTGACTGATGGAGTTTGATAGGGATGATCTTTCTTTGTATTTTTTGGTATCCATTATACTTCTCAACTTCTTTTTCTTTGATAATTTTCTTCATACTTTGATTCAATTCTTTCTTTTGACGTTGGTACCAATTCATGGATGGGGTGATTGGTGGATGAAGATTCATGGCGTGGCTGGTTGTAGTATTGAAACTAGTTTCATCATAAGGACTCTTCGTGCTCCCTATGTTGACGTTTGCTAGAGACAAAGTTGACCCAGTATCATGGTATTAGTACATTCATGCTTTGATTCTTCCTGTTCTAAGATCTCTTGTTTAGAATGCATTGTCTGATAAATGACCATTATAGATGATGTTATTGGAATTTGCTGCTCTACTGACTTCAGAATATCCTGTTCTTTCTAACCTATTTTCTTGAGTGGATACTGTTGGATATCTTCATACATGATGTCCTCAATCTAAATTTGGGATATTTTTGATCCTGATGTTGTCAACTCAATAACCTGCTCTTTTGTGTAATAATGTCAAGAGTAACAGAATCCTATTATGAATGCAAATCATTTATGTGTCCATCCAAAGAAAGCATCTCATGAGTAGATGGAGGAGTATGTGCATCTTGTATAGATAGGAGAGTTTCCATTAGATCATTGTAGTATCTTGGAGATACAAATTCTTGATCTTGAATGATTTCAGAGTTGCTTTTGTCATGCTTTGGATCAAGTTCTTGACATGGGTTAGTTTCAAAGGATGGATTGCTTATAAAAGGTTCTTGGATGTTTTCATTAGGCATGGGAAGTTTCTCAATATCCTTTTGATCTTTGAGTGAATTGGGATCAATTGTTGAGTTGAAGATTCCTTCAATATCGGCAATCATGAGGTCGAAGGATGTCAATATGTCTTGGAAAGGACCATTGCTAGACTTTGGTGAGAGATATTGATCATGTTTTGGGATAAATTTTTGAGATATTTCCTCTAACTCATAATGAAATGTCGAGACATTTTCAACATGATCGTAGGTCAATGGATCATGCATTATGTCAATAGGATCAAACAATCCTAACACTCCTTGAAATAGATCACTAAAAAGTGGCTCTTGATGTATGGTGAGTTGATCATCGAATGGTGTAGAAACATCTTCAATGTGCTCCTTAATCGAGAGATCTTGAACATTGTTTTTAACAATTATGGTGGAGAGATTGTCAATGTCTTCAACAATAAGTGATGTTGACATTTCTTGGATTGGATCATTATTGGTTGGTGGATTTTGATCATGATTGAAAAGTGACTCTTGACATATGTTGATTTGATCATTGGATGAAGTAGGGACAACTTCAAGGTGCTTAGTGATGGATTGATCTCCATCCTTGTTCTTAACAATTGTGGTGGAGAGATTGTCAATTCCATCACCAGTGGTTGAATCCTGATCATTGTCCCCAATCATTTTTTGTGTTTGTGCTTGTGTTTGTTGGGTAGCTTGAGCAACTTGCATGGATTGGGAGGCTTGTTGCATTTGTTGATCTTGTGTTGCTTGTTGTGTGGCTAGATATTGTTGGATGGACTTTTGGTAGGCCTGGTGAGCTTTTAGCGCAATGTTATATTGTCTTGCTGTGTTTGGTTGTGGTGGTAGTTGTGGTGGATTTAGAATTGTGTTGGATGTAGTGACAAGTGGTTGAGATACGCTTGGAGCGATTGTGGTAGTGAGGGGTTGAGATATCATGGGTGTGATAGGGGTGGTTGGAGTGATCAAGGTGATAGGAATGGTCAAAATGACTGAGGTGATAGATCCTTGGGAGACCATATTTTGATTTTTCATGATTGATGTTGCCATTTGATTAGATACCATTTGTTGGTGCGATGTTGATGGTATATTCAAAGGATTTGATGTGATGGCTTGATTGGTGTTAGGTGGATTGATTTGGATGGAGTGATTGGTTCTAGGTAAAGGGGGAAGCCCTAAACCAAGGAATGATGTTGACATGGGTGATGGTGGTGGAGATGTCTCTTGGCACAATGAGTCAACTATTTTGGTAAGTGTAGCAATTTGATCTCTCCAAATTTGATCGTTATTTTGATCTTGACTCCCTTGATATAGTTGATTTGGTTTTTGTTCAAGTAGATTTGGGATGCATAGTTGTGGGTTTTGAATGGTATCATGGAAAATTTGATTTTGGAAAATGTCCTAATTTGGGATGATGTTTAGATTTGGCATGGTACGTTGAAATTGAACATTGCTTATGTTGGGAATAATATTGCCTTGATTTAGGCAACTTTGATTTTGCATGGTGTTACCTTGACTCGGATTAATACACGGGGTTGTTAACATCTTGTTTGGACTTTGAACAACATTTGTGTGATTTGTAAAAATATCTATCTCAAATTTTTTTGGATTCATGTTTTGTAAAGTTGTACTTGGTACATTCACTTTTGGCATGTATCGATTTGGTGGGATAATGTTGCTTTGTTGGAGACTCATGCATTGAGTGTTTGGTTGATAGACTTGTAAGTTTGGAATTTGATTTAAATCTTCCATGGGGAAAGGTGTTCTAAAATTTAGATTGGGCATACTCACATTTTTTGTGCCATTGAGGTTTGTAGGAGATAATGATCCCATGTACGGATTGTATAAATGTGAGTTTTGATAATCAATCGGCATTGTAAGGTTTTGAAAGTTCAATTGATTTGAATTACTCATTATGTATGGATCAAGTTTGTATTCCATGTTCTTCTTGTGTTTTGACCTTGCTACAAAAGTGACCTGTAAGGTTCTTAGGATCAATGACAAGATGAAGGATGAAAGAGGTGAATGATATGAGTGTTGAACGTTTAGGAACTTCAGATCAATGCTAGACTTAGGGCTTGATTTTGATTGGTTTGATTGGATAATGAACTTGTAAAACCTAAGATGTTGGATGTGATCTTAGGAATGAACTTGTTCAATGGGCTACTAATTTAACTACAGGTATGAGAAAGGATGCATTCCCATACTCCTAACTAAACAAGATGATTTTGATTTTGATGATTTACCCAAGTCTAGAATGATGTTTCCAAAGCTCTAAAGTTGTTTGGTGGGATGGGATGATAAATTTTGAATGAATGAAGTGTTTGATTTTGATCCTAAATGAATCTAGGAAGGACTTGTTTACTAGACCAAGATAGTGAAGAACATGATTTTCTTTAAGATTAATTCAAAATCAAAAGACCAATGTTTGCATGAAAGCCATATGACCAAAAGATTCCCAACACATGTGTGGGGTCCAATTGATTCAATATTTGCTTAATGGATTTTTTTTATCACAAAAACTTCTTGGTTAGGTTTTCAACTGAATGTCCAATGTCCTAATTTTCTTTCATCCCAAAAAATGTATTATGTGGAAATTGAGGAAATCAAGGCAAAGGTTTCCTAATGTTGACCTTAGTCAGAGAAAATTGAGATGAAATCCAAATTCCTAGAAACCTCTAAGGACATGAATCCCAAGGGCAAGCAAGGGTATGCGAATTCATTCAAGGATATTTGCTTCTCCTAAAGGGTTTTAGATTTTATGCTCATGTTGAATGTTGGTTTTCCAATGTTTTTGATCAAAGTACTATGTTTTCAAACTGACTCACAAGCAATATAACATCCTAGCTCAATTGGTACATTTTTCTTGGTGGGATTTCCTCATGCCCTTCGTAGTAGAAAAGATTATTTTACATACAACCAAGGAAAAAAAATAAAGGTATGTTAAGAATGAAGTCTTAACCTCTATATTTTAACCAAGATCAGACATGGCAAGTAACTTCTTGGAATCTAAGTTCCAATGCACCACTTTGATAAAATCATTGGATGGAATGGTTGGTTACTACAAACAAGGGTTTTAGTCCGTACTTTTTGTTCATGGAGATTGACCCATACGGCGAGAGTCCCCTTTCGGATCCATCTTGTCAGAATCAACCGTGTGATATCGGCATTTCTTCCAATACCCACATTTATATCCTGCTTGGAAATGCTCTTGGCTTTAGAGTGTTACCGGTTGAGTTGTTCCCTTGGGTGAGTACTTTTCTCCCAAGGTAGGCCCTCTAAGATAGACAAAAGCAAGTAAACATATTCATAGTTCAATCAAACTTCATTTAGAAACAAAGGGAGAACACATGCAATAAGTTTACTCACACTCGCAAAATGTTTTGTTCAATTTTATAAACCCAAATTGAAGTGTGTGGGTAATTAATTACATAATTTAATGTCACCAAAACCCTTTTGATTCTCAAGATTGTCGTGAGGTGCGAGAGAAGGGCATATGTCTTTTGATGATATTACTTTGTGTAAATAATTATAGAACAATAAAGATACACATTCATTTTATCCTTCAAAGCAATAATTCAATTCATTTTAAACACCAAAGGAAAGATAAAGATTTGATTGTTCAATTTGTTAATCTAAAAAGAAATGTCTAGTCAGTTTTTAGTGTTCAATTTTAATCCAACTTTGAAAACAAATAATGATCTAGTTGGCTTAAAACAGAAAATTAAAGCAATAAATGGATGCTCCAAGCATTTAAAAATGCTTTGTCAACTCATAATTTTAATGCTCAAGGTTCACTTTCAATTCAAAAATTCTCCAAAGATTGTCTCCTTTGCTTCAAATTTGCAAGTTCCATGTGCAAACGAAATCCCTCCTTCCTACAAACATCACAAATTATCACTAATAAAAAGTATGATTTTGAAGAAACCAATGATAACCATATAATAAATATAGCTTCAAACCAATAAAATCCTTAGACTTGTCAAGACAAGAAAATGATCTTGTGATAAATAAAGATTTGCAACTATCCCTTTGGATTTGACATGTAATGTTTAATTTCAATCTACAATAAAGCTTTGCTTGGATTTGATCCCTGTGTGAAAAATACCACCTTTGATCCTTTATGCGAACAACAAAAGTGACTCAAGAGTTTGAAACTCATTAGGTTATTGGCTCGAGACATTTATTTTCAATGAGCGATTTGCATGTGAAAAACCACGCCCACAACCCATCATTAGGTTATTGGATACTTCTTCTTAGTGACATGGTGGTTGATGGAAGCCACCCCTACCACCATCCATACATTTCATTCTTTGAGCTCTATCGTGTTGATCCAAAAACAATCATTTGCCTCTAAGAAGAAGTAGCCAAAGAATTTGCACCATTAGTAATGATGCATAACGTGGGCCTGATGGAGTTGGAGAGCGGCATTTACTTCAACTGCAAAATTTCTCCAATACCAACAGTAGATGGAATGAAGGATTAATAGTCGTTGCCTTAATATGAAAGGGTTTGCATTGCAATAGACATCGTGTGGTGAAATAGCTTCAACCTAGTAGAACTGATTGCTAGGAAATAAATAAGAGACATAAGTGAACGCTTCCTTCTACTCTATCCCTTTTGTTAACCGAATATCACCCTTCTGAGCAATTGCTAAATGATGAAACTTTATGACGAATGCAGAAATGGAGACTGGTCTGGTGAATGTACAGATTTAGTCTTGTGAAATGCAAATTTTGCTTCCTCCAAAATCGTGTGGTGATGATGAAAATGGCAGAAGTAAAATATGCAGGCCGAGATCTTCTCAAAATATAAGGCGGGCTTTTCCAAACTAGGAAGGAATAGGAAAACATTTAGGCCAGAAGCAAAGATACTAACAAATGGGACGCAATAATAGCAACTCAAGAGCATAACCAGCCATACCCATAACAGGTACAAAGGTAGACTCAAACAACGGGGTTACACACACAACATCTAACTGCTAGGTAGTTGTATGCAAACCTTTTAAATGCTCCTATGAAATAATGCATCATGCCTTCATAAACAAGATAAAAACACAAACTAATTGAGAGCATAAAAGCAAGATACATATCTATCCCATAGTGGATTGGTGTTTCTTTGATGCAGAAAAAATCCCTTTCCCAATCCTTGATAAGCTTGATGTTGTAAATGATGATGGGCAAAATTAGCTCTCAATGTGAAGAGAGTAACTTTGCAAGAATTGTAGATGAATTTATGAAGAATAAGCCTTCTATAAATAGAATCTCAAATGCTAAGAGAGTTCAAAAGAGAGCAATGTGGGATAATAATTTGACCAATGAAATGAAGCCACTTGTCACATTGTGATAGGTTGAGGAATGAACACATTTTGGTCAATGTGCCAAAGAGGGGGAGATTCAAATTTGAATTTGAGAGTTAAATGTTGAGTGGGGGACATGTAAGAGAGAATTTATTTCCATGTTGGAAGGGACAAGTCAACTTGCCTTTTTCAAATTCAAACTTGGAGAATATTCCCAAAAGATGCTTTCTTGAGGGAAAATGATGAATTTATAAATGAATTAAAATGCTTTATTGGTGCAAGTGGGAAAAGCTAGAGGATGTGATGGGTGGTTAGATTATATTAATTAGGATTAGCTTAATTAAGATGATGTTAGATGTTTTTGACCCATTTGACTTAATTGTTTTGATTTATTTAAATCAAAAGGGATAGAATATGGATTTGAGATTTAATTAAATAAAGTGTGTTTTATTTAATTAAAAGGATGATGCAAGATAAAGGTTGATTAATTTGTAGGAGATGAACTTAGAAGATGATTTATGAAAGATGAAACGTTATGATTTGATTAAAATTGATTTATTTAATCAAATGAGGTAATGATGGGATTAGATTAAATAAAGTTAATTTATTCAATTTAAATGGATGATCTTTAGAGGTTGAACTAAATGAACCTGATTTACCTGATGAATGGACGAATGTGTATTTGATTTATTTAATGAGTGGATGAATGTGAATTTGATTTATTTGATGATTGAATGAATATGAGTTAATTAAGTGTGCACTGCTAATTTTGCATGTCTACACAGGGTAGCTATTTTTTTTGAGTCATATCTTTTGATGTAGGAGTAAGATTTTTTCAAATAGGATATTGATGGAAATTTGGTTCCAAGTAGTAATTTTCAATGGTATATGTATCAATATTTAAAGATTATTCTACTAGTGAATTTTATTGTTATTTGAAGTCAGATCTCTCATTTGGACCTTTGAGCTAATAATTTTTTCCCTAGATCTCTAATTTTCACAATTCTTATTACAATGGAGTGGTATTGAGGAATTTTTTTGATCTATCCATGCACTTTTTTCATATTTATCCCTAGGTACAATTTATTCAATATTTTTCAATATCAAATTGCACATGACTATTTGGACATCCTAACACTTGGAGAGATTCTCTTTTTTTTGGAGAGGGGGAGGGCTTCATTTTTAGTATTGATCATATTTGGGAGTTTCTATTTTCTATTGAATCTTGTTTTCTTTGTTAATCTAGATATTTATCTTAGTTCATTATGGGTTTTTAATTGCATCCTTCTCTAATCATTTTGAAAAGGAGAAACTACAAACAATGGGGAGATGGGATATTAAAAAACTTTGTTGGCTTCATCTTTTCCCACAATTGTATGGTCTTGTTCCCGCTCCAAGTACCAATGGTAAGAATTTTTTTGGGAAGTACAAAAGGGATAATGTCTTAGGAGCAATTTATTTTCATGTTAATGATGACACCTTGAATTTAATTACAAACATTGAGTCTCCTCATGCTCTTTGGACTAAATTTTTTGAGATCTATGGAGATCCTAATACACAACCATTACCAAATGATCTTTTTTTATAATATTTTGGACCTCTTGATAATTCATATAACATACCATATGAATTTGATATTGCTCAATATTTTTCTTCTTTGGAGAGTTGAATCTCAAATGATGAGGAAGATGAGGTTTCTCAAATTCTCCTTCTCCTACAAAGACAATTGATGATCCTTCACCTTCATTGATTCCTTGTGCAAAATCATTGATTAAGACTTCCATCATTCTTTCTCGGAAAGACCATCATTTTCTTTCATATTCAACTTTGTGGGATGAACATTTGATAGGTATATTAGATTTATTTTGTGAGTCTCATACTGCAGATTTAGAGGACACACTTGATGGGTTATCTCTCCTCTTTGATGATAGTCATTTCACTATTGTTGTCAAACCATATTTATCTTTAGGCTTGTCCAATATCAATTACTACTTTATCTTGGTTTTCCACCTTCATCATTGATTAGGCATGTATCTGATTTGGTTGCAACATCATCTTCCATGGACATGGAAATACATGAGAAGATTTCAAAGATAACATAAAAACTTCTTCTTCTCAATTCATATATGGAATGGGAAGCATTCTTGAATCTAACTTGGTTTTATTTCTTCCCAAAGGGAGGAATGTTGTTTATAAGAATTGGAACATATTTTTTCTTCAAGAATTCACCATTTTTGTATGATATCACACATTGTGTGTTGGGGGGGGGGGCATACCTAACATGGTCCAATAGTTGGGACCTATCTTGCATCCTTGAATCATATTTTTATTGTTTCATTTGCCTACTTATCCCTTATTTGTACTTAAGGGGAGGTTTTGGCATAAAGAGGGTTTTTTACCTAACTAGTTAACCTAGTAGGTCTCATTCACATGTTAATTTTAATTAGGTCCTAGGAATATTTACAAGTCTTAGTTGTCATAAGATCATATCTTTTCTTATGCCATTTACTTCTTGTGTCTTAGGTCATTTACTATTTGTTGTCTCATGTCATAGGATTAAGTCACCTGTAATAATATTTTCTAATCATATATCTCAACTTGACTATATAAGAAAGGCCTCTTATAAATTTGAATCATAGGGGTGTGTACTATTATTGATCCATTATTGAGAATTACATACAAATTGTATCCATAATCAATCAAGCTATTATCTTTCCACACTCTCTTGTGGAATGTTATCTTTCCTTTTGTAGGTGATCTTGGTTTGTGGGAACTCATTATTAGCTCCTTAGAGTTCACTATCAACTCCACATAAAATTCCCCTTCCTTGGTTAGATTCATCTCATTCATCACACTTCTTATTAGTCCATTTTTAACCTTGAGTGTTTTACCATCAGTTATTTTTCCATTAGCACTCCACCTAAACTTATCAATGATAACCATGCTCAACCTTGGTATGCAACCTAAAACCATCCCCAACCCAAACCTCCACATAATTCCACTCCTAACCTCAATCCCAAACTATACCTCAACCTTAACTTGAGTTCCTCCTTCTGATGCCTACAACATTGATGGTATATTTCCCTCCCCATACCTTCCCACCTATGTTATTCCTACCCATTACTTCTCTTCTCCCCTAGCCTCTCTCTTCTTCCCTTATCTCTACTAGGGATAAATTTTTCCTTCTCTTTCCCCTCTAGAACCATATCTCCTCAGCCCAAACCTATTCTTCTACAAGAAACCAATCCCTCATATTCTACACCACTAATTTCCTCCCTCCCCCTTGATGTGGTAGTTGCCTATAAAAAAAATGGATCATAGAGCATACACATCTATTAACAATACTAAGAAGATTGGGCTTATTTATTCTTCTTTTCCTAAATTGGTATCCCAATTCCCTATTAAACTTCTTGTTTCCTTAATATCAAATTTATTTTCTCTTTAGTATAATTCTTCCATCCTTTCTCAAAAATGTGAAAAATAACTTTTTTTTCAAAATGTTATTTTTTTTTATGTGGGGTATCGTTATCCCCCCCTTAGTGTTATAGGTGCCTTGACTAAAATATATAGTTCACCCTAGAAAGGCCTCATCATATCCTTCCAATAGTGATTTGATTTCATATTGGTCATTAAGATGAGAATGACTTACTAGATGTTTAATGAAACTCAAGTGACATATGTTTTTTATTTTATCCTAGAGGACCCATGTTACTTATGCGAGGACATGGATAGAATATGAATGCAACATTTAACATTTATTCTATTTATTCTACATCATCCTTTATATGTGTATTTCTATGTCTTAACACATTTTAGGATGAATCAAAGCACTAATGCATCCAAAAATCCTTCACAAAAATTATTAGGACATGTGTACCTCTCTTACTCATTGTACCTATCTTATTCATTTTAGGGATAATGCAAAATGTTTGACCTATTTTTTCATAAACCATGTTGACCCAACTAAAATATTTGTTACTAATTATATTTATTTCACTTTTTCTTCCTTCATAATCATTTTTTTGTACATTAGAAGAATAATGAAATGCATCACTATACATTTTTCATATGGTTAAAGAAAGAAAATTGACCCCAGAATGTGTAGATCCATTTGTGTGTCTCTTAATTTATTGTTACTATTTTCTACATGATGCTAACTCTTCCTTTTGCATGTCATTCTATGGGAAAAATCTCAAATTCACCATTCTATTGCTATAAAATCTCTTCTTATCTCTCCCCTCCCTCTTTCTATGGTGGCATCATCACTTCTTCCTGCATACCTCCTATCATCTATGTTCTCCATGTAATTTTTACTTTACACATTGCACCCACTTTAGTTCCTATTAGAATTGCATAATCATTGATTTCACTTAAATTTATACCCTAAATATCCCCGCATTGGATCATCTAATTTTAATATTGACCTATTCCTCTCCCATCTCTTTTTCATTTGCATTCTTTTGTATATTTGAGAATAAGGAAGTTAACTACTTATGCTTTTTAGCATATTTATTTAGAGCATATTATGTGTAATGGATATGTTATCCTCCTGCATGCCTCTTTTTTGAATTCCTTTGTGACTCACATATTTCTTCCCTTCTCTCTAGGTACTCCTTTGTAATGCACATCTTTATTCTTTCCCTCTTTTGTGTAATTCTTCCTTTAATGAAAATTTCCTCTATACTTTCTTATTTCTCTACTTCTTTGTACCTATATACCCTCTATACTTGTTTCTCTCTCCCTCCCTCCCTCCTTCCTTCTCTCAGTCTCTCCACCTTATTCCCTCTCTACCTCTCTCTCTCTCACCTCTCTCCCCCTACATATCCCTTTCTCCCTCCTCTCTCTCTCTCTATCTCACCACCCTCTCCCCTCCCTCCCTACCTCTCCTTCCCTCTCTAATTCTCTCTATCTCCACCCTCTCTATACCTACCTCTATCTCTCTCTATTTCTCTCTCTCACATCTCTCTCTCTCCATCCCTACCTATCCTTTCATCCCTACCTCTCCCTCCATCTCTCCTTCCCTCTATACTTCTCTCCATCTCCCCCTCCCTCTCTCTACCTACCTCTATATATTTCTCTCTCTCGCCTCTCTCTCCATCCCTATCTCTCCCTCCATCTCTCCTTCCCTCTCTACTTCTCTCTACCTACCTATCCCTCTAAACATATTTCTCTCTCCCTCCCTCCCTCTCAATCTATCTACCTTCCTCCTCTCTCTACTCTCATATACTTCTCCCTTCCTCCCTATCTTTGTCTCTCTATCCCAACTCCCTTACTGCCTCCCACCCTCCCCCTCTCTATTCTCTTTCTCTCTTTCTCACCTCTATCTCTCCCTACCTATCCCTCCCTTTTCTCTCTCTATCTCACCTCTCCATCCCTCCCTACCTCTCCTTCGCTCGATGCTTCTCTCTATCTCTCCCTCCCTCTACCTACCTCTCTCTATTTCTCTCTCACCTCTCTCTCAATCTATACCTCTCCCTCCATCCCTACCCATCCCTCCATCTCTCCTTCCCTCTCTTTACCTACCCCTCTCTCTATTGCTCTCACTCCATCTCAAATTCTCCCTACCTACCCCTATATACCTTGTTATCTCTCCCTCTCTCTCTCTCCCTCCTTCCCTCTCTCAATATCTCCACCTTACTCCTCTCTCTCCTCTCTCTCACTTCTCCCTCACTTCCTCTCTATCTCTTCTCCCCTCTCTATTCTCTTTATCTCAACTCTCTCTCCTCCTCTTTCTATCTCCCATCTCCCCCTCTCTCTCCTCTCCCTCTCTACCTACCCCCTCTTTCCAATACCCCTCTCTAGCTACCTCTCTCTCTTCTAAATCCTATCTCTCCTCACCCTCTCTCTACCTATCTCTCCCTTGTTAGTGTAATTAGTTAATTATTACACTATCATAAGTTAACTTAGGTCCTGCATTTAATTAATTAAGTCTTAGGTTGCATTATTAGATAAATCATTTAATAAATGGGATAATATTCCCTTCCTTATTTGTAGGAGATAAGATTCCTTCTAGAAAATGAGTTGTCCTTCTAGAACTTATCTCAACATTTATTAATCATCTAGATAGGGTTCACATGTTGTCACATGTTGTTAGATCATGACACATGGCAACATCTCATGCATCTTAGGTTTTCCTTCTTGCCTATATAATCAGGCATCTTGTTCATTTGTAACATATCAATCAATCAATCATGTCAATAGAATCTCTATTGTGCATGTCTAGTTGCAACACTTTTCTTTGTGGTTGATTATCTTTCCTGGCTCAAAGGTCCTCCATTGAAGACTGTAGCTTCAAGGACTGTGCATCCATAATCTCAACATGGTATCAGAGCTTGTCCAGTGAAACATCAACCCTTGATCAAGAAAGTTGGTGTGCAAGATTCTTGTAGGCTGAAGGTTTCATTGAAGGCTACTTGACTCTTCTCGAGGACCAAGCTAATTTTTGAAGCAGATAGAGTCAGATCCAAGCTCACCATTGTCTTTAGAAGGCCTCGAAACCCTAGGATTGCCTACCCATTCATCAAAATTGGATACATCATCCTGGGAGCTTTAGAGGTATTTTAGGGTTTGCAAAATTAATCGTACTATCCATACAATTTGCAGCAAAAAATCATCCCGGTCAGTTGTCCTCTGAGGAAAAAAAATTTATACGCAGGCCATTTTTCTTTTTCAAAAAAAATCAGGGCATTTTCTATATGTTTTGGCAAAAAATATATTTTGTATTTTTTCAATAGTTTCAAAAAAAAAAATCAGAGCAACCTTGTATTTTAATCTATGGTTGGCATATAAATTTTTCTTTTGTGGCATTGATAAGGGTTTGATTTATTATATAATCGGCACTCATATTTTTTTGAATTGCTATTAAAGCGATATTCAAAAATATAAATATATATTGTTGGCTTATATTTTATAGTCTCCACCATACTGTCCGTCAGCTGCATTTAAGTCTTGCAGGGGGAGGACGGTACTTCAAAGTACCCATCACATTGGCATTATCTTTGTTCATTCATCGATGACCGGTGTTTTGACCACCGACGTCCCAATCACTAACGACTAGACTCTTTCTAGTAGTTCCAACTTCTCGCCGTCGACCTTTCCTGTCCGCCCGTCATCCTCCGTGGTCACCCATCGATGTTTGCTTCACCAGAATTTCTTACCAGCCAATCTTGCTGGAGTTTGTTCCTGCCAACCGAGCTCGCATCACCAACAGGTCACCCACCGACGGTGTCTCCAGCTAGCGGCACCGCCCCAGATGCTGCCCAATAGCCACCCCACCGCCACTTCACTTGGCGATGCCTTATTTTTTTTCCAGCACTCAACCCTCGGTCATATCAACGACCGGGGGCCAATTTTTTTTAGCCCAGGTGCTTAATTTCTACACCTAGTTAGCCTGCAGGTTGCCTAATATAGGCATTTTTTAAATTTTATCACAACTTTCACCCAGGATATCAAAATTTGGCAAACGATATACTGTCATAAAGGTCTTTCCATCTACTTTCTAGTGGTGACATTAGTTCTACAAAAAATTTCTTGCAAAAAATTCTACAGTCAACTGAATTCAAAACCCTAATTTGGACATAAAGGGTCATAACTTTGTAACCGCTCATTAGATTTCAGTGATTCTAGCGGCATCAGGAAGGTGATTCAGATATTTTTTTTCATCAGTCTAGCCCCTTGATCACTTTCAATTCCAAATACTCTTGCATGAGATTTTTTTCAATTTGGTACATTTGATCAATAACTTGGTTATTTTGAAGCTTGGGACAAGTTTGTTTGATTTGGTTAGCATCACTTCAATTGTACATCATATTTGGAAGCTTTTATTTTTTGTTGAAGGTCAGTGTCTTTGTTTTTGTGGAGAAATTTCATTATGGGGCTTGCATATTATTCTCCTTTGACTATGTTGCATGAGGATAACTATAAGCAATGGCGAGATGGGATCTGCCACCATCTTCATTCACTTGATTTTTTGCCACATCTATTTGGTATAGGTCTTCATCCAAGTGAAGGAATTCAAGAATTTGCTTGGAGTTGCAGTAGATACACTATTTTGAAGATCATTGAGATGCAAGTTGATTGTGATATTTTGAGAATTATTGATCATTGTGATTGTCCTCACATTCTTTGGGCTAAGATTTGGGATATCTATGGACATTTAGATACTCCACCATTCCCTGATGGTCATGATTTAGAATGTCATTCTTCAAATTAGGTTCCCCACGATGATATTGTTGTGCAGGAAGTTGATTGCCTTGATCTTTCTGAAGAGGTTGACAAGGTTCCTTTCGGTGCTTCTTCTTCATCAGAGACAGTTGGTATCCCTTCACAATCAGTGATTCCTTGTCCAGAGTCATTGATTAAGGCTTCCACCATCATCATCGATCAGGACACATTCATTTTTTCAGACTTGGCATCATAGGATAGCTTTGTTTCAGGCATCATTGACTTGGCTACTTCTACAGGTTTGGAGGACATTCTTGAGGGGATATCACTCCTCTCTTCAAAGATTTCATATCTAAGACTTCTTCCCTGTCATTTTATTCAGGTTTTGAGGTTTCTTCTGCATCCACCATTGGATTTTCTTTAGACTTCCTTCAGTGGTTTTGAGGACACTTCATTTGGGGGGGAAATCAAGTCTCCATCATATCCATCATATTTATCACATTATTGTCTTTGGATATTGTTTAGCATCAGTTTTTGCATTATCCTGCTTTGTCACCCTCTTCATTGATTGTGGCATCTTCATCTTCAGGTAAGGAGACAACTGAGCAGAGTTCAGAGACACCATCATCCACCTTCATCTTTCCTTCCTTCAATTCCTATCCGGAATGGGAAGCATCTCTCTACTTGCAATTGGTTTTTTTCTTCCGAAAGGGAGACAAGTTGTTTGTCGACATTGGATCCTGTTATGTCTTCAAACATTTACCATCTTTGCAGGTGATCACATCTTTTGGGGAGGCTATTTAGTCTCTCTCTATAGTATCCATTTGACGGATGGTGTACTTGGGGGGTATTTGGGATTCCTCTATCCTTCCCATCCTAATCTCATTTTTTTCTTTTTCATCTCCTTTTTGGAGAGGGGTTTTCTTCCCACTAGGTTTTCCCCTTTTCTCCAGTTGTGGGATATTTTTTGCATCTTCATGTGCATGGGTACCTAACATGGCCTTATAGCCAGGACCCATCATCGATCACCATCTATGCATAATCATTGCATTTTCCTCCCTAAGTTGAACTTATGGGGGGGTGTTAGTGTAATTAATTAATTATTACACTAGCATAAGTTAACTTAGGTCTTGCATTTAATTAATTATGTCCTTGGTTGCATTATTAGATAAATTATTTAATAAATGGGATAATATTCCCTTCCTTATTTGTAGGAAATAAGATTCCTTCTAGAAGATGATTTGTCCTTCTAGAACTTATCTCAACATTTATTAATCATCTAGATAGGGTTCACATGTCACATGTTAGATCATGACACATGGCAACATCTCATGCATCTTAGGTTTTCCTTCTTGCCTATATAATCAGGAATCTTGTTCATTTGTAACATATCAATCAATCAATCATATCAATAGAATCTCTATTGTGCATGCCTAGTTGCAACACTTTTCTTTGTGGTTGATTATCTTTCCTGGCTCAAAGGTCCTCCATTGAAGACTATAGCTTCAAGGACTATGCATCCATAATCTCAACATCCCTCTCTACTATCAATCTCAACTATCTCTCTCCCCCTTCCTCTCTCTCTCTCTCTCTCTCTCTCTCTCTCCTCTCCCTCCCTCTCCTCTTCCCTCTCTAATTCTCTCTATCTCTCTACCTATGTCTACCCTTTCCCTCTCTAATTCGCTCTAGAGAGAGAATGGTGAGACAAAGAGAAGTAGAGAGAGAAGGAGAGAATGAGAGAGAAAGATGGGGATGGAGAGAGAGATGAGGGAGGGAAGGAAGGAAGGAAGGAGTAGGGATAGATATGTAGAGAGGTGTGATAGAGAGAGAGTAGAGAGAGAAGGAGGGAGAGGGAGAGAGAGAGGTGGAGAGATAGAGAGAGGGAAGTGTTGGATGTTGTGGATGTGTTGCTGATATGTGGTTGTCATTGATGTCAACATTATTAGCATTTGGTGTATCAGAGGCTGTATATGTTGAGGATATTGAGAAAATTGTAAAAGAAAGTGTTCCAGGTTCCAAGTGGAACTGTGCAGGTCATGAAGGAATCTTGTTCTTTACTTTGAAGTTCAACTACTATGGACTAAAGGGTTTATTCTTGAGAGTATCTAGAACATCTATCAGAGGTTTTAGAAGTCTATGTATTGATTTGATCATGTTGTGGTCTGATAGTGTTTTTGTGGTGTCTGTCAATGTTCCTAAGTGAAGTTTGTGTGATTCTAGAAATCTCAGTTGCTACAAATGTTTCTCTCTTGTTTATTGATGTTTTTGGATGTCTCTAGATCATGCTCTATATTTGTAGTACATCCACATTAATCGGTGTGCTCATGTTCAAAGATCTTTTCTTGTACATGTTCAATTTTTCATTTTCTAGACGACATGATGATGGTAGCGTGTTGTGGATTTTTGAGGTGAAATTAATTGAAGTCTTTTTGTGTTGGAGATATTAATTTGGGTCTCCACTATGTTGTGTCTGATCCTGGTGGATTCGTATTAAAAATTTATTTGTAGATTTGGGCCGACATTGCAAATATGTTTTATTTTCCTGGCTGACTAAGTTGATGAAATCTCATGTAATTGATATATAAGAGTGATTACTTCATTGGTGCAAAGTGTGCTTCATGTGATGGGTATGCTCCTATGTGTGTATGTGCGAATATCATTTGATTGTAGAGAATAGTGTTAAGAAGATTGAGCGAAGTGTGAAATAGTTTGTGAAGTATTTTTCTATACTTAATTGGAATTGTAATCAAGCTTGTGCAAAAGCTAATTTTTTAGTTCATACCCTACGGATTTTAATCCTATTTTGTACTTTTGGCTAGTGATCCCCTTCTATAATTAAGCAATGAGCTCTAGGAGGTGTGCCTGAATGCGTGTGCATTACCCTTTATTGATTTCTTTATACTTTTTATAGGGTGTAATCTTGTGGACTAACATCCACCATGGTTTTTCCCCTAATAGGGTTTCCACGTAAAAAATATTGGTTTTCTTTGTCTCTCTAATGTGTTAATTGTTTATGGTTAATTTCTTATTCATTAGATCTAAGATTAAGTTAAGTAAAGCTTGAATATTTTATTATTTTGTGACAATTGATTCACCCCCCCTCTCAATTTCTGTCCTTTTTTTCCAACAATTAGTATTAGAGAATATTCTTCTAAAGAAGTCTAAAAGCTTGATGTGATTTGAGATGGAAACATTCAAGAAGGACAATCCAAGATTTGAAGGAACTAACTATTCACTGTGGAAAGTCAGGATGCAATGTCACCTAAGGTGTATTGGTGAAGCCTACTGGAAGATTACAAAAGATCCATATGTTATTCCTCAGAGTGGTCCCTCAACTACTGATGAGATCAAAGATTTTGAAAACAATATTAGGGCTATTGAAGCTTTGGTGAGTGCTTTGATAGATTCAGAGATGGAAAATGTGGTAGGACTATAGGAAACTCATGAGATTTGGACAAAGTTGCAAAATTTGTATGAAGGAGATGCACAGGTGAAGATGGATAAGCTATAGAGTTTAAAAGGAAAGCATGAGAATTTGAAGATGGTTGAAGATGAAAATATCACTTCTTTTATGCAAATAGTAAATGAAATAGTGATGAGTATTACATGTGTCGGTGGTTCCCTAGATGAGGATGAAATTGTAGCTAAGATACTTAGATCCTTGCCTCCCTCCTACAAAGTGAAGGCTCACGCTATTGAAAACTGAATCAACATTTAAGGCTACTATATCTAAAAGTAACAAGCAAAGATATGGTCCAGAAGAATGTTCCAAAAAGATATCCAAGTATGATGAAGAACTGAAACAACTTGAAGATAAATAAAGAGAGGTAGAAGAATTGGAAGCACTGATTGTAAAGAAAGAAGGTAGATGAAAAGGTAAGTAGGAAGGAGTGTTGCCTATTAAATGTTTTTCATGTAGTAAAATAGGTCATTTTGCATCAAGATGTCTTGAAAGAGTTCCTAGATCTAAGCCTAAAAATTCTAGATTCCAAAATAAATGTTACTTTGCTTAAGGAGTGACTGATGATGAGTTTGATAAAGATAATGGAAATAAAGATTAATGGGTTTTCATTGCTACCATTGAAAATAGTCATGTGGCTACTAAATCTACTAAAGACGAGATAGCTCTTGCATCCTGAATTGAAGAAAATGATGAGTGGATTATTGGCAGTGGATGCTCACATCATATGACTAGAGATAAAAACAAATTTGTAAGTCTAGAGAAATATGATGGTGGTGTTGTAAGATTTGGAGACAACAATGCTAGTGTGATTTTTGGCAGAGGTTCTATTTTTCTTGGTGGTAAGGATAACATTGATGATTTTATTTATGTTGAAGGCCTGAAGCACAATATTTTGAGTGTTGGGCAGATGGTGGAAAAATGTTATGATCTATAATTCAAAGATGGAAGATGCAAGATACATGGAAGTTCTAGCAATATGATTGCTACTAGTAGAAAGACAAAAGGTAATATTTTCACCTGAATACTACTAGTGGGAGTTGTTTAATTTCTCAAATAGATGAAAATTGGTTGTGGCATAGGTGGATGTATCATGTAAATTTTGATAACATTGTCAAGGTAAGTTCCACTCAAGCAGTAAGAGATTTACCTAAATTAGTGAAGCCTGCTAACACAATTTGTAAGGAGTGTCAAATGGGTAAACAGACTAGAGTCTCCTTCTAGAGCAAACAGTTTCATTCAAATGATTTGTTGGAGCTGCTACATACCAGCCTTTGTCGTCCCTCTAGAGCCAAAAGTCTTCATGGAGAAAGGTACTTTATGTTGATTATTGATTTCATGATTACTCTAGAATGATATGGGTTTCCTTCTTAAGAGAAAAATGTGATGTACTAGAAAAGTTAAAAAGTTTCAAGGCTATGGCAGAGAATGAGAAAGGTCTGAAAATCAAGTGTCTGAGATCTGATAGAGGTGGTGAGTTCACTTCCAAAGAGTTAAACTCTTTTTGTGCAGAACATGGAATCGAAAGACAGTTATTTCTCCCCAAACCCCTCAAAAAAATGAAGTTGTAGAAAGAAAGAATAGAACAATTTTTCATGTTGCTAGAAAAATGATGATATAAGGAAATGTGCCCCAGATCTATTATTTTGAAGTTATAAGCATTGTTGTGTACATTTTAAACCAGGTAAATGTTAATGGCAATTTTGGTAAGACCCCTTTTGAGCTATGGTTTAGTTACAAGCCTACTGTTAAATATTTCAAGATCTTTGAAAGCAAATCTTATATCAAGAGAGATGATGATATAGGAAAGTTTGATGCAAGAAGCGATGAAGGAATCTTTTTAGGTTACTCTACTAAAAGCAAGGCCTATTGATGCTATAACAGAAGACTAAGAAAGATGGTTGAGAGTGTGAATGTCAAAGTTGATGAGGATTCTGCTAAATCATCTAGATAATGTGGATATGATTCAGATGAAGACAATACAAACAAAGGGAAAAATGTTCAGACACCAAATCTACTTCAGATTATTCTATATGTTCTGATAAATCAACCTCAATTCATTCTGGTAAATCAACTTGTAACATCATGAAATATAGCAAAGGAAAGAAAACACTCAATACGATCAAGCTCTAATGCAATCTAAAGTCAAACAACAAAGAACAGAGGAAAGATAAAACATAAATAAACTAAAAAATATCACCCAATATCTACATAATTCCATGTATAACCTCAATTTCCCTTCTCCATTTTGATGTTGTAGTATAATTTCCCTCATATTTCTCTTGTGCAAGTATAGCTTGTGATAGTGATTTAGTAAAACATCGAAGATTCAAATAATAGATATGCTTCCAAAAGTCATAATATTTCAGGAGAGATTGAAATGATGAAAGACAAATCAATTTATAGAAAATTGATCATTCAAATGAGAGGTTAGGATTGAAAGATCGATAGACGGTTAAGATCAAATGATTCAACATGCATTATGATAATTGTTAGTACTGACATGAGTGATGCAAACTAGAAATAGAAATAAAGATTAAATAAATGATTTAATCTTTGAGTTTTGTATTTGAAAATAGAAGAATATTCTTTGCATGAAAAAGATAAAGATAGGATTAAAGCAATGCTCTATTCGAACGCATGCACACAATTTAATTAATTAAATAAAGATATTTAATTAATACGCATGTACATGCAAATGCATTAGAACTAGATGACTGAATGATTTGACAAAGAGATTACTTGCAAAAGCAACTCAAACATTAAATCAGGAGTTAACTAACCGATTTAAATAGATCTCAAGTCAAGTCAAAGTGAATACTCAGATAACTTACACAATTATCTAAATATAGAAGAATGTGTTAAAATAGATTTTTACGAATTAAATGATTTATTTAATTTGAGATTTGATATTTGAAGAATAATTAAATAAATAAGATTTATTTAATTAAGTGATGAAGGGATTAAATGAATAATTAAATAAATAAAGAAATTATTTAATTATAGTTGAAATATGATAAAAGGTAAATTAAATAAGAATTTATTCAATTGAAGAAGAAGGATAAGGTTAATTAGTAACATTATTTAAATAAAAAGCATTTATTTAATTAATCAGATAGAATAAAGAAAAGTGTGAATTAATTAAATAATTTAGATTATTTAATTAATAGTTGAAATGAAGACTTTAGAAATTAAATAATTGACATTATTTAATCATGACCATGGAAAAACGAATTATGAAGAAATATTGAAGTCGCAGGCTTAGACTAAATTTCGATGTCTACATTTGCCCCTCTTTGATACAATGTCATTTTGACATTGTGTCAAAGAAAATCAATCAAACATATGCCCTAGTAATGCCCCGATGTAAAACAAGTAAAGATATGTCCCCTTGGGAAAATTGACAATTTTTTGAAAAAAATTCAAAAAAATTGGAAATAATCTTGATTAGTCAATTTGTTAGCCAAAAATGCAATGGAGTTGATAGAATTGAATTTGGAAGTGTTAGGGATAGGTATGGGTCGATTGAATTTGGAAGTTTACATAGCCAGTTAGAAGAAATACCACCAAAACCCTAGGTATAAATAGGAAATGGGGTAAAAACCCATTCATTTTTACCCACATAGCTTTGAAATTTGAGATTTTTGCTATGCACCCTCAGCGAAGATGTCTCCCATTCTGCACACCAACCATCAAGTGTACAAGATCCAAACCTTCAAGCGGCCAGCCGACGTGGACCCCCCGGTATGTACTTAGATATCAACTTTTTAATTTTTTATTTTCATGCTTTTTTATGCGTTTAATTTCAATTTTCATCATGTGTCACTTTATTGGAAAGTTGTATTTGCATGCGGTTCAATGCATTTGTGAATTCACGTATGATGCTTAGTGTAGGCATTTAAAATTTTGATGCATTTGTTTTTTCTTTTGATGCATATGAGAAATAGTTACACATTTACATTTAGCATAGATGCATGCATATTTTGGTTACGCGTTTGAGAATGGTTCAATGCATTTGCAATTAATCAATGCATTTGCATTTAATCAACGCATTTTTCATTTAGGATGGATGTTCGTATGTGACGATGTAATGAGTCGCATTTAATTTTGACTTGCATTTGATATTGCTATACACAGTTGTGATTTAAAATGATGCATGCAACATTTTATAGTGCATTTGCAAATTAAAATGACGCATTTGGTTTCTTGTTGTAACACAATTGCAAAGGAATGACACATTTGCAAAATAATGACGCATTTGACTAGCATTTGATTTTGTCATTTTGCATTAGGATAGGTGATTGATTCTAACATGAGGCATGTATAATGCCATTGTAGGTTGTTTTGGACCCTATGTATACGTGAGAATCAAGACCATTGACTTTTTGCTTCTAGGATAGTTTGTGGAGTGCGGAGAAACGGTTCTTATTTCATTTGGGTCTCCTGCATGTGATAGACATGCCCATCATTCAGGCAAACTAGGGTCTACTAATAGAATTATGCGAGCGGTGGCACTCAGAGACTTCTTCGTTTCACCTACCTACTGGAGAAGCTATAGTTACTTTGGAGGATGTCCATAGGATTTTGAGACTTCCTATTAGAGGGACCAGAGTCATGTATGAAACTCAGAGGGGATTCTCTGAGATGTGCAGATATTATCCTCATGAGGATATTAGACAGTTAGGTATTGACCATTATGAGATTAGGTGGCATGTATTGGCTTTGAGGTTTAGGCAGTTAGACTATCTATTGTGTACATTGATAGGTGGTATAGTCCTCCCTTACCATCGAGGTCATGGATTTGTTGTGGGATGGGGAGAGATGTTGGTTGGTATGCTAGAGCATCAAGAGGTGTATGCTTGGGGTCCTTGTCTTCTTGCCATGTTATATTTTCATTTGCATGATATAGTCTATTGAGAGGCACAATCTATGAGTTTTGGTACCATGCTCTTGATGGTATGGGCATGGGAACACATTTCCATCTTTCATCACCAGTTATAGTTTATGTACAATATGGAGCACCCTATGCCTCCTGTTATGCAAGGGCTAATACTCAGCACCATATGGGAGATACTAGATATTTGAGACATGCTATTGATACCATGGTACAATTCACATGGAGACCATACTTGGGTTGTCCAAAGTGGTCAGACAAGGATGATCATTTTCCATATTGCCATCAGACATAGTATCTAATTAGGCAAACTATTTTACATGTTCATATTATAGAGAGACATTTTCAAGATCATGTGTTGTGTCAGTTCGGAGAGGTTCAAGATGAACCTAGAGGATGAGTAGAGTTTTCAAGATCTTCTAGGGAGGTTACACTTTGGGGTTTTGAGATTCTTGTGGCAATGAAAGAGGAAGACATTGATGCATTGCAAGTAGTGTAGTGGGGGTGGAGAGATGGTTTGGTAGATCCAAGTACCACCAAGGCATATGATCAGTGGTGGACCGTTCATAGGCTGATTCCCCTTACAGACCTAGATCAGGATGCGCCGATAGAGTGGCGAGGGACAGGATCGCAATAGGAATGGCAGAGGCAGAGGTTGGAGAGGTGGAGGTGGTCGTGGTGATGATGGAGATGGTCATGGATGTGGTCATTAAGGTGGTGGGAGAGGGAGGCATGGACAGAGGGGATGAGGTCCACCTTTATCACCTATCCGCAAGGAGGGATAGGAGGAGGAGGATGTGCATATGCTAGATATTGGAAGAGGTGAGGAGGAGGTGCATGTTGAGATTGGTAGGGATGAGGTTCATGTTGGAGTTGTTGGGGAGGAGCATTCCACAAAGGAGGAGGCAGACTGAGAGGAGGCTAAGATTGATTCCCTTGGTTTACTTAGTGTCTATCAGGATGATGAAGAGGATGAGGATGATCAAGAGCATGAGGTCTGAGATAGGATTTTGGAGTTAGAGGATGATGATGATGGGTTGGAGAGGGTGAGACATGATGATATAGGGGTAGTTGATCCCAACATTGCTACACTTCATGCTCAACTTGCATCTTTGGAGGAGCAGATGAGGGATTTGATGTCCAAGCAAGATGTACTATGGATGGAGAGAGACAAGGCTTATATAGATAGGGATCAAGCTGTTGGTCAGACATAGGAGACCAAGCAGCAATTTTCTAAGATCTGAGCTCTTTATAGTGGACCATTTGATGCATTTTCCAGAGAGTTAGTCCAATCTATTGTGAGGGATTCATATTATAGATATTTTTATGAGGCAGTAGCTCCTCCAAAGAGATTGGATCTAAGTTTTTCATAGGCACATAGTAACAGGTCTTAGACTAGGACCCACACTAGGACAGTTAGCACAAAGGGTGTTGAGCAGCCACACAAATCTGGTACATATGATAGGCCACATTTAGGACATAGGTCATCAAGATCTCGGCATCATTCATTTGCACATGCTAGTCATGAAAGAAGTGGCAGTTCAAGATAGGGAAATTTCTTGATATGTATTGAGACATTGTATTATGATCATATAGCCTACAGGCTTCCATATTTATTGATACATTATGACATTGTGATGTGACACTTTTGAGCAATATATATATATATGATTTTGGCAACAATTCTCATGATATGCAGTCGTTTATTTATACATGTTATGTCTATATGAGATTCCTATGTGATGGATGAGCATATCTACTTTATGATGTGTTTATGCAACCTATGATGTGATGTTGCTTCTATGTGATGATGTATGTATTAATATTTATAATGTCGATGGATGTTATGTATGTAATTTTTAATTATGAGATGTGATATGATGTTATATGTACAATGCTTTCTACATGTGATGCTATACATTTGATGATGGATGTAATGTGATGCATGTATTTACATTTGTTATGTACATGTAATGCTTATGATATGTAATCTATGATGATGAATGTCTATTATGCCATGATGTCCTAGATATGATAAATGCCTATATGTTTTTATATTTCAAATGCAAGATGTATGTATGATTGATGATGTATGATTTGGAAATGATATTTCCAATATGAAATTATATGCAAGATGATTTATATTTTTGTGTGTCATGGGACTCCATCATAATGCAAGAAAGAATAATTGTTATTGAGGAAAGAAAGATTAATAAATAATAAAAGAAGTGAGATGGATATTAGTATTAGCAATCTTTGATGTTTCACTGTATCACTTAAAGGCATTGCACTTTATCATCATTGGGCGAGACTAATACAAATGGAGAAAAACACCACGATATGACATAGATCAAGGTGTGAAAGATCATCCACTTGCTAACAACAAACAGTTGCAGACAAGGATTTTCGTAACTCATACTAAGGGAAAAGTTCCCCAGTATTTTTGTCAAGACAAACCACAAGCATCAAACAAAATAAAAGATGGGTCATGAGACGTCATCGCTCCTCTAAATCCTTCATGGGACATCCTTGAGGAAACTAGTAACATGACTCAAAATCAAAGTTAAAAGACAGTCGATAGACAAAAGTCAAAGAAAATAGAATTTTGATGCATCGTTGCTTCTCTAAATCCTTCATGGGATATCCTTGAGAAAGCAAGTAACAAGATTCCAATCATAAATTAAAAGATAGTCAATAGACAATAGTCAAAGAAAATAGAATTGTGATACATCGTTGCTTCTCTAAATCCTTCATGGGACATCCTTGAGAAAGCTAGTAACATAATTCCCATCATAAAGTTAAATAAAATGATAAGATAAATAAGCCATAAATTCAAAGACAGTAAAATATTTGCCAAAACTTGATCTTGTTTGTTTGATTTGTTTTGATTGATAAAGGGATTGATTGATAGAGCATGGTTTCAGGAGATACACATACTAGATAAGACTTTTAGTCTAGTTTTGATGTTATGACTAGTTGTATAAGGCATGACAAAGCCTAGTTTCAGAAAGGCATGTATTGTATAAGACGAGTCTAATGTCATTGATGTGATAACCTATGTAAGGCTATGTTTATTGTTTGACAATGTTGATATGCAAGAAGGAATCATCCTATATAAGACATAGATTATTATGATAATATCAATATTCAAGAAGGACTCATCCTAAATAAGACAAGTTGATTGTTTTGATGATATTTGTTTTCAGGAAGGACATATCCTGTAGTAGACATTAGTTGATTTGTTTTGATTGTTGCTTTGGAAATTTGTTTGATTTGTCTTAGACACATTGTTGACTTGTTCACCAGATTGATGCATGACTTGATATGATGTGTTGAAAATTGACTGTGTGTGATGATGAACCCTAAAGGACTGACCTAGTGTACCCTTGAGGGCTTATCTATTGACAGCCTTACCTATGTTATACACACAAAGACCTCATAGTTCGGCTTGACTTTGACTGAAAAGACTAAACAAAAATATAAGACGTGTGTGATAGTGAATGTGAAAAACCCTAATGGACTGACCTAGTATGGCCTCGGGGTCTCATCGATTGATGGCCTTGCCTACGTTATACACATAGAGACCTCGTAGTTGGGCACAACAAATGACCTTGTCATATAGACAATTGATTGAATCATGATTTTATATAGAAAAACCTAAATAGATTGACCTAATGCCTCGAGGACACATTGAAAGATGACCTTTCCTACGTCTAGTTGTAGAGGAAACGTAGTTTGAAAAATGACAAAGACCGACAAGTGCAACTGACTCTGACTCTATTTTTTTTGGATTTTCAACAATTTTGATTTTTTTATCTTTTTTGAAGTTTTTTGATGTTTTTATATTTTATTAGGACATTTTGTGATGTTTTTGGATTTTTTCTATGGTTTTATGTCTTTAAAATAGCCAATGTTTGAACCAATATGGCATAGGTCTAGTGCTTGCCCCTAGTTGAGTATAAGACCAATTGATTATGAATAGGATAAAATGGGGGATATGAAATGCAATTGATGTCAATCATTCCAAGTTATGGGAAAGACTACCACTTATTATGAGTGGTATGTACAAGTGATGGACGATAAAGATAGGTACAAAGATAAATAGTATGTATAGGAATAAGGGATATGTACAAGGATGTGGACTATGTATAGGGATGTGGACTATGTACAAAGAAGTTCGATTAGAATGATAGTAGACAAAGGAGAAGAGTCAACTACACATGGCACCTGTTTCCCAGGTTTTCACCATTGTACTTATCCAAAGTGCCACCAAAGTGGTTTTCACTATGGGATGAATTATTTATCTTTACTATTTTCTAGATTTTCTTATTTTTTTGATGTTACCAAGATGCCTATTTTCCAACTTTTCACTTAGGTAACGATTTTTTTTATTTTTTAATTTTTTTTGTATTTTTAAGGCTCTCAGAAGCTATGCATAGAACTTCTTTAGATGAATACTATTGATTGGCGAGGACAATGGTTCCCCTTCAGGAGTAGAGATTTGATATGCTCCTGATCCCAAAAGCTTCTATAATAATATAAGATCCTAACTAGTTAGGTTTAAACTTTCCTAGTTTCTCTCTGTCTGCTTGATTCTTTGGGTTCTCCATTAAGACCACATCATCAATGTCAAAGTTTATGTTCAATACCTTCCTGTTATAGCTATGATGAAGGTGATTCTGATATGCTTGGAGATGGTCTAATTATTTTTGTCTTCTCTCATCTAGTAATTCTAGCTCATGGAGTCTCGATACTCAGTACTCTTCATCATCATTGTGCCCTTTCAAGGATACCCTCAAGGAAGGAATCTCAACCTCAATAGGAAGAATGGCTTCAGAACCAAATACTAGTGAATATGGAGTGGCGCTAGTGGGAGTACGGATGCTTGTTGGATAAGCCCATAAGGTGGGATTAAGTTGTAAATGCCAATCGTGGCCAACATCATTAACAGTCTTTTTGAGGATTCTAATGATAGTTTTGTTAGATGCCTCTGCTTGGATGATACCTTGTGGGTAGTATGGGGTGGAAAAATGATATTGAATATGGAATTCTTCACAAAGATGGTGTACTTCTTAGTTCTTGATTAGATGACCATTATCTATGATTATGGAATGAGGGACACCATACTGACAAATGATATAGTTCAAGTTAAACTTAGAGATCTATGGGCTAGTAATGTATGTCATGGGAATAGCCTCAATCCACTTAGTAAAATACTCGGTGGTAGTTATGATGAACTTGTGGCCATTGGATGATGTGGGATGGATCTTACCTATGAGGTCAAGTCCCCATTGGGTGAAGCTCCATGGTGATGTTATGGGATGAAGCTCCTATGTTGGTGCATGTATCAAGTCTTCATGAACCTGACATTGACAACATTTCTTTACAAAGAAATATGAATCATTTTCCATAGTAGGCCAATAGTAACCTAGTCTCATAATCTTTTTAGCTAAGGTAGGACTACTAGAATGGGAACCACATATACCCTCATGCACCCCACACAAGGTTGCTTATGCTTCATCAAAATTGATACATCTCAGTAGGGTATTATCTAAGGCACGTCTATATAGGGTGTCTCCAACAATGGTGTATTTAGCTAACTTATGAAGGAATGTCCTACATTTATTATTTGAAAGGACAGGGGGTATGATTTCAACATGGAGGTAGGCATAGATTTCTTTGTACCATGGGGAATCAAGACCAACAATGTCACATACCATCTCAGAATATGGGATATCGTAGGCCAAGACCAAAATTTGTTCTACCAAGAACTCAAACTTAGGAACATTGCTAGGAATGTCTAGAAGTGATGCAATAGTTGCCATAGCGTATACTACCCTATTTAGAACATGAGGTATCTAATGAAATTTTAACTTGTCAAAGTACTAATTAAAACTATCTACCATGCATTTGTATGGAGCAAGCTTCTCATCCTTAGTCTCATAATCATCATTTTCATGTTTGATTACTAGTTGAGAATCACCATATATCTGTAAATTCTTAATTTTCCACTTGACTGCCATGCATAACCCTATCACTAGAGCTTCATACTCTGCTCTATTTTTAGTACATGGGAATGCAATCTTGAATGACTTAGGGATGGAATCAGCCTATGGTGTGATAAATAGTATACCAGCCCCTAAGCCATGACTTGTATGTGAGCCATCAAAGTATAGTTTCCAAGTTGTGTTTGTGTCAACTGTGAATATAGACTCATTAGGAAATTTGCAACTAATAGGTGATCTACTTGTATTGGTGTGTCAGATAACTGATCAACAATGACTTGTCCCTTAATATCCTTTCTTTCTACGTACTGGATATCATACTCACTAAGTATCATAACCCATTTGTCTAGTTGCCCTATTAATGCTACTTTGTTGAGAAGATATTTCAGAGGATCTATCTTGGCAATCATCATTGTCTGATGATTGAGCATATAGTGCATTAGTTTTTGAGTAGAAAATACTACTTCAAGACAAGCACATTCAATGGTACTATAATTGAGCTCATAACCTACCAAAGTCCAAGTGATATAGTATACTACCCTTTCATGACCTTCATCATCAGTTTGTGCCAACAATGCTCCTAGTGATGATTAGTTTTCTGAAATATAGAGAATTAATTGTCATCCTTCAACAAGTAGTATTAAGACTCATGGTGTGAGTAGATATTCTTTGATAAATTGAAAATCCTCTTCACACCTAACTTTCCATGAAAAGAGTACCCCTTTCTTAAGTAAATGTTGAAAAGGATGTGTCTTATTTGCTAATTGCACTATAAATATTTTGATGGATTGCAATCTCCCTTGTAATGTCCTTAGCTGATTGAGATTAGTTGGTGGAGGCATGTCTATGATTTCTTTTATCTTGGATGAATCCACTTCAATTCCTTGTATGGAAATGATATACCCTAAAAGCTTTCCTGATTGTACCCCAAACACACATTTCTTGGGATTTAGTCTCACTTTATACTTCTCTAGCCTTTGAAATATATTGTCTAAAACCTATAAATGTTTTTCCATTGTCTTGGATTTAAATATAAGGCCATCGACATAATCCTCCATAAGAGTGTGTACAAGGTCATGAAAAATAGTGGTCATGGCACACTGATAGGTTGCTCTAGCATTCTTGAGTCTAAAGTGAATAACATTCCAACAATATGTTCCCCAAGGACATGTGAAAGCTATTTTAGGTTGGCCTTTAGTTGCAATTCTGATTTGATTATATCCTAAAAATCCATCCATAAGGGACAACATCTCATATCCTGTTGTCATGTCTACTATCATGTTTATGTTAGGCAAAGGGAAGTCATCCTTAGGGAAAGCCTTGTTGATATCTCTAAAATTTGTGTAGATGCGGATGCCCTCTATTGTTTTAGTGACTGGTACAAGATTGAACATCCAATCTACATAGTCGATTGATCTAATGAAACCAACGTCTAACAATTTCTTGAGTTCTTCCTTAACTAGTAAAGCAATATGTGGGTGCATTTTCCTCAATTTTTGTTTCACTAGTTTTACACCTAGTTGTAAGGGAAAGTGATGTAGAACAAGTTCAGGATCTAGCCCAGGCATGTTTACATATGACCAGGAAAAATTTATTTGTCTCAGTGTGAAGAAGTTGTGGAATTCTAGCTACTCTTCTTTTGTCAATGACGTTGCAAAATAGACCAGTCGAGGATTCTCTTCTGTGCCTATGTTGACTTCTACTAATTATTCAACGAGCATGGGTAAATTTTCCTGTGCAAAGGGGATAATGTTCAAACCTCCATCCTTAGGTGCCTCAGAGAGGTTTTCACCTCCAGACACATCCTTTATTTTTTCTTTTTCATTGTCTAGAGGTGCCTTTCGGTTTTCACCTAGAGACTCGTCTTTTTTATCTTTTTAATTATTTTCCTCATTTTTATGAATGGAGGGTTGAAAAAATCCCCTAAAATATGCTTTGTTGTCCAATTCAATGGTAAAACTAGCCTTGTGATCACCACTAGGTATGCCTTCTTGTAATCCCAGGAACTCAGCAATTGCTTCACCGTTCTCAAAAATGTCTAAGATGGGTGTGTCTTGTTGGTCCCAATCAATGAGTTGGGGATAAACTAAGAGAATTTCATCGTCGGAGTTGTCAAATTTCAAAGGAGTAAAGGTAAGGATTGAGTTGTTCGTATGGTCACAAAATTTTTGTACTAAGTCCTTTTTTCTCTTTGGTTTAGATCTAGGTGGATTTAGAGGTGGGCCTAATGCCAAGGTTTGGTTATCTAAAATAGATGTATTAGGTTGCCAAGAGATAGGATCGAGAGATTCCCAATAGTAATGTTTAAACCATTCCTCTTTTGTCATATTCTTTGGTGGATAGGAATTCAATGGATTTGGTGAGGATTTCAACATTAAGTCAAGTTCTCCAAATAACTTGTCAAGGTCCATGGAAGAGGTGGAAGAGAGGGAATCCCATTCATATTCATTTGAGTCAAGTGAGTCACAATAGTGTTGGTCAGATGGTTCATTATATGTCTCAATATCGTCTGAAGCACTTACTTCCTTGATTAAGGGTGATGTGGTACTAGGAACACCAATCTGAATTGGTTGAAACCCACGCCCTAAGCCTTTTAGCCACTGAGAAACAAAGATTGGTTCAATCCTCCCATCTTGATGTAAGCCTAAGACACTATGTCCATTATATCCCTTGCATTGCATGATTGTAAAAACTTTGCCATATTGATCAGTAGGAATAAGAGCAAGTGAGGGAGGCTCTTTAGGGTCTTCTCTATACAACCAAGAGGTGACATCTTCTGCATGTATGGTTTCTTTTCTTAATTCTCGCCATTTTGCAAATGTTGTTGAGGGAGGAATGTGTATAGTGACCATATATTGTCTTCTATCTAGTGTAGGTAAACTGTATGACATAGGAGGAATCAAATGGCTAACACAATAAGATGTCTTCATGTAATATTCTCCACAACCCTTGTCTTGGATCTTGACCCTAGCAGTGGCAGGAAATGAAGGTGAAGTGGATGTTCTAGTGAGAGTGGATGGATCAATATAGTGAGATGAATTAGATGATGAAGCCTCTTGGTTTACTGGCACTTGGCATTGGGGTATCTCTTTTAGACTAGTGCAATATTGGAATGGATCTAGGTCACCATCTATTGTTATTTCAGTTCCATTGTAAGGGAATTTGAGACATTGATTATATGTGGAAGAGACTGCCTTAATGGCATGAATCCAAGGTCTACCTAATAGAAGGTTGTAGGGAAGGGTGAGATCCAAGACCTAGAATTTTATCTCCATTACTACAGGACCAATTTTGATAGGAAGTGTTACCACCCCCTTTTATTTTCATTCCTCATCATCATAAGCCTTAATGACAATACTTTTGGTTGTGTCTACACGTTCCTCTGAGAAACCTAATGCCTTAATTAGTTTTAAAGTGCATAGATTTAACCCTACCCCTCCATCTACCAAAACTCGTCTAACTTTGGTATTGTCAACAAGGACTTCCAAATGTAAAGGGTCATTATGATTTGTCTTCTCAGTTGCGTAGTCTTGTTCAAAGAATGTGGCATGATGATTATTGGTCAAGTAGCCTACCATTTCCTAGATATGATTGACATTGAGATCATTAGGGACAATAGCGCTTTGTAAAGCTTTGTCTAAAATAGATCGATGCTCAGGGGAGATTCGTAACAATTCTAGGATAGAGATTTGGGTTGGGGTCTTCCCCAATTGATCAAGTAAGTTATACTATCACTTTGAGTTTTGTGGTTTTTTTTGTGATGGAGGACCTTAGATAGTGATCTTAGTTTGATGAGTGTTGAAAACACACTCAAGAGTTGTATTTATGGTAATGGTATTGATATTCTCATCGGCAATGCGAAGGTGATTTATGATTTTTCCACTATTATAATCATGCTTGATATTAGCGTAGTTGATTGACATATTGGTCTTGTTACTCTAACTGGGGACATTTCCTTTCCCATGGTCATGTAGTGGATCAGAAAAGACTTGATGATCAGTGTTTGATGACTTTTGTTTCTGTCTACTAACTTCAATAATTCTCTTTTCAACAAAATCCTGTATGATATTTTTTAGTTGGCGACAATTTTGTAGGTTATGTCCCTTAGTTCTATGATAATCACAAAAGGCATTGTCATCCCACCAAACTAGTTTAAATTGTCTTGGATTGTATTATCTTGGCTCTTAAAGCTATATAAGATTGTGTTGTAATAGTTGTTTGAACGCTGACTTGATGGGTTCCCCTAAGGAAGCGAACTCACATTTTTGAAACCTCCTTTGTTGTTGTGGATGTTGAGTATTTTGGACCATGTTGGGAGGTTGATTGATGACGTTAAGCATGTTGGCAGGTTATGTCCTTGCAATGTAATGATTGGTCTTGCTTGTAAGTTTTTAGCATCAACTGACCCATCATTGGTAAGATTTTTGTTTCGAGACCAAAATATGTTTATGTCATTGGGGATGTTTTGCACTATTGGATGTTAGTGTCTTAAGTTCTCCTTTTTCAATGAGATCCTTTTCTATTGTAACCCCTTTTTCCACTAGTTCTAAAAAGGATATGCAACAATGTACCCTTAAGTTACTCCTTAGTTTTGCATTAAGGTTTTCCTGGAACATAATGACTTTTTTTTTTTTCAAGTATCTCAACAGGACACTAGCTGGCTATAGTCCTCCATCTTTGGAAGAAAGTGATGAAATTTTCTCCTTTGTCTTGTGTTGTGCAACACAAGGTTGCTATATTTATCTCATGGTCTATGTTGAAGGAGAATTTCTCAACAAATTTCTCAGCCAATTCACCCCATGATTTGATGCTATAGTCTAGACCTGAAAACCACTCGAGTGCAATTCCTACAAGAATTCTTGGAAATATTCTCATAAGATATGTGGGGTCATAAGTGACATCTATGCACATGGTAGAAAATTCCCTTATATGTTCTATCAAATTTAGTTTTCCATTGTACTTAGGGAGATTTGGTATGACATACCCGTGAGGGAAAGGTGTCATGTACAATGATTTATCAAAGGGAAATGGGAATATGTCTTTTGTTGAAAAGGTTTTCTTAGTTGACACTGTCATGTTATCCATTTGTGTTTTTAGTGCATGCATTTGTGTTTGCAAGATTTCAACCTAGGTTAATGATGTGTTGGGTAGATTATGCAGATCTATGTATGTATTTTGAAATCCAAGGTCTCGTGATGGGTTTTGATTGAATGTTGGTGAATGTGTGTTGATTCAAAATCTGTGTGAATGGATTCTGACTTAGAATCTATGAGAATAGATTTTGATTCAGAGTTTGTGAAAATGGGTTTTGACTTGGAATGTGTGAGAATTGATTTTGATTCAGAGTATATGAAAATGGGTTTTGACTGCCATATTGGAAAGAGGCTATGCCTCTTGTCTGCACAATCTGTGGTATATTACTAGTGGCATGGACACTAGGTATAGCTATTATTTGTGGTATGGTACTAGGGAGACTAACATTTGGTGTAGGAGCTAATATTTTAGTTCTTTTGTTCCCAACAAGAGGACTGAAGGGAGTAGACGATGATGCCCCTACAATGAAATTAAATCCTGATGTCATGCTAGATGTACCGAATGGAGATGTATGGGTTGTCATACTCTGTGTAGGTATGCCAGATGGTATGGTTGTATTTACCTAAGGTATAGTGGTACTAGCAGTCATTGTGTTTGTCTCTTATGTAGTTTGAGTTTGTAAGGTATTGTTATCAAATCCTATAGGTAAGGTAGCACCTTCAGCTAGCAATTTGGCGAAGTATCGTTGATGATCATTTGCTAGGTACTCATCTACAAAAGAGGCAAACTCAGGGTCTTGTGTAGCAGCCTCTATGTCTTTCACTCTAATGTGTCCTTGAGTGTCTCTAGTGGTGAATTTTTCTAATAAAGTCTTGTGAGGTCTTGACAAGGATACCCCTCGAAAAGGGGTTTGAGAATAGATTGATGAATTCATTTGGGTTTGACATCTTTTCTCTTAGACCTAGTTTCAACCATGCAAGATAAACTCAATATGCAAGGAATGAAAAACTACGCCTATGGATAGTATGACTCTAGTCTATATTTTTTTGGATTTTATAGATGCAAATAAGGAATGTATGCAACTATATTTTTGGTATTTTCTGTGTGAATAAGGTATGTCTAAGATGACGCTAGTCTAGGATGATAGTACCTAAATATGAAAAGTCTAAGCAAGCTTCTAAGGTAATCAATTTTGTAAACCTGAGATGAGGGTACCAACTACCTAAAGTCTAACCAAGGTGTCAATTTAGTTATGCCAAGGAACCAATGTAGAACTAGGATCAAAGATAAGGTGAGTTCCCTAACTAGACTAATGAGCTAGGAGGACTCCCTGTAGGACAAAGGATATGATGACAGGACTAGGTTCAATGATAGATTTCATTAACGCTATGGTTTTTCCAAAGTGTAGAAAGTGGACCTATTCTAAAGTTTGTAAAATTGACTTTCCTAAAAGTTTGATCTAAAGATAATATGTATTCTAAGATGAAACTAAAACTCAAAATTAGGATGACTATGGTAAATGACTAAATAATACCTAAAGGATGCAAGATTGAGCAAATCATTTTAGGTTTCCATTCAAGGACTACTGTGAAAGGATAGATCAAAGACTGGTATGATTGTGTTGACTAGACTGTGATTGTGAATTCTATTTTTCTAATACTCAGGAAGATGTGTTGTAGAATATGACAGATGCGATTATGTTTCATAGTTGCATTTTTCTAGTAAATTAAGTTGCGAGTTTCTAGTAAAGTTCAATCTCTGGTATTAGATAGATGTAGTGTAGTTTCTCATAGATGTGACTTGTGATGGAAATTGTCACTTAGACTATATCAGATGTGGTTTGCTAACTCTATGCACTGGTAAAAGTTCTACGATAGTGGCAAATGCATCGTTCTAGACTGCAACTGTAGGTCACCTTTTTAGATGCATCACAGAATGTCACAAGTGCAGTCTCCTAAATCAAATGTGGTTTTTGACTAAGAAAATGTGAGCTAATGTGGAAAATGTGACTCTAGGCTAAACAGATGTGACTCTAGATGAAATTGGGCAGTTTCTGATAGATGTGACTTGAAAGAACAATTGCGACTCTCTGGTGAACAGTTGTGACTCTATTGATAGTTGCATGTTTTTAGTAAATTGAGATATAAAATTGACATTGTTTTGTGATCAAGTTATAGCAAACAAAGACAATCATAAGACAATGTGTTTTTAGTTTGATTTTGACTCAAAGAATGCTTAATTCGACAACATACAAGCACATCCTAGGCTATGTAGTATAGTATTTACTGAGTTCTCACTTGGTTTCCCAACTACACTTATTCAAGGTGGATGATTAGTAGCTTGACCCAACTGGCTCCCCTCCATGGCTCATTAACATCATTCAGGGAAACCAAGCTATAGTACCCATGAACATCCCATGACATACTTTCATCTCTACACATGAATCGTAAGAATATGATATGACTTCATAGGTCTAACTTGTTGCACCAGTAAATAGAAGGATTTTGGAAACTACAAACAAAGGTGTTTAATTTGGAAATTCCATTCATAGGGCATGATCCATGCAATGAGAGTCCCTTTTCAAATCCATATCATTGGAACCATACACGTGATTCATTGGGATTTCCCTAAGAATCCACTTTTATATACCGGTTGGAAGTCCCTCAAGTTTAGGGTGTTATTGGTTTGAGTCATCCTGAGGTGAGTACTACTTCCTACCAGGACAGGCCCAATTTCTAGAGTCAATAATTGTTTCTCTTACACCCAGGATCGTATGAATGCACAAGGGGAAAGGATACTTCAATATACCGAATCGTGAGGGTAATAACAAAATTGTGCTTTCGCACCAAACACAATAGAAACTTGTTAATTTTAATCCAAATGAAAGATTTACTACACTACCAAACAATCTATTTCAAAAATTTAACTATGGTCTTCGACATGGGTTCTACAGAAAGATTCATTATTAGTTTTGATATTGGTCTTTGACTATCAATCTACAAATTTTTTGTTAACTCCTCAAGACACATGCTAAAAATAGAAGATTAGCGACAATAAAAACACAAAAGGAAGCTGTAAATTGAAAATCTAAACCTAAAAATTTACTAGTCGGATGTGTCATTTTCTCAATTAGATACATCGCGGGATTTTAACAGTTAATTGCAACTTGGAAAATAACAGATGCATAAGTATTTTTTAGATGTGTCATTTCTAATATCAAATGCAGTCAATTAAGTCAATTGTTTTGTTTCCAATATTAGATGCAATTCAGTATTCTAGTTACATCATTTCATCAAGCAGTTGCATCTCTGAATGTCAATTGCGTCATTTTGTCAAACAGATGTGTCAGTCTATACAAAAACTTGCAAAAATTGAATAAAACTATATGGATACGCAAAGATGGTGTCTTCATGTTGGGTTCACCAAATGTAACATCATGAAATACAACAAAGGAAAGAAAAAACTCAATGCAATCAAGATCTAATGCAATCTAAAGTCAAACAACAAAGAACAAAGAAAAGCTAAAACATAAATAAACTGAAAAATCTCACCCAATATCTACGTAATTCCATGTGTAACCTCAATTTCCCTTAGATTTCTCTTGTGCAAGTATAGCCTGTGATAGTGATTTAGCAAAAACATCAAAGATTCAAATAATAGATATGCTTCCAAAATTCAGAAGATTTTGAGAGAGATTGAAATGATGAAAGATAGATCAATTTATAGAAAATTGATCATTTGAATGAGAGGTCAGGATCGAAAGATCAACGAACGCTTGAGATCAAAAGATTCAACATGCATTATGATAACTGTTAGTACTGACATGAGTGATACAAACTAGAAATAGAAATAAAGATTAAATAAATGATTTAATCTTTGAGTTTGGTATTCGAAAACAAAAGAATAGTCTTTGCATGACAAAGATAAAGATAGGATTAAAGCAATGCTCTATTCAAACACACACACAAAAATTAATTAAATAGATAAAGATATTTAATTAATACACATGTACACACAAATGAGTTAGAACTAGATGACTGAATGAATTGACAAAGAGATTACTTGTGAAAGCAACTCAGACATTAAATTATGAGTTAACTGACCAATTTAAATAGATTTCGAGTTGAGTCAAAGTGAATTCTTAGATAACTTACACAATTATCTAAATATAGAAGAATGTGTTAAAATATTTTTTTATGAATTAAATGATTTATTTAATTCGAGATTTGATATTTGAAGAATAATTAAATAAATAAGATTTTTTTAATTAAGTGATGAAGGGATTAAATGAATAATTAAATAAATAAAGAATTTATTTAATTATAGTTGAAATATGATAAAAGGTAAATTAAATAAGAATTTATTTAATTGAAGAAGAAGGATAAGGCTAATTAGTAACATAATTAAATAAAAAGCATTTATTTAATTAATCAAATAGAATAAAGAAAAGTGTGAATTAATTAAATAATTAAGATTATTTAATTAATAGATGAAATGAAGACTTTAGAAATTAAATAATTGACATTATTTAATCATGACCATGGAAATACGAATTATGAAGAAAGATTAAAGTTGTGGGCTTAGATCAAATTTCAGTGTCTACACAAGTAAGTCAGGAAGCACAAACAAGTGCAAGTGCAGAAGGAAGATTAGGTGGACCAGAAGTTCATGAAATTCCCAAAACTCCAAGGTATGTAAAGCTAAATCATTCTAAAAGTAAAATTATAGGAGATAAGAATAAATGAGTGAAATCTAGAAGAAAGATTGCAGAAGAGTACTGCCTGATTTCCAAGATTGAACCTAAAAATGTCAATGAAGCCTGCCAGGATGAACATTGGATGGAAGCTATGAAGGAAGAGCTGACACAAATTGAAAAGAATGACACATGGATACCGGTTCCTAGACCTAAAGAAAAAAATGTGATTGGTACTAAATGGGTGTTTCAGAACAAGTTGAATGAACAAGGTCAAGTGGTCCAGAATAAAGCAAGACTAGTATGTAAAGGGTATTATCAGATGGAAGGTGTTGATTTTGAAGAAACATTTTCCCTTGTTGCCAGAATCGAAGCTATTAGATTATTTCTTGCTTATGTTGCATACAAAAACTATAAAGTCTATCAAATGGATGTGAAGTCAACATTTCTGAATGGAGAACTAGAAGAAGAAGTATACATTAAATAGCCAGATGGATTTCAGCTGACTAACAAGGAATTTATGGTTTTCTGCCTGAAGAAAGCTCTATACGGACTTAAACAAGCCCCTAGAGCTTGGTATGCTAGATTAGACAAATACTTACTGAAGCTTGGATTCACTAAAGGTACTACTGATAGCAACTTATATTTCAAATTGGATCATTATAAAGAGATAATTATAGAAGTCTTTGTTGATGACATTATTTTTGGAGGAAATGATAATCTATGTATGAAGTTTGCTGATGAGATGAAGGATGAATTTGAGATGAGCATGATTGGAGAGATGAAGTTCTTTCTAGGATTGCAAGTGACCCAGTTAAACAAGGGAATTTTCATATCTCAGTCCAACTATGTGAGAGAGCTACTGAAGAAATTTGGGATGGAAGTGTGAATCCTTGAGTTTATCCTATCCTAAAGGTGAAAAATAACTAAAATGTAATAAATAAGAACATAAGGAACACTTCAAACATTATCCTAAGGAATGATAACACAAAGAAAGATAGCAAAATAATGATTGTAAATGATTATACCTTTGTGTTGTTGAATCCCTTAGTTGGCCCTTGATGTTTGAAAGCTTGTGTGCTCCTTGGATGGCTATGGAAATGGCTAGATGCAAGATGAAAAATATGATAAAATGCTAATGGTAATGGCTAAATGACTTGATTAGATGAGGGAAAATGCTTGCAAGTTGAGTAATCAAATTAGTAGCATAAGGGTGCAAATAGCTTAGTGTTGTAAAATGCATTAGAAGAGGGGGGTATTTATAGAATAATTTGAATTCTCTAGAGAATTCAATGGTTGATATTAAGCCACCAAGGCCAAGATGAAGGGCTATGGTGAGTTGAGGACTCAAAATCCCTCACATCTTGACATGTGGAAGGTGAAGTGGCCTAGGATGTGATGATGTGTAAGTGAGGTGGAATAAGGACAAGTGATGTCTAGGAAGGACAAGTACCTTGCCAATACCTTGATGTGACCTCTCAATGATCACATAGGGAAGGGGAAATATTTGGGAGAATAAAAGTGAATTTTAAATTCACAATGATTGGGAGAATCTAGTGGATAAGACAAGGTTCCCAAAAAGGTGGGAATTTGCCACATGTGAGTGATGTGACAAGTCAAAGGTTTTAAAAGTTGCATGGGAAAGAGGAAAACCTTGGAAGGATAAATGTGAACTAAAAATTCACATGGAGAAGAGAGAAGTCTTGGGTGAATAAAAAGGAATTAAAAATTCCTTGGGAGATGGGGAGTGTTGACCAAGGTATTGATTAGGCTTAACTAATCAGTGATTAGAAGATGATTAATGACTAACGAAGGTTAAGAAGGAAACTTGAAAAAGTTGGAAGATGTGACATGTCTTAATCAAGGATTAGACATGTGCACATCTCTAATGATGAGATTAGAAGATGGATTAAGATTAAGGAAAAGGATGTGATGTGAGGAATTAAATAAATTTCATATTTATTTAATTCATTTGGTAAAAAGGAGAATAAAGGGTAAGGTATTTAATTATTAATTAAATACCTTAGGAATTTAGAAGAATTAAGGGTATTAATTAAATAATAGTGATATTACTTAATTAATGCAAATAAGAGGATGTTTAGACAGAAAGGGATAAATTTGGACCAATGTAAGTTTCCAAATTTAGGTATTTATAAGAAGAATCAAAGCCTGTTGGTACTCCCATGGTGACCGGATATAAGCTAACATAGAATGATGATTCTCTTAAGGTGAATCAAACTAGATATAGGTCAATGATCGGTGGATTGCTTTATTTAACCCAGACTAGACCAAATATTATGAATGTTTTATGTATGGTTGCTAGATTTTAGGCTGATCCGAAAGAATCACATGTGACTATTGTCAAGACAATCTTTAGATATTTGAAAGGAACAGTTTTCTTTAGACTTTGGTATCCAAAGGATGATGATCTCACTTTGAGTGCATACACTGATGTGGATTGGGCTGGAGATGTAGATGATAGGAAAAGTACTAGTGATGCTGCTTTCTTCCTAGGGAAGAAGTTGGTGTCTTGGTTGAGCAAAAAGCAGAATTCCATTTCTATATCTACTATTGAAGTAAAATATATTATTGTTGTAAATAATTGTACTCAAGTAATATGGATGAAACAAATGTTGAAAGATATCAGGGTGGTATATAAAGATCCTATTGCCATATACTATGACTATTCAAGTGCAATAAATATTTCAAATAATTTGGTGCTGCACTTTAAGACTAAACATATATCAATCAAGTTTCACTTCTTGAGGGAGAAAGTAAATGAGAAAGAAGTCATATTGGAGTATGTGCCTACCAATGAATAGATTGCATACATTTTAACTAAACCATTGTCGAAGGATAATTTTTAGTATCTCAAAGGAATGCTAGGGGTAATTACCCCTCCTGATAAAAAATAAGAGATGCATTTACTTGCATCAATCCATGAGCTACATTGCTATATTATGATCTGGATTGATGTTTCTATGGATGTTACTTGGGGGGAGTAGTTATATGTGTTGTTATGTGGTTTAGAGTGTGTACATGGAAAGGTCATGGTTACCTTTTCTATTGATGTCAAAGGGGGCGAAGTGCAATGTGAAAAATTATTTTAAGGGTAAAAAATTAGAAGAGTTAGAACCAAAGGGAAAGCAAGTGTGTTGGGTTGATGGTATTTTTCACATCATGTGTTTCCATCAATTCCAAAGGGGGAGATTTTTGGATTATGTGGATGTGTTGTTGATATGTGGTTGTCATTGATGTCAATGCTATTAGAATTTGGTGTATCATAGGTTGTATATGTTGAGGATATTGAGAAATTTGTAAAAGAAAGTGTTTCAGGTTCCCAGTGGAACTGTGCACATCATGAAGGCGTCTTGTTCTTTACATTGAATTTCAACTATTGTGGATTGGGTTTATTCTTGAGAGTATCTAGAACATTTACCAAAAGTTTCAGAGGTCCGTGTATTGATTTGATCATTTTGTGGTCTGACAATGTTTATGTGGTCTCTGTCAGTGTTCCTGAGTGAAGTTTGTGTGATTCTTGAAATCTTAGTTGTTGTGGATGTTTCTCTATTGTTTCTTGATGTTTTTGGATGTCTCTAGATCATGCTCTATCTTTGTAGTATGTCCACATTAATTAGTGTGCTCATGGTCAAAGATCTTTTCTTGCACATGTTCAATTTTTCATATTTTTGACCGACATGATGATGGTAGTGTGTTGCGGATTTTTACGGTGAAATTAACTGAAGTATTTTTGTGTTGGAGATATTAATTTGGGTCTCCACTATGTTGTGGCCAACATTGCAAATATGTGTTATTTTCCTAGCCAACTAAGTTCATGAAATATCATGTAGCGGATATATAAGAGTGATTGCTTCATCGATGCAATGTGTGTTGGGTATGATCCTATGTGTGTATGTGTGAATATAATTCGATTGTAGAGTAGAGTGTGAAGAAGATTGAGCAAAGTGTGAAGTATTTTGTGAAGGAGTTTTTTGTACTTAATTGGAGCTATAATTAGGCTTGTGCAAAAGCTAATTTTTCATTTCATACCCTTCAAATTTTAATCCTATTCTATATTGTTGGGAAATAAGCCCCTTATGTAATTGAGCAGTGAGCTCTAGGCAGTGTGCCTAAATGCATGTGCATTCCCCTTTATTGATTTCTTTATACTTTTAATAGGGTATAATTGTTGTCAATTCAGATTGCACCCGAAATGCTTGATTATTTAAATCTAGCAATCTGTTGAAACATGGAATGTTTCTCAGGCCTGTGGGTTGCCTAAAACTGAGAATCAATCTCCAGAGAGGGCTGGTTCCCTAATGAAAACCTCCTAAAAACTAACTGAATTGGTTGGGAAAGAGATAGAAAGGTTGCTTGAATTGAAATTCTAAAGCTACGAGAGGTGATTGCACCGAAATGATAATGACTTGCAATTATGACTCACAATAACTTCTCAAAACTCTAATTTGCACAAACTGATTCAATAATTTAATCACTTGAATGATTTAAACAGAGGCTTTGATTTAATGCAATATTGAGGGAAAACGAGGTTTTCACGACAAAATTTATTAACCAATTAATAAGCATAGTGCATAACCAGTGAACTTAAACTAAATTGCATACAGATATGTGAAAAAGACAGAAAAAGTCAGAGGTTTCATAACTGAAACACAGTAACTCTTCGATCAAACTCTTCACAAAACGATGCTCGAAATCTAGAAGGAAAACTCTAAAGTACTAAACTCAAAGGAATCTTTTGCAATTACACACTTCGAACCTGTAATAAACACTGCTATATTAATCTAAAAACTGAGTTACAAAATGATCTTCTTTGCTGAAGGAAAAGGTAGAAAACAAGAACTCCATTGAAAAACACTTAAGTTTTTCAATATATACAAAAAACCCTTCCAAAAGGCATGCAGAAAGAACTAAAATTCCAACTCCAAGAAAGGGTGATAATTCCAAAGCCAAATCCGAGCAGAAGAAAATATCTCTGAAAAGGAGGCCCAAAACCATGCAAAAATAAGCCCAATCAAGCTCAAACTCACTGCCAAGTCATAACTGATACATGCACTATTCCGACTGAACTGCAACTCCCTGAAAAAGTGGCTTAAAGCATGCAAAACTGCCTCGTTTTTACCAATTCGCCCATGGGAACTAAAACTCCAACTCTATTATCATGTGCATGATAAAAATATCTCTCACTTCAGTTAACTTTGCTTATTATAATATCTTTTATTTGCATTTGTGACTAAATTAATTAAATGATCTATAATTTAATCATTTAATAAATTTAGCTGTAATTGATCAATGCACATAACAGGTATTAATGTAATAAACAAAACTTAACTGAAAAGCCCACGTCCATACATACATACTTGGCATATTTTCTAAATATTTCCACATTTTATTGATAGAAGTGGCCAACCACACTCACTCAATCATATTTGACCATACCATTAGCCCATCTTTTGGAATATTTGACAAAGTTGTCCTCATATAATAATTCAAAATTATTATGTCAAAGGCGATAGTTAACTTTCAATGTTGACCTTAGGGCAAATGAACAAAAAGAGCTAACAAACCCTAAACTCATTATCATTTCTCTGCATTAGACTTAGAGATATTTGAGGAAAACAGCCACCGCCACTGCTCAAACCCTAGCCACGAACCTACCTTTCTAGTATTTTTTGGCAATGAGAATTCGGATCTGGTCTTTTTTGGTCAAAATGGAATGGCATATGACATTTTTTTTTTTAAACGTGGACCATTGAGGCGCATTTTTTTGTTCTAAGTGAGGTTCTTTGATTTATCTGAGCTTTTGCTTCGAATTTTGTCAAGAATCTGCATCTAACTTGGCCGCCATGAAGATCTAAAGTTACGAAATTTATTCAACACTCTTCAAATTTGAAAATAAGAAGATTTCAGGAGGTACATTGAGATAATAGTCTGATTTTTTTGCTTTTACTGTACATTTCTAAAACTTTCTTTACTTCTTGAAGCACCATTGAATATTTTTTGAAGTATTTTGACAGATAAAGAACAATCTTTGCTTTAAAAAATTCAAATTTGTGTCTTGTTCTTTTGAAACTGCAAAAATCTTCACTCTTAAGCTGGTACATGAAGATTTCCTTTTGATTTTTTCCATATTTTTGAGACAACAACTTTAAGACTTCTGGGTACTGTAAATAACATTTGAATTATGTATTTTCTGTATTTGAAGCTTCAAATATTCATGATAGCAAAGAAAATGTATTTCCCAGTTCGAAATCTCATTTGGGTATATGCGAAAAATCTCCTCCAGGCCGCGGCTTAACTCCTAGATCTGGGTATAAACAAAAACCCCTTTTACATTTTGTATTCTCAAGGATTTGAGTGTAAAAAGAAGACATAATGGTCAACATATTCCTCACTCTTGGTGCGACCCATGACAGATTCCTATATCATCTTTATATTTATGTTCACAATTCTGAGTAAACTATACTTTCTGACAAAAGAAAAACCCCATATGGGTATCTTTATAGCTGAATCAACTCAAATCCATCATTTGAAATTTGCATTATTGAAAACCCTATTCCACTCTTTCCTGAATAGTGTCTGGGCGCAGCTTGGCACATTGGGTACTTCCAATTTATTGCATTTTCATATTTTCAAAGCAAACTCTCATGACTGTAGCTCCAGTTGTTTTGCTAAGAACTATGGTAAATATTCCTAAATATCTTCTTGATTGTTTCTGTATTCCGTAACTCTTGTGCAAAAATATTTTCCTCTAATTTTTAGCCTCTGTAAAAGTTCAAGTATGCAAAAATTCTGCAGTGTACATGATATTTCCTTGCAGTTAATTTTGTTGTAAAGATAGTATTATTTTTCTTTAACAACACATTATGTCTAATCATCCATGATGCCAATACTCTTGATGAAAGAAACTTCATTAAATTGCTTTCTTTGTTATGATGTTGGAATTGTATTTTTTTTTTGTAAGAAAATAATGAAGAGCCTATTACCATACTATTTCTCCTGTAGCATCAACCATATGGAACTCAGATTATTTAATTGTTGTTGTCCCATGATATCTCTGCCCAAATACATAGCAACAGCATAGATCCAAGCTTTCTTGTATATGAACTGCTTCCTCTTTGATGATATTCAGCTTCAATATTTGACTGATATGAACATCCCTCTAGTCACTTTCTTCTTTGAGATTGTTGTACATTATCATTTTTACCAGGGTTGTCCTTAAACTGAGAAGATAAATCAGTCATTTGAATATGTTCCTTTAGTCGATTCTCATCAATAGATTGGCATTATGCTCATTCTCCATGACTGTACCATTACAAATCTGTACTTGATGCTACTACAAATTGCCTCTGTTAAGTCTTCATGTTCAATGTCTTGACATTTCTCGTCTGGTATTTGAAATACACATGCCTGTAGAATGTTGTCTAAGCCATAATTGTTGCCCCATGTATAATCAGACTTTTGATTCAGCTGTAACTTTCACTCTTTCCCATACTGGAAAACATTTTGCCACTTAATTCATAAGCTGATTGAACTCACTTATTCGATAATGCTTTTCCAACATTTTATGATTGTCGTACATTTCCAGATTTGTATTCCTTCCAGTTATGAATATAATACCTCATTCACCCAGCTCAAAATATGAATGCTGAAAACATGCAAGACTGCTTACTTATTTCTCCATGTATTATCAAAGCTGTCTTGATGCTATGATAAGAAGAACAAAGCTATACTGTATGCTCAAGCTGCTTTCTTTGATGTCTTTGAAATAAAGCTGCTTATTGACTATTTCTTAAATTGAACAACTCTTTTGATGACCATTTTTGACAACATTAATGAACTCTCGTATGTAACCTGAGAATGTATCCTTTTGATATGTCGGGCTCAACCCTCGTGGGAGCCCGTTTTACTCCACATATCTGATGAAATGAACTCGAACATGATAAACCTGTTCCTGCACATTGAAACAAACACGTCAGAAAAATATAAAAAGTTGAAAGCTTCCATTGATTTACATTCCCTCTTCTCTAATTTTTTGTAATTATCTGATGAATGCTCGGTTTAATGCAAATTACATTCTTGTCTGTAGCATAGGCATAAGGCAGAAAGTAATTCACCATTGCTTAGAGTATAACTCTAATACCATTTCCCTAATGATTTTGCAGGTACACAGAGCGATGAAGCGAGGCTGCAACTGCTTGGAGGCATGATAGCTAGAAGCACCAACGAAGTAATTCGTCATTATAGGCAATGATGAATTGCTTCTCTTTTCTACGCTTATGTTATTTTCAGCAGTGTAGTCTGTCCATTTAAATTTTGTATTCATCTCTTGGTTGTCAGAAACAAACTCAGTTACTCTCATGGCTTGTGCGAGATTTAGCATTTCACAAAATGAATAAAAGTATCATTATGCAAATTTTCTTAATTTTCTGTTTTAAACATTTGCACAATAAACTTATGACACATATGTAAGATGATCTCAATGATGATCAATGAACACTTCATCAGCAAAATATGAAAATTTCCTGTACCTATAATAGTTGAACCTCATTCAGCTCTATCTGTTGAGCGTAGAGTGAAACAATAGGTAACAATAATCTTGTGGACTAACATCCATCGTGGTTTTTCCCCTAACAGGGTTTCCACGTAAAAAATCTTGGTTTTCTCTGTCTCTTTGATGTGTTAATTATTTATGGTTAATTTCTTATTCATCAGATCTGGGATTAAGTTAAGTAAAGCTTGAAAAGTTTATTATTTTGTGACAACTGATTCACCCCCCCTCTCAGTTGTTTGTCCTTGTTTTTCCAACAAGAAGGAGGGAGGGAGAAATATGTATAAAGGGAAGGTGGGTGGGTGGAAGAGAGAGAGATAGAGAGAGATAAGGGGAAGGAGGGGGAGAGAGGTGAGATAGAGATAAGTAGAGAGAGATAGAGAGAGAATGGAGAGAGAGAAGTAGAGAGGGAAGGAGAGAGAGGGAGATAAATAATGGAAATATATATAGAGAGAGAGGGGTATGGAGAGAGCAAGAGGTATAGAGGGATAGGTTAGATTGAGAGAAGTAGAGAGTGAAGGTGGGTGGGAGGAAGGGAGAGAGAGATAGAGAAAATTAGAGAGGGAGGGAGAGAGAGAGGTGAGATGGAGAGAATTAGGGAAAGAGGGAGGGAGGGAGAGAGAGATATACATAGAGAGGGGGAGATAGAGAAAATTAGAGAGGGAGGGAGAGAGAGGTGAGATAGAGAGAATTAGGGAGGGAAGAGCGAGTGAGGGAGAGAGAGAGAGAGAGAAGGGGGAAGGAGAGAGTGAGTGAGAAAGAGGAGAGAGAGAGGAGGGAGAGAGGGAGAGGTATGGAGAGAGAAAGCGGTATAGAGGGATAGGTTAGATTGAGAGAATAGAGAGGGAAAGCGGGTGGTAGGGAGAGAGAGAGATGTTGGAATTATGGTTTCTCAACCTTAAGTCCTAATATTGATTTAATTTGATGTATTATGTATATATAATTAAAATGCCTATGGTGTCACGTCACTAGTTGGGACCCACCTACTAGGTGGCATCCCTATTGGAGGTGACTAGATGACATATCATCTTCCCAAGTAGAAATAGGCATCCCACTTTAGAATCTATGACATATGACATATTCTAGGATGTGTCATAGGGAATCTTTGAATGCATGGGTGAAAGTTGGCGCCCAAGTTGGGTTATGATAGGATGTAAGAGAATCAACTATTTTTAGCTAGTTATAACAGATTCTCTTATAGCTATAAGTGTTGTCAACTATGAAAGATTCCATGATAGTTGTAAGATGTGTAAGGCATCTACCAGCCTATTTTTAACATATTCTAGGTGTCCAAGCTTGGAAAAATAATATTTGCATGTTAGATACTTGTCAAGGGTGTAAGGGAATATGTCACATGTGTCCAAATGCATGTCTAAGGCATTGAATATTATGCCATGTGTATTTTGGACACCCATAACCTTCTATATGCTTCTTAAATCTTGTATTAGTCTATTTATTGAGTGTTTTATGTTGTAGAATGTATAGTTTAGAATGTATAGTTTGTTTGCAAGTAATGAAGTGTTGCCAAAATCACTCCAAAATAGGTGTTCATATTGAAGCACCTATTGAAGAATTTTGTACTTGGTGATATCTTGTATTCATTATTTGAAGTAATAAATAAAGTATTATGCTTTTGGAGGGTGGGGTTTTTTACCCTAAAGGTTTTTCCCCATGTATATTTGTTGTTATTACATTTGTGTACTTGTTTTGTTTCCGCTATTATCTATGTATATCTCATATTGTAACAACATAATGTGTTAAAATGAATTGTTGTAACTCTCCCCTACTTAGATTAGTGTAGGAAGCTATTTCCACTCACCTGACTTCCTTTCAGTTGGTATCAGAGCCTGGCCAACCTTGGTTCCTTTCTTGGGTAGAAGGGTTTTTTGTGCTAATCTCTATTTCAGTGGGAGTTTTGCAGAAGTGTGTATTTCATGACCTTGTTGTAGGAAAGAGATGGCAGGCACATCTAGGAGGATTAAGATGGAAAATTTTAACGGTGGTAATTTTGAGTTGTGGAAACTCAAAATGGAAGACATGCTTGTAGACCGAGACTTATGGCTTGCAATTTCTAGAACCATGCCATAAGGTATGAAATAAGAGGATTAGGATCTCATGGATAGGAAAGTCAAGGGTCTTATTAGACTCTATTTGGTTGATTATGTTCTCTTGAATGTCCATGAAGAGAAAACTTATGCTTCTTTGTGCAAGAAGCTCGGCGAAGTCTATCAGGCTAAATCCTTGGTAAACAGGCTTTTCCTAAGAAAGAAGATGTATTCTCTGAAAATGGAAGATGGAGGATCTGTTGTAGATCAAATGAACTCTTTTAACATGTTGCTTACACAATTGGGTTCTATTGGAGATAAAATTAATAATCATGATCGTTGCATGCTCCTTTTGTGTTCGTTGTCGGACTCTTGGTATCGCTTGGTAATGGCTATTGGAAGCACTACTTCCACCTTCAAGATGGATGAGGTTGTTGCCTCATTATTATCTAAAGAGATGCAAAGGAAGTCTTTTGAGATGGCCAAGGAGGCCCTTACAGTTTGTGGTAGACCAAAAGAGAGAAGAAAAAAGAAATACAAGAAATCTAAGTCAAAGTCTTTGAGGAGATCAAAGTCTCTGAGGAGATCAAAATCTCCTGCTAAGAAGTCCAAGAAAAAATGTTGGAACTGTGGTGGAGTTGGTCACATTCGTAAAGATTACAAGAAGGAGAATAAGAAGAAAACAAGTCTTTCTATGATTCTGAATATGAGAAATCATCTCAAGATGATGGAGAAGCATTTATTGTAGCCTTGATAGCCCATGCATCAGATGATGTGTGGTTGATAGATTCAGGTGTATCCTTTCACATGACTTATCATAGAGATTGGTTCTCAAAGTATGAGGAGTACAATGGCAGAGATGTGTACTTGGGTGATGACTTTGACCTAAAGATTGTTGGTCATGGAAGAGTAAAAATCATATTTATTGATGGAAGAGTGAAGGGGATTGATGGTGTCTTGCATATCCCAGGTTTGGCATGAAACCTACTTTATGTAAGTAAACAAAATGATTTGGGAGTGCAAGTTTTTTTCTCTGGTGGAGGATGCAAGATGACAAGAGGAGCTATGGTGTTAGTTAAAGGTGTTCATATTAACACCTTATTTCAAATTGATGCATGCGCTGTATAGTGCAATAGTTATTTTGATGTACCAAAGAAGATGAGACCTTTGGATTCTTCATCCTAACCATCTGATTGTGTAGGGAAGAAGCATGTTGCAACTACATCCAATGGTCATGTATTTTGGATACCTAAGGGTGCTCATTCCATGGAAATGAAGCTTCCTATAGAGAAGACAATGTTATGGCACCAACGACTTGGTCACATTGGTGAGAAGGGTCTTAGAACCCTAAAAAATAAGAGCATTGTTGAAGGCCTTGATGATTGTAATTTCGAGTTTGACTTTCTGTGAACATTGTGTATATGGAAAACAACACTGTGTTTCTTTTTACTCTAGCTCTCATAAGTCTTTTGTGGTTTTGGACTATGTACATTCAAATGTTTTTGTTCCTGTAAATGTTCCTTCATTATCAAAATCTGTATATTTTGTTTCTTTCATAGATGATTATAGTAGGACATTTTTTTATTTCCTTAGAAGTAAAGCTAAAGTCTTTAGTCAGTTTAAGGAATTCAAGGCCTTGGTAGAAAATCAGACTAGTAGAAAGATTAAGTGTTTGAGGATTGATAATGGTGGTGATTTTTGTTCCATATATTTTGACAAGTTTTGTAAAGAGAATGAGATTGAACGACATAAGAAAACTCCCTACAATCCATAGAAAAATGCAGTTGTAGAGAGGATGAACAAAATGTTGATGGAGAGGGCTAGGAGTATGTTGAGTGGTCCTAGCCTTGAACAAAACTTTTGGGCTGAAGCAGTGGCCATTACATGTTGTTTGATCAATAGATCTCCTACATCAATTCTTGTTGGTAAGACACCCATGGAGGTGAGGTCTTGTAAAAATCCCTTGATGAAACATCTCAAAGTATTTGGTTGTGAAGCTTATGCTCATGTTTTGATTGAGAAGAGGTAGAAGTTGGAGAACAAGGTTGTTAAGTGTATCTTTATCAGCTATGGTGTCGGTGTGAAAGGGTGCAAGCTTTGGGATCCAAAATCTTAGAAGGTTCTCTACAATATAAGTGTGATATTCAAAGAGATGAAACCTTCCACTATTGAGCTACAACTAGAGAAAGAGGAGAAACAAAAGAAGGAGGTGGTTCAAATTCCACCTACTCCAAAGAAAGAAGAACCAAGTACTCATGTTGGACCTGATGATGAGGAGATCTCAAGTAGCTCTAAAAGTTTTGAAGAAGAATGGGAACCTCAACCTCAGCATTTGAGGAGGTCTACACAAATTAGGCAACAATTGGAAAGGTTTCCAGTTATTCATTATTAGATTCCAATAGCATATTTTCCTTGATTACTAATATTGATGAGCCTAGGACTGTTAGAGAGGCATTGGGTATGAATGATTAAGATTCTTAGATGCAATCCATGGATGAGGAGATGGCTTCATTAAAGAAAAATGAGACTTTGGATTCGGTACCTTTTCCTGTTGGATGTAAATCTATTGATTATAAATGGGTGTTCAAGAAAAAGTGTGGTCCTGATGGCAGTGTTGAGAAGTATAAGGCAAAGTTGGTCACTAAGCAGTTTTCTTAGGTGGAGGGAATTGATTATGGGAGATATTCCCTCCTATAGCGATTTATAAGTGGAACAGATGGATGTGAAGAAAAAATTCCTTCATGGTGATTTGGGGGAAGAGATTTACATGTCACAACTAGAGCACTTCATTGAAAATGGTAAAGAAAATTTGGTTTGCAAACTGAAGAAGTCTCTTTATGGTTTGAAATAGTCTCCTAGGATGTGGTATCAGAAGTTTGATAACTATGTGTTGTCATTGGGATTTTAGAGATCTAAATTTGACCATTGTGTATATTTTAAATTTGATAATGGTTGCATGCTCATTATAGTCTTATACATAAATGATATGTTGTTTATTGGGAATGGTAAAAGTATGATTTTAGATTTGAAGTTTCAGTTGTTAGCATAGTTTGAGATGAAAGACCTAGGTGCAACTAGGTACATTCTAGGAATGGAATCACAAGAGATAGAGCTAATAGAAAAATTTGGTTAAGCTAGATTAAGTATGTGAACTCGATGCTGGAGAGATTCAACCTGGTAGATTGTAGACAGTTAGTTGTTCGTGTTATGCAAGGGACAAAGCTTTCTATGAATGATTGTCCAAAATTCTCCTATTGAGATGGAGGACATGACCTAAGTAGCATATGCAAGTGCAAATGGAAGTTTGATGTATGTGATGGTGTGTACAAGACCAAAAGTTTCCCAAGAAGTGGGAGTCCTTAGTTGTTTTATAGCTAATCCTAGATGGGTGCATCAGGATGCAATTAAGAATTTGTTTAGATATTTACGAAGTACTTTCGAGTATGCCTTGTGTTTTCATGGTTATCCTATTGGAACTCAACATTTTTTGAGCATTCGAGGATATGTGGATTTAGATTGGGTAGGTGACATTGACAACAGAAGATCCACCAGTGGTTATGTGTTTATGATGTTTGGTGGTGCTATTAGTTGGATGAGTAAGCGATAGGTTGTAGTCACATTGTCCATGATAGAGGTAGAGTATATGGAAGTCACTCATGCATATAAGGAATCCATTTGGCTTAAGAGGTTGTGTTTTGATATTGGTTTAGATGCAAGACACATTACTATTTGTTGCAACAATAAAAGTGCAATTTTCCTAGCAAAGAATCCTGCCTTCCATGCCAAAACAAAGAATTTTGATGTTTAGTATCATTTCATTCATTATATATGGTAGAAGTTGGAAAGGTGAACCTAGAAAAGGTTGACACTTTGGTGAATGTTGTAGATGCACTGACAAAATCAGTGAGCATGAAGAATTTCAAATGGTGTTCTAATTGCATGGGCCTTGGGGCCTTGAGTAGATGATTTTGTATGACTCTCAGTAGGTCTTCAACAATTGGGAGAATGTTGTGATTAAGGTTTCTCAACCTTAGAGTCCTAATATTGATTTAATTTTATGTAATGCATTATTTTATATAATTTAAATTCCTCTGGTGTCATGTCACTAATTAGGACCTACTGGTTGGGTGACATCCTCATTGGAGGTGATTGGATGAAACATCATCATCCCAAGTGGACATAGGTGTCCCACTTTGGAATCTATGAGATATGATAGATTCTATGATGCATCATACTTGGGCATCTTTGAATGCATGGGTGAAAGTTGGCACCCAAGTTGGGTTATGACAAGATGTAAGAGAATCAATTATTTTTAGCCAATTACGATAGATTCTCTTATAGCTGTAAGTGTTGTTAGCTATGATAGATTCTATGATAGTTGTAAGATGTGTAAGGAATATATCATATCCTATTTTTAGCATATTCTAGGCACCCAAGCTTGGAAGAAGAATATTTGCATGTTAGACACTTGTCAAGGGTGTAAGGGAATATGTCACATGTGTCCAAATGCATGTCTAAGGCATTGAATATTGTGCCATGTGGATTTGGACACCCCTCACTTTCTAGATGCTTCTTGAAGCTTGTATCAATCTATTTATTGAGTGTTTTTTGTTGTAGAATGCATAGTTTGTTTGCAAGTAACGAGGTGCTACAAAAATCACTCTGGAATAGGTGTTCATGTTGAAACACCTATTGAAGAAGCTTGTACTTGGTGATATCTTGTATTCATTATTTGAAGTAATAAAAAAAGTATTGTGCTTTTGTAGGGTGGGGGTTTTTACCCAAAAGGATTTTCCCCATGTATATCTATTGTTATTGCATTTGTGTACTTGTTTTGTTTCCATTATTCTCTATGTGTATCTCATATTGTAACAACATAAGGTGTTAAAATGATTTTTTGTAACTCTCCTCTACTTAGATTAGTGTAGGAAGTTGTTTTTGCTGATCTAGCTTCCTTGAGAGAGATATTTCTTGAGCTCAAGGGAGAGAGAGTCAAATAAAGGGATGGAGATAGTGAAAGAGAGGTCTAGAGTATAAGAGATAAATAATGAGTGAGATTAAGAGAGAGAGAGAGAGAGAAAGATGATACAACTTGTTTGTAAACACTAAAAATTGTCCTAGGCCTGCGACTCTTATTTTCTCTATCATTTCCCCTTTCATTCCTTCATTATTCATAATTAAATAATTTTAATTATTTAATTAATTCATTTCTATCTTGATTCCTCCTTAATTAATTAATTAAATTTTATTTATTTAATTACGTCACTAATTAAGTCCCTTTCTTTCTAAAATTAAATAAATTCTTATTTATTTAATTTTAATTCACTTTCCACTAGAATTAAATAATTATTTTAATTATTTAATTATTTATTAGATTTTTCTCTCCTAATAAATAAATTTTACTTATTTAATTTGGTCCACTATCTTGAATTTTGGATTAAATCATTATTTAATTCAAAATGATTCCTCATTTGTCACATTCCTCGATGATTAAATAATATCTTTATTATTTAATTATTCATTGGCCTCTTAAATTAAATATTTTTTATTATTTAATTTCCTCTCTCCTCTTTATCCATGTCGATCCTTATCCATCCATGTCTCATTTAACCTCCACCCTTGATTAAATTAACTATAATTTAATCTTGACCATCAATCCTTATTATTTGCGCTAATTTAGCCCTAACCCTGGTCCATACCTCATCTTTCATTCTTGGCCATTGATTATTGTCCTTTCATCCTAGCCCTTCATTCGAAATTGACTTCCCTATAAAGACCTTGTCATTGTCATTTCTATCATCTAGTCTATTGCATCCACAAGCTATCTAGAGTCATCTTGCTATCTTGCTATATTGTTATCTTGCTATCAAGTCATTTGATCATTTGCATCCATAGTCATCTATAGAATCTTTAATATTTGTCTTTGTCATTGTCATAGGCCATATTGCATACTCAAAAATCTGAGGGCAACCATATTTTTCAAGCAAAATGGAGAAGTGCAATGAAGGTGAATCAATGGTGGCATAAAAATTTGGTAATATTGCTTTATGTTTTATTGTCTTTACACTCACTTGTGCTTCATTATTGATTAGGGTCTTATTTGCATAATTATTTGACTAACCTTAATATTTTAGCCCTGATTACATTGTCTATTACTAAAATTTGACATGTTGATTATTGAAAAATTATAAGATCTTTCAAAAGCTAGAATTTGCATTATAGCCCCAAGAGATCCCACACCTCTCAAACATCTTGAAACTATATATATGAAATATAACTTAAAGTATAAGAAAGTAAATGTCCATATGTAATATGTAAATGTTTATTTCATGTATATAGTTTCCCTGACAAAGAAATAGAAAGATAAATACAAAGAAAAAAAGAACGAATTTAGCAAAATGCATTCCAAAAACTCATGTTGCACATTTAGTGAGTGTCGAATTTGGCACTTTCCAAATGAGTTGCATTATGAAATACCAAGCCTTAGGCTCAGTCTTCTAAGCCATTTGGCGAGCATCAAATTTGGCGCTTGCCAATTTTGATGCTCGTCAAATGGTCATTTCAGGTAAAGAAACAAAAGTGGCATCTTTTTTGTGTCATAGATTGGTGCACATACCCCTATATTAAATTTTAAATTTAAAATTGATAGTGAAATATATCTCTATACATTTTGACACATTAATAGTTCTTGTTGGTGGTTGGACATAATTATATGGTCTATGATACTTGGTTCATGAGGTTGCCAACTAGTATTGCACTATTGCAACCTTGGTAAGTGAAAATTATTTGGGTGATGTATTATCACTATCCATGATTTATTTTTATATCATTTTATGGAATTTAAATATTGGATGTGATTGGGCCATCTATGCTACTCTATTATTGTAGACCTACTTAGGCTAAGATAGGGGAGCTACAAAAGACAAAATTGTGTTGTTAGGATGCAAGGTGGAGCAATTCTATATAGCAAAGGTTGTGCATCTCACAATACATCAAATAAAATTTATGGTAGCAAATTAGATGGTTTTTCTTATTGTGGAAAAATATATCTTTTACTTTTTTAAGAATCTTAAGAGCATGCCACATGGCCCTATTAAGTTATAATTTATAAACCAATAAAGGAAGTGGGGCCTACCAATAATTATATGGAGTACCTTTTAAATGTCCTTTATGACCACACCATCACATGTTATGACACTAGGCATTTTTAGTGAAAGAATTCTCTACCTTTTATGATAGTGTTGCAACCCATCAAATTGGATCTCTTGAAGCATCAAATTATGTACATTCGCTAAGAAGTTTAGAAACCCACCAAAACTACAAGAAAACTTACATGACACAAAAATGGATGAAAGCGGGGTAGCCCACAAATGTTACTTTGTTTTTTATTAATTTGATAGGAAGACATGGCAAATTCAAATTATAATATAATCTCTCCACAAGACACTTACAAACTTTAGTATAGTTAATTATAAGGCCTATAAACTACATATGTATTTATTGAAACATGATTAAACTAAAGTTAATGACAATAATGATCTACACTTTCGTTATATATTATTGATATTGTTCTATGAGGATGTTACATATAGGGTTGTGTGGGATATTCACCTATAGGAAAAGTAAGATTAAATACAACAATCCCCACTCCCTCCCTCCCTTATCCCTCCACCCCTATTTTTGAAAGATACCTATTTAAAAAAGAATACATTAAAAAGATATTTCAAGTTACTTGGGAAGCGGGTGTTGATTATTGGAGGCTATTTATGATGCTTGGTTTATAGAAAATATATTCATTTAAAGCTTGTTTAGATAACACAACCTATTTTTTCCTTACATATTGGGACTCATAGTTCCTTGAAAGTGTCATGAAATTATCTAAAGTTGAGATTGTTATTTGAGTAGTCAAAGCTACTTGTGTATATTAATAATCTTGGAACGCCATGTTATTTTTATGAATATATAAATGTATCACAGTGGGATTAATGTTGTATATGTCTATATTGTACAAATTTGTGTGATGTTGTCATTAGGAGCCTAAAACACCAGGTAATGATCATAGATTAGATGTTATCGAGTGGTAGAAGTGTTGTTTCTCTTTAGCACAAGGAGAGAGTAACATATATGATAGAACCATAAACATAAGTATTTCACATTATTTTGGTTAGTGAGGGTTTAAGGCATATCCCTCAATTTGGGGCATAGACCTAGGCATGTTACTACATCCTTTTTTGTGTCCAACTTTTTTGAGTGACAATGATGCAATGAGCATGCCTTGTGGTTCAAAGGTTTTTTTTAAAATTATTTTTATCCTTTTTCTTCGATGATGGATTATAAACTTGATTAGACATTAATTTGTTTTCACAATTAAATCTAAGAGGTAGTAAACTTATATTTTATATAAAGTTTAAATAGTTTAATGCCTTGTTTTATATGAATAGAAAGGATTATTTTCTATTCATAGGCACACGTATTCTATGTTAATGAACAATAAAAAGACGCTACGAAAGTAAAATATGATGCTTAAATAAATAATAATGAGATCTTGTTCTTTCACCTCTTAAACAAAACAAATATAATTGATTGTAGATAGATTTATAAGATCAAATATAACTCCATTGATAAAGTGGAGAAATACAAAGTTGGTTTGATACTCAATGACATACTATTATAAAAAACCATACCCCGATTGTGAAGACAAGCACCATTAGGATGCTTCTTGCTATAATGTAGTATATATCTATTTTTTTATTAGCTTGATTCTATAGCATTGTTATAACATATAATAAAATAGGAGAAACAAACGCGACTGTATCATGTATGAATTGCACAAACAGTTTCAAGTAGTTTTTAGAATACTCAGAGCGTCATCATCCTTCTCAATGTACACTGTCTATTTTCAATTGATATAAGTTCACACTCCTTGACAGATTACCTTGGAAGGTTTTCATTCACCTAAACTTGATTTCGAAAGGGCAATGTCATTGTGGTGGACGTACACTGAATAATAATGAACATTTTCCACTCTCCACTTGCAATCATAAAATGCCCTTGCCATCCACTACTCGTCTCAATCTCACTGCATTATGTAGAGATGGCCAGTTGAACGAGGCGCTGCACATTCTACTTTCTACACACTACCCACCTGAAGATCACTCTCCCTATCTTCAATTATTGCAGACATGTATTCTCAAGAACGCGCTTTCGCAAGGGAAAAAAGTCCACTCTTTCATCGCTCACCGGCAATTTGCAATTGCTACGCGCACAACTGTTCATAATAAGCTTATTTACATGTATGTCAAGTGCGGAAGTTTGGTGGATGCCCGTAAAACGTTTAACTACATTAAAAAACGAGACAGGGTTTCATGGAATACAATTATTGCAGGGTACGGAAGGTATGGTTATCCTCGGGAGGCACTCACACTGTTTCACCATATGCAACAAACAGGTCTTCAACCTGATCGGTTTACATTTGCCAGCGTCCTCCCAGCCTGTGCCAAAATGGGAGCTTTGGAACAGGGTATGGACATCCATAAAAGCATAAAGGATGAAGGAATTTTGTCTGATATTGTAGTTGCAACTACCCTGGTAGACATGTATGCAAAAAGTGGAAGCATAGACAAGGCACGTGAACTGTTTGACAGAATGCCTCAAAGAGATGTGTTCTCGTGGACTGCAATGATTGCAGGTTATGCACAAAATGGATTTGTTGAAAAGGCTTTAGAAATTTTCAAGCAAATGCGAGTGGCGTGTGTAAAGCCAGACTCCACAACCTTTGTCAGCATCCTCCCCGCCTGTGCCCAAATGGGAACTTTGCAGCAGGGTATGGACATCCATCAAAGCATAATGGAAGGGGGATTTTTTTCAGATATTAAGGTTGGAAATGCTCTGGTAGACATGTATGCAAAATGTGGAATCATCCACAAAGCACGTGAACTGTTTGACAAAATGCCTCAAAGAGATGTTGTTTCATGGAATACAATGATTGCAGGATATTCACAATGTGGATTTGTTGAAACAGCTTTAGAAACGTTCAAGCGAATGCAATCGGCAGGTTTAAAACCAGACTCTGCAACCTTTGTCAGCATCCTCCCCGCCTGTGCTAAAATGGGCGCTTTGGAAGAGGGTAGGGGTATCCATCAAAGCATAATGGAGGGGGGATTTTTGTCGGATAATAATGTTGGAAATGCTCTGGTGGACATGTATGCAAAATGTGGAAGTATAGACAAGGCATATGAACTGTTTGACAGAATGCCTCAAAGAGATGTCATCTCATGGAATGCAATGATTGCAGGATATGCACAAAATGGACTTGTTGAAAAGGCTTTAGAAACTTTCAAGCGAATGCAAGTGGCGTGTGTTAAGCCAGACTCCACAACCTTTGTCAGCATCCTCCCCGCTTGTGCCCAAATGGGAGCTTTGCAGCAGGGTATGGACATCCACCAAAGCATAATGGAAGGGGGATTATTTTCAGATATTAAAGTTGGAAATGCTCTGGTAGACATGTATGCAAAATGTGGAAGCATAAACAAGGCACGTGAAATGTTTGATACAATGCCTCAAAGAGATGTAGTCTCATGGAATGCCATGATTGCAGGATATGCACAAAATGGATTTTGCAAGAATGCCCTAAATTTTTTTGAATTAATGAAGCACTCTGGAATATATCCTGACATTGTAAGCTTTGGTTGTGTTTTATATGCATGTAGCCATGCAGGTTTAGTTGATGAGGGATGTACATACTTCAATCACATGAGTAACACTTATTGCATTACACCTACAACTGATCATTATCTGTGCATGGTTGACCTTCTTGCCCGTGCTGGCTATCTTGAGGACACCTTAAAATTTATCATTAAGATGCCAGTTAAACCTGTGGTGGTCGTGTGGATGTGTTTTCTTGGTGCCTGTAGATATCATATGAATATAGGCTTAGGAATATTTACAGCGATGCTACTTTTTGATTTGGATCCTAAAAATGCTACGACTTATGTTCTTCTCTCAAACATCTATGCAGAAGTGGGCAGGTGGGGTGAGGTTCAAATGGTAAGGAAATTGATGAAAGATAGAGAAATTAAAAAGATCCCTGGATGTAGTTGGATTGAAGGCCATAAAATGGTACATGCTTTTTGTATAGAAGACAGATCACATCCACAGACACGGGATATTTATGCAAAGTTTGGGAGATGAAGGTAGTAGGGTATTTTCCAGATTCAAGTCATCTGCCTAATAATGTGGAAGAGGAGGAAAGAATTATTTCTCTTCCACCATTGGCGATTGCATATGATTTGCTAAACATATCACCTGGAGCAACTATTCAAGTTCGTTAGAAACCTTCGAGTATGGCACCAAGACTGTTGCAAAAGAAATTGTTGTGAGAGATGTGAACCGGTTCATCATTTTAAACAGGGATAATGTTCTTGTGAAGATTATTTTGTTGAGAGGCGTATACAATGGCATCCAGTTTTAGCTTTTTGTGTGTACATAAAATCTTCACCTGAAATCTCGGTTAAATTATTAAATCGTAATCGTCATTTTCAAATATCTTGTTTTCTCACAAATTCCTTAAATGTTATTAGGTTGTGTTCCAAAGTTTGTTCCCATAAATGTCTAAAGGCTTGTCCGGGAATATTGGAGGCTGTTTTTATGTGCAAAACTGTTTTGCAATATCTTGATCTTTAATGCCATAATTGTCCCTAACAGCGCTCTTTATAGGTAATTTGTTTCCAACTTGCAGAGGTTAGACAAGTAATTTGCAAGCATCCACAGTAGCTTTTTTGTTTCGAGAGGGTGCAGAAGTTTTTGGCAAGCAGCTGCAGCTTGACAGACAACTATTTTTGTAGAGCTGAGACAGTTTGCGGAGGTAAAAAATGGTTTATCATATGTTTTTGGAATTGTATTACGTGTTTATCCATAACCTGTCTGAATTGCAGCTAACATTAAGTGTCTTTGTTTCTGCCATTTTATTTCGTTCTTTAATTGTTTCAGATTTAGGAAGATTCTTTCGTTTTGAATAAACCCAACATTTTTATTTGCAGTCAGGTCCTTTATATATTTATCATTTGTTGTATGTTCTTTGGTGTTTATGGGTGCTAAATTTGATGATACTGCTTTTCATATGACTGCGTAGAAGGCCTTATGTCCGATGATGTAAACATACAAGTATACAACTGACCAGGGTGGGAGTAGGTGCCATCTTTGTATGTCTTCGCTATACACATCACTTTTAAGGTTCACTTCGTCTCCATCCACTTGACTAGTCTCCTCATTTTCAGAATAAAATGTTATTTTCCACTACTCCATTTAAACTTTCATCTCATTTCATCTCTGCTTCTACTGAGCTTCTTTAGAGGCCATCTGATTTCTCACAGAGAGAATGGAGTTCTCAAAGAGACACCGGTTCCATGTCCTCTTTAGCTCGCGCTCTGCTCTCTTTTCCCCACTCGAGGTGCGTAAGAACACAGTTTTGTTCCTTTCCATATATTTTCCCTGCCTTTGCCAAGGCAAGATAACGTTATATGAAGAGCCAGTAATCGCTTATACTTTCTCAAGATGATGCTGTCCTGTATATCTTATTCCTATCCACTCAAGGAAAGGGCCCCCCTGTCCTTCACAATCGGTTGCACCAGATATATATAACTCTAGCCCTCCTTTTCCACGGCATAACCCTCAGCAAGAAATAGTTGCAAAGACCGTTATCAAGGCAATATCTGAATAATAAAGTGAGGTGAATAATAGCAAGAAATTGCCGATGTTGACATTTGGTCTTAAAGATGTGTAAAACCTAGGTTTCATGATAAGTATTTTGTGTAAATTTTAATGAACAGATTTATTGCACAGAAAATTAATTCAAAATCAGACAATAACACAGCAGATACCACACTGGGAAAACCCTCCTCTTGAGGGAGAAAAACCCAGCAACAAAGATCTCTCTTATAAATATAAATAGTGGCAACAATTCTCTTTACAATGAGGCCAATCACAAGGCCAATATTCAACACCTACACTAGATGCAATCATAGATAATGATCTGTACTTCTTTGATATCTAATTCTGCTCTTGAATAAATTCGCAACCTGCTCTTGAGAAAATTTGCATTTGAATGAAATGAATCGAACTTGCTTTTTGAACTTGATGATTACAAATGATAAGGTGAACTCCTATATATACATATTGAAGAGACGCCTCCTTCTATGAAGCAAGTCGGCTAATCAATAAATATATATCTCTTACAAATAGATGTGACCAATCAATGGTAAGTCGTCCTCATAGGTAATCGCGCCAATAATGAAAGGAGGTCGGCCTTGGATGAAAATGTGTCTCTTTATTTCTTTAACAAATTTGTGCCATATATATAAATTAAATAGCCTCTTTGCTATCATTTAATTTGTCAAGCTGGAATATTAAATCGAAGTTGTATGTTATCATTAACACTCCCTCTCAGCTAGAGAGAATACTTCCAGCTGTCCAAGATAAATCACCTCAACATGATGTTCATCACATTGGCTACTACTAGATGCGAAAAGAAGAATATCACCTCAATATGATATTAGATATCGCCTCAACACGAGATCAACCATAATGGCTACAACCATACTATGGTGTGTACAAGTGTTCATCGCTTGCGTGATGTTGTCACCTCAACATGACATTCACAAGTACAAGATGTGTCATGGAGTCTCACACATGACATCCACCATGACTCAGGCTCAGAGGGTGGAAACAAGGGCTTTCACCTCAAATTCCTCTGTCTCAGAGGAAAATGCATTAACAAAGGCTTGCACCTCAAATTCCTCCATCTCAGAGGAAAATGCATTAAACAAGGGATTTCACCTCAAACTTCTCTCTCAGAGAAGAACTCATTAAACAAGGCTCATTGATACTGAGACTCTTACTCAGTTAAGGCTGGATTCTCCACCATACCAAGCTTATCTCGGAAGTACACAAACTTTATCCTAGCAAGAGGCTTGGTGAGAATATCTGTCGTCTGCTCATCAGTGTTGATGTACCTCAACTGTACAGCCTTCCTCAGTACCATATCCCTAATGTAGTGGTACTTGATCTCAACATGCTTGGTTCTGTCATGAAACACAGGATTGACAGCAAGCTTCACACAACTCTGATTATCACAATGAATGATAGTAGGCTCCATTGATTGTCCAAACAATCTTGCAAGGAGCTTACAAAGTCATACTGCTTCTCGAGTTGTCATACAAGTTGCAATGTACTCTGCCTCTGTTGTACTCAATGCTACAGATGACTGCTTCCTGCTGCACCAGGAAATCATAGCGGAACCCAAATTGAAGCAACAACCAGAGGTGCTCTTCCGATCTGTGACACAACCTGCCCAATCAGAATCAGTAAAACCATGTAACTCCAGGTCTGCATCTGAAAAATACCTCAACCCATATCCAACTATGCCACGCAAGTATCTCAGGATATGTTTAGCTGCAACAAGATGTATCTGTCTCGGATCACACATAAACTGGCTAAGTGCACTTACTGCATAACAAATGTCAAGTCTAGTGTTAACTAGATATATCAGAGATCCAATAAGTTGTCTGTACAATGTAGGATCCACCAAGTCTGAATTAGCTGCAGCCTCCTTCAACTTATGTAAGTTGGTCTCCATAGGTGTGGACATGGATTTGCAATCCATCATGCCAAATCTCTTAAGTATATCAATGGTGTACTTCCCTTGACTTAGAATCATCTCATCTGGTTTCTGCCAAACTTCTTGAAGTAGAGATTCGAATCAGCATCATTCTTCAAGAAACCCAAGCTTGACAGGTAACAATCAATCCTTTCATACCAAGCACGAGGAGCCTGCTTAAGACCATACAAGGCCTTCTTTAGTTTGCAAACATGTGACTCCTTCTCATGAACCTCAAATCCATCAGGTTGCTCTATATAAACCTCTTCCTCAATCACTCCATTGATAAAGGCAGTCTTTACGTCCATCTGGTGAATCTTCCATCCTCTAGATGTAGCAATAGCAATGATGGTTCTGACTGAAGTATAGCGAGCAACAGGAGCAAATGTTTCTTCATAATCAACTCCCTCTTTCTAAGAAAACCCATGAGCCACAAATCTTGCCTTGTACTTCTCAATGCTTCCATCTGCAACATGCTTAATCTTGAATAGCCATTTAGAAGATACCACAAACTTGCCCTCAGGTCTAGGAACAATGTCCCAAACATCATTCTTAATAATTGATTGATACTCCTCTGCCATAGCATCTCTCCAAACCTGATGACTAGATGTTTCCTCAACACAGGTAGGCTCAAATTCTATGATCTAACTCATCAAGGCAACATAATTGGAGAACTTATGTGGCCTTTTACTTTCTCTAAATGTGCCTCAAGGAGCTACAAAACTTTCAGCCTCTTGCATAGTACGCCTGGCCCATAGAGGTCTCTTTCTCCCAACTACAATGTCAGTAGGCCCATCAATAGGTTTCAAGGGCTCAACAAGATCAAGATCTTCCTTCGGTTCCGAAGTCTCCCTCTGAATCTCAGGAGTATGGTCAACTTCCATATCCTGAGGAGACTCTTCATTATCAATCTCCATATGAATGCCCCTGGATCTCTTGAATGCAACATCTTTCTCGAATGTGACATCCCTATTGATCTCGATCAACTTTTGTCCTGGAATGTATATCCTGGAGGCTTTTGATGTCTCACTGTAGCCCACAAATATTCCCTTCTTGCCAGAAGGCTCCGACTTGGTTCTCTTTTCCTTTGGAACATGAACATAGACAGGACATCCAAAGATCCTCAAGTGACTGACTTCAGGCTTCTTCCCTGTAAAGGCTTCTTCTGAAGTCATATTCTCTAAGATCTTATGAGGACTTCTGTTCTAAACATATACATATGTCCTGGAAGTTTCTACCCATAAGAAGGTTTGCAAATCTTGATCATGAATCATGGCCTTCGTTGCTTCCACGATTGTCCTGTTCTTCCTTTCTACAACACCATTCTGTTGAGGATTATAGGGAACACAAAACTCCCTCTTAATCCCTGCATCAATAGAAAAATTTTGAAAACTGCCAGAGGTGTATTCTCCACCATTGTCAGATCTGAGGACTTTAATTCTTTTACCAGAAAGATTTTCTACCAAGGCTTTAAACTCTTTAAACCTATCCAACACTTCCTCAGACTCTTTAGATTTCAAAAAATAAATCCAAGTCTTCCTAGAGTGGTCATCAATAAAAAGAACATAATACAATAATCCACTCGAAGACGGAACAGACATAGGACCACACAAATCAGAATGAATAAGGTCTAAAATACACTTAGATCTATTTTCTCTACTATGAAAAGGGGCTTTTATATTCTTACCCAATTCACAGCCCTTGCAAGTACCTTCGTGCTCCTGGTTGAACTTAGGAAGGCCCAACACCATCTTCTCCATGATAGGTAAGGCTCAGAAATGTAGGTGAGCCAATCTCCGATGCCAAAGATCACATAGACTTGAAGAGTCATGAACCAAAGCTTGTAGAGAACGTGTGCAGACCTTGTATAGGTTTTCATGTTTAACTCCAATTACTTGAGCATCCTTGAAGCTAGAGTTCTCCATCCATACTAGAACTTTGCCTTTGGAGAAGGCAACTTGATATCCTTTATCTTCCAAAGCTGAAATAGAAATAAGATTGCGCTTGATTCCAGGAACATAAAGAACATTACTCAAGTGAAGTGTGATGTCGGAATCCAAATGAAGTGAAGAGGTCCCAATTCCTTTCACGGAGTAGCTGGCATCATCTCCAATGATGACTTGTTCGGAATACTCCTTCTCCACCAAACTTGAAAAGTGCTCCTTAAAGCTGGTGATGTGTTGTGAAGCTCCATTGTCGATTATCCAAGTGTTAGTGTCGAAAGGTACAATGCTTGATAATGCTGAATAGAACAAATATTCACTTGAATCCTTTTGTGGAGAGGCATCATCAACATCCGCAACGGTGACCTGTTGCTTAGGTCTAGTTGGACAATACTTGGCGAAGTGCCCAAACTTATCGCACCTAAAACATTGAATCTTGGACATGTCCCTCTTCTTCTTGAATGGAGGTGCATCATCATTTCCCTTGTCCCGATTCCTCTTGAGGAATCCTTTCCTTCCATCTTTTCCTTTCTTCTTTGAAGCATGGGAGGCGAGAACATGAATGTCTTCCTTCTTTGAACTTTGACCAATGCCTCTTGCCACCAACCTTGATTCTTCTTGAATGCAATCTGATCTTAGGTGATCAAACTTAGGCAATTTCGATCTTGCACTGATTCCCTGAATGAAGGATTCCCAAGACAAAGGTAGACCATTAAGAGCGAGCATAGTCAAGTCCTTGTCATCAACCATATTCCCAATTGTTGAGAGCTGATCTCTCAAATCTGAAATCCTCATGAAGTATGCAATAACAGATTCTCCCTTTGACATCTTCACATGATGCAATTGATGCTTTAGTGCAAGTGCTCGGCTGGTATTGTTGATTTCGTACATCTCTTCCAAGGTCTTGAGAATATCTCTTGTTGTCTTCAACTTAGAGATGATAGGAACAATATGATCCTTGACGGAATCAACAAATATCTTCATTGCTTTAATGTCTTTCTTCAACCACTGCAACTTTTCTTCTTCCTCCTCAAGTTTAGAAACGCTAGACTCCACAAACTCACTCAAGTTATTTTCACGCAAGGTAAGCATGATCCTAAATCTCCATGAAGTGAAGTTAGATGCACCCTCGAGTCTATACTCAACCTTCAAACCATTCACCATCTTGACTAATGTAGATAAGTGAACAAATAGGGTATGCTAATTAGCAATAATTTGATCACGATCCTCTCCAACCCGCTCTGATACCATTTAAATTTTAATGAACAGATTTATTGCACAAAAAATTAATTCAAAATCAGACAATAGCACAACAGATACCCTGGAAAACCCTCCTCTTGAGGTAGAAAAAACCAGCAACAAAGATCTCTCTTATATATATAAATAGTGGCAACAATTCTCTTTACAATGAGGCCAATCACAAGGCCAATATTCAACACCTACACTAGATGCAATCACAGATAATGATCTGTACTTCTTTGATATCTAATTCTGCTCTTGAATAAATTCGCAACCTGCTCTTGAGAAAATTCGCACTTGAATGAAATGAATCGAGCTTTCTTTTTGAACTTGATGATTACAAATGATAAGGTGAACTCCTATATATACATATTGAAGAGACGCCTCCTTCTATGAAGCAAGTCGGCTAATCAATAAATACATATCTCTTACAAATATATGTGACCAATCAATGGTAAGTCGTCCTCATAGGTAATGACACCAATAATGAATGGAGGTCGGCCTTGGATGAAGACGTGTCTCTTTATTTCTTTAACAAATTCATGCCATCTATATAAATTAAATAGCCTCTTGGCTATCATTTAATTTGTCAAGCTGGAATATTAAATCGAAGCTGTATATTATCATTAACATTTTGGAGTGGTTGTAGTTTTGAAAATTTGTGGAGTATGGCCGTTTGAATTTGAAATATTCGATTCACGTCTTGGTTTTCTCTCTTGGAATAATTTGGAATTATAATATTAAGTTGCAAGCCTTCCCTATGTTAAATGCATAATTAAGTAAATTCATTTTGTAAGTCTACACATATTCTATAGAGTTTATCAATCTTTGGTATGGTTGTCTAGAAGAGTGCAGCCAAAAACGTTGAATGCTCTATAATCCAAATTGTTGTTTTTTCAAACACTGGCAATGTTTTCCTAATACTATTTTAGGGATCCTTAATGGAATTTTCTATAATGCAAACTATTTTTTTTTCAAACACTGCCAATATTTTCCTAATACTATGTTAGTGATCCAAAGTGTGTAGTATTGGGTACAAATAGATATGCACGTAAAACATGGACAAGCAACAGGATAACTAGTCCATCAGGCGTCATCGGTTACAAGACCTAGGTTTGATATTGAGTCTCTCCGAACAAAATGCTTGGGCTTGCAATTCCCTTTGCATTATTATCCCATAACAAGAATAATGAGCACAATACCCTAACCTTTTTTACATGTGAAAGTTTGGAATTGGCATAGTCATAAAAGAACAAAATTCATATTCATATCAGCTATAGATTGTTGGCATAGTTGATAATAATTTATTATCATATTCATTTTTACATCAATATTGATTTTTATAATATCATATAATATTGATAATAATATATTACATTTTTACATGTGAATGTTTTGAATTGGAGTAGCCATACAAGAACAAAATTTATATTCATATCATCTATAGGCTGTTGGCATAGTTGATAATAATATATTATAATATTCATTTATACAATTGGTTATCTCCAGCCATGGCAAATTTATATTTTGAGCCTTTTGGTACTTAAAAGGACCTTCACCTTGATTGCAATGGATTTCAAGCAGTGTGAAATCAAATCCACAAAATGGAATTATATTTGTAGTAGTTTTCAAATCTGTGTGTATTCTTTATGGGCAGACATGCATGTATCTCAAAATAGATTGACATCGTATATATAGAGAAGACTTCTTTTGAGATCATAATTTTAAAATGTCAGTCCTCAGCTTCTTTGACTGAGATATTCTTGCTCTTTCATGTGTATCATTCTAAAAAACTTAGCAGAAAAGGTATAATTGTTCATGTATTAAAGATTGAAATTATTAGCCTTCTTTGTTTCATTTAGTAGGGCCTTTTTTTCTATTTCAGGCATTTGGAGCACTATTATCATCCATATCTATAGACGAGCAACTTTCTGCTTTAGAACTTTTATTCTAAATCACATAAGAGTCTTTCAACCTAAAACAAGAACACAACTCACTAACAAACATTGCGGAACAACTGAACACTAAATACTCTAGGGAAAGGTAGATACAAGCAGTATAAGCATGTTCCAAAATCTACAACATAAGAAACCTCAACGCAAAGAAATGCAGAGCAATTCCATTTCTCCTAGACAACCTTCTTCACAGGCAACACACTGTCAAACAAATCTCCCACTACCACATGATCCAAAACCTAAAACTCTGGATATATGGAACCTTTGAACACCTCTAATCATCCCATCCAAACTGCACAAGCATATCTTCAAAAATGAAGAAATGCGGAGCACAACACAAAACACACCTCTATCACTCCATTCACTTCTTTATTCAAATTTTCTCAAAAGCACTTGGAAACCAAGTGAACCTGCTACACCTGCAACACTTGTTCAACACTACAACACCTTCTCAACATGACCACACTAGAGGTTGACATCAAACCACAACACTAATGACAAAATAGTACAATAATCTCTAACAACTCCAACAATCTTCACACTAGGGGTTGACATCAATGAAAACACTAATGACAACACCAACAATCTCCAAAAATCTCCCCCTTTGTCATTGATGGCAACACCAGCTCTAAAAAACCATCAATAATAAAAGTAACTCTACATCTCCAACTCTCAAACAAATCTCTCCTTTACTGGGACACTTTTACACTTCACTCACTCTCCCTTTACATCTGTCTCTCAAACAACTTACCTTCTCCCCCTATTTTTTTTGACATCACTCTCCCCCCATTTCTTGAGGAGTTTTTCAAACTTCATTCTCTCCCCCTTTCACATCAATGGAAAATGGGAACCGTCTCCCCCTTTGACATTACTTCTCTCTATTTCTCTTTCTCCATAGCTCACTCGCTACTATTTTCACTACTGTACTCTCCCCCTTAGGGACACAATATATGCTCTCCCTGACTGCATCAACTGAAGACACCACAACCTACCCCCGGAGAGGTAGCCTTCATTAGTCTAGGAAAAAAAATAAGTCTTGAATTCCTCCCTTGGACAGATGCACTAGTTTATGCATCTAGTTGAAAGGAGGGGTAATAACCCTTAGTTTTTTCTGGAGATACTCAAAAGTATCTTTTGGAAGAGCCTTTGTAAAAATGTCTACCACTTGATCCTTTGTAGGCACACACTCTAGTTTTATTGTCTGCAACTTTCTCTCTTAGAAAGTGATACTAGATAGAGATATGTTTTGTCCTTGAATGCATTACTAGATTTTTTGAAATGTTAATAGCACTTGTATTATCACATAAGATAGAAATAGGTTCATCATATGATACTCTGATATCCTTCAATGCTTGTTTCATCCACAACACCTTTGTGCAACATGATGTTGTAACAATATATTTTGCCTCTGCAGTAGATAATGACACTGAATCCTACTACTTACTCAACCAAGAAACCAATTTGTTTCCAAGAAGGAAGACACCTCCACTTTTACTTCTTTTGTCATATGCACAACCTGCCCAATTTGCATCTAAATAATCACTCAAAGAGAAATCAATATCCCTAGGATAACATAGACCAAAGTTTGGAGTGCTCTTCAAGTATCTAAATATCCTCTTTATTGTTGCCACATGTGATTATTTAGAATCTGTTTGAAATCTTGCCACAAGACATACTGCATGCATGATATCTGATCTAGTAACAATTAGATATAACAATCTACCAATTATTGATCTGTACTTTCTCTAATCTACCTTAGGAGATTCATCATTGTTGCTCAACTTGCAACTAGTAACCATGGGAGTACACACTAGTTTAGAATCCTCCATTCCAAATTTCTTCAACATTTCCTTCACATACTTTGACTGTGAAATGAATATACCTTTTTTTAATTGATTGATTTGTAGCCAAAAGAAGAAATTCATCTCCCCAAACAATGACATCTCAAACTCATTTTTCATCTCTTCTACAAGTCTCTTACACATTCCTTCGTTTCCTCTGAAGATTATGACATCAACATACACAACCGCAATTAGGAATTGATCTCCTTCAACCTTGAAGTAAAGGTTGTTATCTACAATGTCATTTTTTATTCCCTTCTGCAACAAGTATCTATCCAATCTTGCATACCAAGCTCTAGGAGCCTATTTGAGTCCATACAATTATTACTTCAACCTGAAGACCTGAAAAGATGAAATTTGGGTGCTTTATGGTTTAAGACATAGAACATCACTTTTCTCCAACTAACATTCAAGGACGCCCTAGAGATATTCACCCCAAGAATGGAATAGAGGCAAGAGATGTACTAATGGATTGTCTAATGCAAAGCATCATACCAAAACCTCAACAACCTCAATTCATTAGGGAATTTCAATCCCAACCAAATCAGGAGAAGATCAAATATGTAATCATCAACTTTTCACTTAGCTTCATCAAAACACTTTCAGTCTTCCAATCTACACAACTTCAAGGCATCAAGTCAGCATTCCAATTTCAACAAAATCATGTTCCATACCACCAAGTTGATCTAAATCAGACAAAACTCAAATCAGGACCTTTGTAGCAGTCCTCTCATTTACCATTAGCATCTTTACATAATTTATCAAGTTCAACAAACTCAACAATTACATGGTACTTCAAGAAATCACTACTATTCTCATTTTCCAAGGCAATAAAACACTTATGCCAAATTAGATTCAATTCCTCTTAACCATCAACAAAATGTCAATTTCCTTCAAGTCACAAGGTTCTTCATACTTTGATTGAATCAACTCAATATATCAGTATTTACATATCAGATCTGCCTTACCCTGCAATTAAGGCACCTAGACATACCATAGAATCACCATTCCAAAAGATCAAAACAATATATATGACCCTCCAAACTTTGAACCATCTTTACCAACATGAATACAACAGTTTCCAACTACTATCAATTCCTTTTGTCACTGTTTTGCACAAATCACTGTTTTAGTAGTCATACATCAAGTTCCCTTGTAGGTTGCCAAAGCCCTTAATCAGGTGATTTCTTTTCAAGCACAAAGCCTAATTACAAACTCAACATACATTTTGAGACCTTATACATTCTTTCACATGTCTAACTGACACAAGAGTTTGGTTTGCAACAATTATTAGAAAACCGGCCTAAACGATGTCAAAGGCTACTAGAATAGGCCTTTTTTCCAAAGGAACCCCCTTTTAGACTACTCCAAATCACTCAATACCCAAAAACAGTCTTATAAAATGTTATAAAACTCAAGATTTCTTCACTTTTATGGATTGAAAGGCTCAAAACTACACTAATTTGTCAAACCCTTGTTTATAGGGTGAAAACACAAGAAATAGGGAGGGTTTCTTGAACAAAGCATTTACAAACCTCTATTTCTCCAGCCACCACTTGGAACATGATTGTTTATGTTTTTCAAGACCTTTGGAACCAACTCCAAGCCCATGCACTTGATATTTCTCCATTGTCATGCTGGAAACTATTCATTTTGACTGAAAAACTTGGAATTTTCTCCTTTAACACAACAAATCTTCCACATCCTTGCTTACCCTTGCACACACACACATCTACACAACAAAATTTACAAAATAAAACATCCTACTTATCCCATCCCACCATTCTACTAAGTTTCCATCGGTGGTGTTAGAACTGTAAAATTTTGAAAATTTTACAGTTGATTTTATTCATGAGTTTCCAAAATAGTCCTCACCATAAACACAAAAATCCTCTTTCCATAATATTTTTCCTCATACTTTGTCATGTGGTCCTACAAAAATCTATCTAGCCATGAATATTTCACTGTGTAATCCGTACTGGCAAGAGAAGTTTGTTGGCAAGAATTCAGGAATGTCACATCGATCGGAATTCATCTGCAAACACATATCGACAGGACATTATTCATTGTCTCGGCAACAGAAAAATCATATCGGAAAGAAAGTTATCATCAAAATAAATCATAACCAACTCATGTCTTACCGACTAGTGCACAAAGGAAACATATCGGCCAGACTAAAGGTCTTCAAAGTGAAGTCTTATCAAATACATCAAGTCTTGCCGACAAAGCGTAAGGGGACTCTATCAATAGTTATCGAGAGGAAGTTATGTAGTCTTGCCGACTCATATGTCTCACCGAATGTTGTTTTATCGGTGAGAAAGTAATTATGTCTTGGCGACCAGAGAGTATCAAGGGATGTATCTTGGTAGGACATAATACAATCTATGGAACATCTCCTCGACTTAAAATGTCACAGCGATATACATAAAACCAAGAGGAAAGCTATCGGTGAGACTCTAAATATCAAGGAAACTGTGGGACATTAGAGCGATATTCAAATTGTGATATAAGACTTTAGGGTGTCGGGGAGACTACATGATGTTTTGACGAAAGGTTTAATGAACGTTGTAAAAAGATATCACCCCAGATTTGAAAATGTCTCACCGACAATACATTTGATGTGATAGTATGAGTTTCGAAAAAAGGACTTCACTCGTGTTCCAGCTAACACATTAATGGCGCGACTGAGCATAATAAGGAGAATTCAATTGGAAACATTAGTGTTGAATTGATAGCAGAAGAGTCAGCAAGGCGAATGAAGAACCATGGCATCCTTTCAGTCTGAAGTTTTCAAGCAAAATACAGTGAGTGCACCTTAGCTCCTCTAAATTTTAACCCCTGTAACTTTGAAGAATGGAGTTCCCTAGCTCAGGAAAATTAAAAAGTCGAAAACCTGGTGAAAGTAGTCAATCAACCTAGGGGAAAGAAACAAAAAACTGAAATAGAACATAAGGGCATTGAACAAAGATTAAATCAAGACCTCATTGACCAGTTACCTGGCTCTGGACCTAAAGCCAGACGATCTGCTAAACTTAGGGCAGAAATAGATAAACTAGATGATAAATGTAAATTCATAGGAGATGTTTGGACTCCAATAAGGGGGTATGAATTGTTTAATTTTCACTACCATCGGAGAAATCGTTTTGAACCAGTATGCAACCCATGGAGGCTTAATTTGGGAAAACTGGTGTGCCCTAATGTATTTGTAAATGTAGAATTGGTAAAATTGTTAGCTGATCATTATAACTTGAAACTCAAGGCTATATGTGACCCATCCAGGAAGCCACAAATATACTTATCAGAAGAAGCAATAAGGGAAGTTTTCAATTTAGAAGGGGTTTGCAATGAAAAGATCATTTGTGAAGAATTGGAAAAGGAGTTATGGAGAATGGACACGATTTATAAGGGTTGGAGGTTTCCAATTCACAGGATTAGACAAGATGGCAAACCAATTCCTTTACAAGATAGTGATGGACCTCCTTTTCATGTTGATCTATTTGAACCTTATATAAAATACACTTATTTCTCAGTGGGCCAGGTGTTGGGAATGGATGTATCGGAATATATGTCAATTGTGCCTATGCTAATCTCAACAGATATCCAATACCACAACTCTAGGCCATTTGACTATGCCTCATACATTTTTTTAAGGATCTTGATTCGGGATTAATGGCAATAAAAGGGGGAGCATCTATCGTTCATCACAGGCATTATTCATTGTTGATGCATATAGTGTTATATTTTGGACAGGAGTTGATATTGTGGCCCCAGGAGATAAGAATTTCTCAATTTGATGAGGAAGGTGCAGTATTGCCTATTCAGTTATGGACTGCTATCTGGGACAGTAGGTTTGCCAATTCTAATTTTGTTCATTTTGAGGAATATTTTTTAAAGACATTGTACAAATTGTACAATCATCCATGTGATTATTCTTTATCTGAAGAGATAAAGAGATTTCTTCGGCCAAAGGATTTCAATGGGCCAATTGATCATAATTGGGGAGATTGGTATTACTTGGAGGGAGCTACTATGATTAGGGTTTATGGGTTTGAAGATGCCCCATTCATTTTACCAAAGACAATCCCGAACAGAATTGCATATTTAGAAATTGTCATACATATGGATTATTCCAGTGTTATGAATCTTAGTTCCTTTGGGAAGTAGGCTTTCATGCCTAGCACATTATGTTTCAGTGATTTCACTATGTTGGCCAAAGAAGAATATAATTTGATCCTTGATAAATTGTTGCAGTACAATATGAAGAGAGGACCACCCAGGAAGAAATTTGCCCCAGAAGGGTATATTAATTCTACCAAAATGAGGATAAACTTTGGAGGGTATCAACATGTGCCCTATCATTTTGATGATATGATCTGGAATTTGGATGAGAAAGAAGCAGAGATAGTGGTCGAAAGATATAATCAAAGGTTGCAGGATGCAGAGTTGTTGTCTTTTGGGGAGGAGGCATCCGAAGATAATATGCCACAAGGTCAACCAAGTAAAATATCTAGATTAAGAACTCAACATTATATTTTCCCTACTAGAGAATTGATTATTGAAGAGAATGAAGAAGTAGATGCAAGGCATGTAGAATACAGATCATTCGTGTCAGATGATGAATTTGTTAATCCCCCAGAGTTTAAAGAATTTTTGTATAAACAAAAGGGAAAAGAAATAAGGGAAAAGGTTGATAATATTACTACAAGTAATGTAGAGCAATTGTTGAACAATTTAAGGAGGTGTGTGGATGAGGAGATGATGGGTATGACCCCTGAAAAGGGGAGGAAAATGTTGGAAAATGTCGATGTCATGATCTTTCCTAGGCTTGATCTCAATTCTGTACTAATCTTTGATATTTTCTTAAAAGACAGTAATGCTACACACAAGCTTAGCCAAGAAAAGGTAACAAAAGTGTATGCAAGATCTAAATACAATA